>JAXQQM020062562.1:0-54133 GCA_034641835.2 Pinus albicaulis | reverse complement strand
ACACTAGAGAATTTGGCGGAAATTCTAGCGGCCAATTCATTGCTATTCCGACACATAGTCGTCGCAAGAGCGACAGTTCGAGGGCGGACAAACCGTGGTTTGTCATGCCATCGCAGTTCCGACGCACGTAAAAAGTGTCACACTATCAACACTTCTTCCGTCACTTCCGAACAAGCGTCACTCTTCCGACGTCTCACAAATCGTCGCGCCTCCGACGTTTGTAAACTATCGCACTTCCGATGAAATGTGGTTCGAAGTTTGGAATGTCGCTCTTCTGACGCCTGTAAACCATCGTAATTCTGACCCAACGTGGTCTGACGTTTTGGACATCGCTCTTTCGACGTCTGTAAGATGTCGCAATGCCGACGATATGTGGTCCGACATTTGGAACGTCGCTCTTCTGACGTTTGTAATCTGTCGCAACTCCGACGATATGTGGTCCGACGTTTGGGACGTCGCTCTTCTGACGTTTGTAATCTGTCGTAATTCCGATGAAATGTGGTTCGACGTTTTCATACTGTCTCTCTTCCGACGTTTCTAGGTTGTCGCAGTTTCGACGTCTACAAGGCGTCGGTAGACCGATGGAGGGTTCAATTTAAAAAAAAAAATTGAAACTTTAAAAGACGAGAAACGTTTTTTTGAATATATTATATGAAGTAAAACAGTCCATGAAAGTGAAATAGCAGTATGTAGAATAGTAAAGCAATAGATAGAGTACCGACGTCCATTGTTCCAAATACAAATTAAAGTACCCAAAAACCTGCAACAAAGAAAAACGCTAATCATGTGAGGAGTGTGATATGTCAAAAATATAAAAAGACCATTAGACCATATCAATAAACCAGCAACATAGACCAGCATCACTAGTTTTGAAGGCAGAGTGATAAACATTAATCATTTATTTTTTCACAAGACAAAAAACGATGTTTTGAATATATTATATGAAGTAAAACAGTCCATGAAGTCATTACATTTTCACATCTGAAGATTGGAACCCAAATATCCATCCAGAAAAGTGGAAGTTCCACCCCAGACAGTGATAGAAAAATACCCCATGTCACATACAGGGACTTGATATAAAACCCAGTAACGGTCCACATGGAGATTATTGACAAATCTGAGAAAGCATCCAAATATGCCCGAGGCATCTATAAGAAAGTGAAATAGCAGTATGTAGAATAGTAAAACAACAAATAGAGTACTGACGTCCATTGTTCCAAATACAAATTAAACTACCTAAAATCCTTGAACAGAGAAAAACGCTAATCATGTGAGTGTGATATTTCCAAAATATAAAAAGACCATCAGACCATATCAATAAACCAGCAACATAGACCAGCATCGCTAGTTTTGAAGGCAGAGTGATAAACATTAATCATTTTTTTTTCACAAGAGAAAAAACGTTGTTTTGAATATATTATATGAAGTAAAACAGCCCATGAAGTTATTACATTTTCACATCTGAAGATTGGAACCCAAATATCCATCCAGAAAAGTGGAAGTCCCACCCCAGACAGTGATAGAAAAATACCCCATGTCACATACAGGGACTTGATATAAAACCCAGTAACGGTCCACATGGAGATTATCGACAATCTGAGAAAGCATCCAAATATGCCCCAGGCATCTATAAGAAAGTGAAATAGCAGTATGTAGAATAGTAAAGCAACAGATAGAGTACCGACGTCCATTGTTCCAAATACAAATTAAAGTACCCAAAATCCTTGAACAGAGAAAAACGCTAATCATGTGAGGAGTGTGATATGTCCAAAATATAAAAAGACCATCCGACCATATCAATAAACCAGCAACATAGACCCGCATCGCTAGTTTTGAAGGCAGAATGATAAACATTAATCATTTTTTTTTCAGAAGAGAAAAAATGCTATTTTAAATATATTATATGAAGTAAAACAGTCCATGAAGTCATTACATTTTCACATCTGAAGATTGGAACCCAAATATCCATCCAGAAAAGTGGAAGTCCCACCCACAAGATAGGAAGTAACAATCTATGTCACATGTGGACTACATAAACCCAGTAACGGTCCACATGGAGATTATCGACAATCTGAGAAATTAAGCATCCAAATATGCCCGAGGCATCTATAAGAAAGTGAAATAGCAGTATGTAGAATAGTAAAGCAACAGATAGAGTACCAATGTCCATTGTTCCAAATACAAATTAAAGTACCCAAAATCCTGCAACAGAGAAAAACGCTAATCATGTGAGGAGTGTGATATGTCCAAAATATAAAAAGACCATCAGACCATATCAATAAACCAGCAACATAGACCAGCATCGTTAGTTTTGAAGGCAGAGTGATAAACATTAATCATTTTTTTTTCACAAGAGAAAAAACGCTGTTTTGAATATATTATATGAAGTAAAACAATCCATGAAGTCATTACATTTTCAAATCTGAAGATTGGAACCCAAATATCCATCCAGAAAAGTGGAAGTCCCACCCCAGACAATGATAGAAAAATACCCCATGTCACATACAGGGACATGATATAAAACCCAGTAACGGTCCACATGGAGATTATCGACAATCTGAGAAAGCATCCAAATATGCCCGAGGCATCTATAAGAAAGTGAAAAAGCAGTATGTAGAATAGTAAAGCAACAGATAGAGTACCGACGTCCATTGTTCCAAATACAAATTAAAGTACCCAAAATCCTGCAACAGAGAAAAACGCTAATCATGTGAGGAGTGTGATATATCCAAAATATAAAAAGACCATCAGACCATATCAATAAGCCAGCAACATAGACCAGCATCGCTAGTTTTGAAGGTAGAATTGTAAACATTAATAAAAAAAATTTAAGAAGAGAAAAAACGCTATTTTGAATATATTATATGAAGTAAAACAGTCCATGAAGTCATTACATTTTCACATCTGAAGATTGGAACCCAAATATCCATCCAGAAAAGTGGAAGTCCCACCCCAGACAATGATAGAAAATACCCCATGTCACATACAGGGACATGATATAAAATCCAGTAACGGTCCACATGGAGATTATCGACAATCTGAGAAAGCATTCAAATATGCCCGAGGCATCTATAAGAAAGTGAAATAGTAGTATGTAGAACAGTAAAGCAATAGATAGAGTACCGACGTCCATTGTTCTAAATACAAATTAAAGTACCCAAAATCCTTGAACAGATCAAGAAAAACGTTAATCATGTGAGAATTCTAAGTAATGTTAATCTATTAACATTGCGAATAAAATTACACTGAAGTCAAAAACATTGCTTGGCCATACTCATGGCAAATTTGTCATCAAAAAATCAAAAAATTAAGAAGACTGCCCTCATACGGGGAAACCAGTCTTGATCGTTTAATTTACAGAATTCAAAAATATTACAAGGTCCAAAGATAAGAGTAAATAAACTAAAAGCGCCTGACTGAGGGCTCGCTACTTAAGAAAAATAAAATTAACCAAACCAATTCCTCCTGGTTCCTCACGATTCGGCACCATCGATCTAAGGTCCAGGATCGCTAGGTGCCACCTCCATGCACGCCACGGCTCCTCCCGAAGGCTCAAATGTTGGCGCCTTTCCGAGCTCAGACCCGCCGGACGGGTGCATTCTTCCTCCGTTTGGGCCTCCTCGCGGAAGACCACAGTGACTACAGCTGTGATTCGCGGGCGGTTGAGAGTGCAATCAAAGGAAAATTGCGCAGTGCGCGTCGTGGGAGAAGGTGAACTAGCGGTGGGGAAGCTAGGAGCAGGGGAATCCATACGGTGGCCAGATGCTACAAGCCGACCCCGCCCACTCCTAGTATTTGGATATCGACCTAATTAATAATCACTGGACTGGCCGGAAGTCATCTCTGTTGAGGTGCTGGAGGGAGCGCGCCGGGATTGACCTCTAGTGCTCCCCCTGCGGCAACGCATCCTATGACGCACGCGAGGCATGGGTGCAATCTTCATGCTAGCACAAGAGGACTACAAAGTGGACTCAATTAGCAGAGGGAAGAAGCAGACAGAACCAGAGAAATGGCTGATGTTATCTGAGCGTAAGTTCAGCTGGCCACTTCTCCTTATCGTCACAGTTAGCAGGCAGTGTAATCCAGCAACCAGCTTGTCTGAAAAACCATGGCTAAACGCCATTTTGTTGACCTATCTGCAATGCAATCAAAGGACGCCCATCATAATTAATCTCTAATCATTAATAATGAGAGCCGAAGGCCGGATCAAATTGGAGCGTGTGGAATTGCTAAGAGGAGTGGAGGTCCGATCTTGAACAGTGTTAAAAATTAGTTAATGCAGATTTGATGTGAAAATTTAATTGAACAGCGTTAAATGTTAATGCAATTGATATGAAATCGCCATATCCATGTCCCATCACCTTAACCATCACTGTGACTCCGCAAATGGACAGTAAAAGCTATTGAGACAAGTAAATGACTGTTGATTCTTGTTGGTCATCACAATGAAACTAATTCAGAATATTAGCACTGATATATTCATGCTTAATAAATCATTCACTGCCAAAGAAGCATTTTGGAACTGAATTTGGCTTAAATTATAGAACATCACACAGTCCTGCACACCACTTGGCAATTTTGTTTATCCAATTTATGTGTAAATCTGTATTGGTTTGGTTTGATAATATTATTAATATAATAAATTGAGGTAAATACCACACAAACATGTGGAAAAGTTATATAAATAATTATTGAGAACAATCATTTTGCAAAAATATCCAGACAGAGGTCTATGTAGAGAACTGGGGTGTGAAAATCATTCAAACATAAAAATCCTGCTGTAATAAAGAGAGAGCAAAATTAAAATTTTCTTATCCTAACCCGGGGATTGGACATGAGTTAACAAACAAAAGGATAGCGGAACCAGACTTGCACCCGTGGTCAAGCCCTCTACCAAAACCACGAGCGGAATCACAAAAGCGGGTTGCCCATATCGCACCGATTTTGCGGAGTAGGCGGTGTTTCCTATTCGCGAGCGATTCCATAGGGAATGTGGCACGTGGTAAAGTGATCCCCGAAAAACCACCGTTTAACCCGCGCCATCGCACGTTAAAGCCCGACGTTGGAAGCCGAGCGAAATTGCCAAGAGTCGTTGATTTGGAGAAGGGCCATCGGATGGTGGTCACACGTTGAACTTGCCCGGAGGTTAACTAAGGTGTGCGGAGGATAGCCAGGTATGATACGAGTGTTTGATTGGTTATTGATATATATAGGTGGGGCTGGAGTATAATGAAATTGTTTAATTAAACGATTGGCGGATAATTAGCATAAGTCTGAAGCGTGATTGTTGTAAGGCTGGGTGGTGAAATATAGAGCCGAAAGTTCATTACAAGTTATTTATTTAAAAAGAAACATGGAGTATAAATACAAAGTGCTGAAAGTTAAACATTGGTTATAAGGATTGGAGATAATATAAATTCGGGAATATAAATTAAAGTCCAACCATTGTGGATAGTATTTATTTATCAAATTCTATGAATTTGATAAATAAACCCAAAGAAATAAGAAGTCAATTAAGACTCAGGCTGGAGGAAAAGAACGGGGTACACCAAGGGAAAATGTTGATAGAGCGATTGTAGACACACCAACTCTCCTTGGGGGTCCAATTTCAGTTTTGTTGCGTCACAAGATGATCTCTCTTCTCTGGCATTTACTTGTATTGAAGATCACTATTCTAGGAATAAGGAGTTATTTTCTCCAAAAATAACCCTAGCCAAACATTGACAATGCATCAAGGATATCTTTCTATGCTTCATAAGTACATATGTTCTACTTCTAAATCTTGTCTTGGAAGTGGTTGTTTTGCTGGAAATTATTCACCAGTTGGTTTCATACCAAAGTCTTTTTCACATTTTCAGCATCCAATACATGAAAAAGATAATGGTTTAAAACAACATAAATATTTGAAATTTCGCAAGAATTGTCTGGCACACTTTGAATATGAATTTTGAAGTCAAGTGCATGATGCTGTATAGGATCAAGTGTCATTTTGAATACCAAATGTTTTACAAGAAACTTCTCAACATGCTACCCTACAGTAAGGATTAAATGACAATATTGCATCAACTATTTCCATAATAAAAGTGCACCTCTGCCATAAGACTAAACAACTACAAATGTTGTAGATCTAACAAGACCACACAATCAAATGTATTCCACAAGGCCAATACTGTATGAAAAATGAAAAGGAGTTTGCAACCAAAAATACCTTAGGCAACTAATTCAATTAGATACACCAAACCATCGGCAAAAAGGAAAACCAGCCTACTCAAAAGGCAAGCGTTTACCTCCTTTGACAAAATTTTGAGTTCCGAAACAAGGGCCTTTATTGTCTTGTCAATGCCCCTAGTAATTTGAATGGGGTTTGCACCTGCTGCAACAACCTAAACAAAAAGGTTTCATTTGAAATTATTTTCCACAAATTTAAGATACAACCATTGTCAGTTTTGTATTTCCTAACAAGCTCATAAATTTTGACAAAAGAACCAAAATTTTTTAATACCTGATAGCAATTTTTTCACTCAAAAACTATCTTAGACTCAATAAGCCCAACCCAAAACTAAAAAACCAAACACCGTAAGACCCTACAAAAATGAATAGATGATCTTAATCCAGTACTATCGACAAAAAGTTACCTTTACACCCTCACTTATTAAACCCTGTGCTGTGGAATTTTAACTTCAACTGCTGCAGCAGAAGGACGGATGCATCAGCAACATTTTTTTTTGGAGGTTGATTGCATGCCATCCAGAAATTTAATTCAGCATTTAAAATTCCTGCAAGTTTTTTTTGTAGATGGCCGTAGCCATATTTCTGTACAGAATTGTATTTAAACACAACAACCAACATTAACGTAATTCACCAACCAGAAATTAAACAAACATAAATTTACCCGAAATTTTTGTAAATTCAAAAGGAGGACAGGTGGAGCATTAATATTGGATCGCATGAAATTGAAGGGAATCTGAAAACCTGAAAACCGGACCCGAATTTTTTATAGGGCACATTGGATTGAGAATTCGGGTTAAAATTAGGCAGACGTCAGCATCCCATTTTGGAACGTGAATTTGGTTTGAAATTCAATCTATTCAGACTTTTGAAGTCCGACGGAAAGGGTTCTTTAATGTTTTGATAGTTTAATATATACATATGTTTTAAACATATGTTATATATATATCATATGCGAAATGAAAGGTGGGCCATAGAATTTAGTTTTAATTTTATTTTTTTAAAAAGAGGGTTTATTATAATAAGTTTTATATGTTATGGCATATAAAAATAAAAAGGTCGAAAAATCTTGGTAGTTTTTTTTATAGACAGTACGTAAATTTTTTATTACACAGCAGTGTGTAAAAAGTGAAAGACTGAGTGTAACTTTTTAAGTGTGTATGCACAATAGTGCGAAAGGGAAAAACACAGCAGAGTGTTTTAGAGACAGAGTATGTTTGTTTTGAACAGACAGTGAGTTGGTTTTATGCACTGCGTTTTGTAGCAGTCATAATTTTGTAATCCCTCTCAGTGAGGAAGTAGTGTAATAGTTTTTTTTTGAGTTATTGAAGGGAATAGAAGTTTGTTTTCAAATTATTTAAACTCTGTCTCCTGTCAAAGAAATTCTTATTTTCTCTGTGTTAGAGGAAGGGAGATTTATTTTCCATTCATTGTTCTGGAATTTTTCAATATTCCAACATGTGCAAGAACAACATATATTGTGGTTCCATCCCCAGCTAAATCATTTGTCTTTGTCGTAGCTTGCCTTACCAACTTGGCCCCAATATTTTCAACTGGGTCCTCTAATTCAACCAATAAAAAGGCCAAAACCATAGCATTGAGATACATTTCATTACACTGTCAATAACAATAAAATTTGACTCAGCCATAACCCTTTCCTTTTATTGTTGTGAAAAGCTTTATGCATTATTCTAATGTGGCTATTCCATAGGCCAAGTAGATCACTGGGTAACAAATATGTTTCCTTTCACCTTTGAGTTTTCAAATTATGCCTACCAAATCTAAGAAATTTAAGAGGGGGAACTAATACAACGTTAAAAATAAAACCAGAGCACACATCTACGAATTACCTCCTTAGCTATTGTCACACCATCATTAACTATTTTCGGAGAACCATTCTTTCTCTCCAAGACAACATTTTTCCCTTCGCCCCAAGGGTGACTCCAACAAGATCAGCAAGTTTGTTCACACCGCCTGCAAGACAAATTGACAATGCTTTCGGTAAGTGTGCAATTGAATGCCAGACCATATGCCAAAAAAACCCTCCATGAAAAATTAAAATAACACATTAAAATCAAATATAAGTGGACAAGGAAAGATCCACCGCAGTGAAGTTTCACGTGCAGGTGACCTTCCTTTAAACATAATTTTTTCTCTGACCTGTAATTTTTTTGTCACTGAGCCATCCTTGTTGAAGTACAACTCCTTTTCCATAGCTCTTGTATTAAATACCTTCTCTCTGTCGCGTAATCTCAGATTCCCTCTTTTGCTTGAGCGATTAAAGGAAATGGGTGAAAAAACTAAAAGAGAAGACAATTGTCTGCCATAATTATCAAACATTGCACCCAACTTCTTCCCCTTTCCATTGTTACCCAATGAGGTAGATGTGGCAATTGTTGTCATACTGCCCAAAGCAGAGGCCATCTTATCTTATGCTGAATATAGAATTACAAGATCTTCATATTAGTATGAACCTTAAAAAACATGACTCCCATTGCTAAAAACCACTTTTAAGTTGTAACGGGCAAACTAAACAACTATCGCAACTTTTGGCAACTTCTGGAGCATTAAGAGAGAAACAACCAAAGAGAAATACAACCAAAATCCTCATTTTAATGAGACCAGACTATATATTTGCATTAAGATAATAGAAAGAAATCACGACTATATTAAGGCCATCACAAAACAATCTTTAACCAGTGTCTCTCGCGGCCTTCAGATTGCCATGCTAGAGGTTGCATATTTTTAATTTAAATTCTTGACCTCTCATGCCCATCTATGAATGCATCCAATGGGATATCTACATCAAATGCTCCTTTATATCCCCAAAAACAAATTCCCTACTACAAGAGCACCAGTATTGATGGATCACCCCACACCATCCCACCCACTAGAAACGGTGAAAAAGGAAACCCGAGAAACCTTCTGAAATATCTCAAGATGACTATATGGGTGGTTCTTATGAATCAACCAACCATTCAAAACATGCTCATCAATCCAAACCATAAGTATTATGTGACAATATTCAAGCAGGCACTGAATCGGATTTCTGAAGCTATGTTAGAGAAACCCTAAACTCTCACTGAAAATAGGTGAAATGTGGCACCACTCAGAGATTGACATGTGCCAATTGGTACGAGTGGTAGACAATTGGCATGCTCAAACAACGAGGTGATGCAGGAATGACATGAGGGAGAAAATATCAGAAAAGCCCCAAATCTGGAGAACTAAAGCTCATCACCAACTTGAGATTGACAACTTTACATGATGTAACCTATGAAATCGTAAATGGAGAAATCATAGTAACAATAAAGTAACCTATGTAACAATAAAGTCGGATTCATCCTGGGAGTGGTAATGGGAGAAATCATAGTGAACAATAGGAAACATGCATAGTTGATTACAATCAAATAGATGAAAAAACACATACAAAAAACCTAGATAATAATCATGAACAAGCTTAATATTGAATTATGAACTGTAAAGGAACTTACAAAATGTGACATTACGAACCTGGTCAAGTGCACAAGCAAAAATATCCTGGACATGACCCTGGTTGACAAGTTGTATTGCTCATGATGCAAGAGGATTTGTACATGCACTGCCAAGTCAATCAAAATCCATCATTATCTATACAATAAATACAAGTAATTGATGTAGTATTTTTTACTCTAAGATGCATTCTTATGATAATGTTAGAACATATGTTGAAAATGTAAAAGCATACCTGAATAAGCTCCTCTTCGTTTCAAGAACAATTTATTGGAGTCACATGAACTTGGAACAAGCCTCCCACGATCTGAAAGAGTAGCAACTAAGTCAACAATGACTTTTTTGTTGCTACGCTGGATCGAGGGAGGTTTGCTCCAAGATTAAATCGCTCCGATAAATTATTCTCTACTAAACAAGGCCAACCACGTGAAGTTGGAAGCTCTTATGGCCCCTCCCCCCCGCCCCTCTCACATCACTCTCAATTCCCCAATACCCAATCTATATTTCATTTTTTACTTTCATGAGCATAAAAAAAAATATTCAATAACTAATAAAAAAACAATTCAACAAAAAGTACGCAAAGAAACATTGCAATTAATGCTTGACATAAAAATAGTATGATAAATGAGTTTTTTATATAACGCAAAAAACGTTCCAAGTATGGTAACGTTTGTCTTATAATAATACAATATTTTACATTGTCAAATTTTCTTTTTCTTCTTCCTATTTTTAAAGCTCGTAATTACATCATCAATATCATCGTGCTCTGCTCCTGTTTCGTGCCTTTCCACCCGCACTACTGACCTAGTTGCGTATTCACGATGTCTATGCTCATCTAGTGATGGGGCATCGCCTACAAAAACAGATAATATTAAATTTTAATTGTCATTTTTTAAATATCATTGAACTAGTTCAGTAATATTAATAAAAAAAATTGCAATGAGATTATTTACCTGGTGCACCAGTTTTCGCCGCTGACCTAGTTGCGTAGTCACGATGTCTGGTCTCATCCAGTGACGGGGCATCGCCTACAAAAACAGATAATATTAAATTTTAATTGTCAGTTTTTAAATATAATTGAACTAGTTCGGTAATATTAATAAAAAAAATTGCAATGAGATTATTTACCTGGTGCACCAGTTGTCGTCGCTGACCTAGTTGCGTTGTCACGATGTTTGGTCTCATCCAGTGACGGGGCATCGCCTACAAAAACAGATAATATTAAATTTTAATTGTCAGTTTTTAAATATCATTGAACTAGTTCGGTAATATTAATAAAAAAAATTGCAATGAGATTATTTACTTGGTGCACCAGTTGTCGCCGTTGGGACTGTTGCCCTGTCTTCCTCTCTGGTGGTAAGATCCTCAAGGGAAACATTCTCTTTCATTTAAACAAAAAACGTTATAAGGACAACCATCAAGGTATAATTAGAAAAAAATATAAGTGGAAATTAATTACCGTCACGACCCTCACTGATAGCAGCATTGTCGGCCTGGTCCCCACTACAATGATCAGGTTGCATGAGAGGATCATCTACATACGGCTCTAAAACTGGGTTATTTACCTCGTCGGTAGTGTTGCTCCCCTGATTTAAACAAAGTTGTTAGACATTAAATTTATGGACGAAAACAAAAATATTGAAAGGTTAATGTTTTACCTTATCAGGCATTGTAGATCTTGGGACTGCCCCAAGCTTCTGCGACGTTCAACTACAGCTTGATAGCCAAAACGGAAAGCAATATTTTTATCTTCCTCTGTAGTTATTGTTCCAAAGTCATCACCCTACATTATATATGATTGTGTATTTTTAATCATATCTGATAGGATTACAAAAACGTTGGAAGGCAATACAATTAATTATAAGATGTTTAGCTACTTAATTACAATTCTTGCAGCTAATTTCAAGTAGCCACCCTGGCCTAGCTTGTGATGGCCCTTTTTTTCAATCCTAGCTTTGGTTGCCTTTGAGGTGTCAGGCAACCTAGCATCAAAATATTGAAGTCGGATATGACGTAGCACACTTTTATTTTAGACATAGAGAAAATTAAAGCTATTGAATTAAAGTTGTAATTTACCTTGCGGGTCTAGTTGGCATTTTTCCTTCTTTCTTTGCCCTTTTCTCTTTTCCGTCATGGATGAGTGCTCTCCACTCACTCTCTGAAATTGCGAGAGGACGCTCATATCTAGGGTTAAATTGCAATTGCGTCCTATAGGTGTCCCTGGTATATTTCAAATATTTGCCGGCTACCTGAGCCACCGCTTTTCTGTCAAATGTGCCGACCCCAAAAAGGGCTTCTAGATAATCTAGAAGTTCTTTTTTCAAGTTGGAATTCTAGGAATTCCACCCTATACGTATGGTTGGGCCAAAAATTACCAACGCATGGCTCTCCAGAATCATGTAGAACTCATTGTTTCCTACATAGAATAAAACCAAAAAAGAAGAAGATATTATCATTAATTTAAAAATAAAAATCATGATAAATATGTTTTAGATAAAGTACATGAAATAGTTAAAATATTAAAATTTACCTGGGAGTTGTACATGCTTTATAGGGACACCCTCATCGTTCACCAACAACGTGCCATTAATGGTCCCTGTAGAGCTGACACGTGTAGCTCCAGGAAACGCAATAATGTAGTTGGCCATATCGGCCTCATCATTGCCAACACGTTCAGCGGTTGGCTGGGTGTCTGCTTGGGCAGGGTGTGTTTCTTGGCTAGCACCTAAAGGAGTAGAAGGTGTACGAGAGGGTTGTTGGGCAATCTCTTGCCCTTGTGTCCCACTACCACCAACACTGGGTTCAGCAAATGCCAGAAGACGCTACATACAAAAGAACTTTTTGTTAGTTTAGTCAATGTAAAAATTAAAAATCAAACTATCACAA
This sequence comes from Pinus albicaulis, assembly GCA_034641835.2. Lineage (NCBI taxonomy): Eukaryota > Viridiplantae > Streptophyta > Pinopsida > Pinales > Pinaceae > Pinus > Pinus albicaulis. Next base: position 41,527 of record JAXQQM020062562.1, on the reverse strand, counting down.
TTCATCTCATGCAGAACAAAAAAAATATCCTTTTGACTTTTTATTATTACCTGATATCTTTCTAGCTACCTCATAAGATGTTGTATCCTCTCTTCTATTTCAGGTGTTTGAGGCGCGTCTATCAAAGCATTAAATTCTGACCTTGCATCTCGTGCCTTTTTTTGCAACAATAACACTGGAGATAGGGATGAAGAAAGCTCTTCCTCAAAGAGGGAATCATCAAGCGTACCATGGCTAGGTGTCTACATATTTGAACAAAATTAATATTATTTCAATTATGTAAATAACTAAAATACCTAAAGATAGAGAAATGTTGGCACTTTACATGTTCTTCCGCTGGCCTCTTTCCACGTTCATCCCGTCTTGGGGTTGTTCCTGCACTGCTCTGATCAGTCTGCCACATTGCAATAAAATTATAAATGTAAAAACTTGAAAACAATATCTAACTTGAAAACACAAAATGAAAACTGAAATAATTTCTAATAAGACACCGGAAGACAGAGTTAGAGTTTCAAATATGCCTTGCATTGAATTTAGTCCTGGAAACATGTCATTGCACATTAAGGCACCCAAACATTCACTCCACGAATGATATATTTAAGTAGGCTTCTCCTATTATGGGAAAACACCATACCTATAATGCATTCACTTGAATGTATAAAGGGAAAGGAAAACATGTTTTCATACAACGGTGACAAAGGCATCTTGGGGAAAGGTATCTTCACTTTTTATTTATGTTGTTCACCCACACCACTCTCGTGTTTTCACTAATCCTGTTTTGTCATTTTTGGATTCAAATTAATTTAAGGCCTTAAGTATTTTTTGACCTTTCGGTGTAGTTTTTATAAGTGGCATGTATGGATTTTCCATTAATTCTGCACTTTTTCTCTTCATGCCCATGTTTCCCTAGAAATCAAATGCATGATTTAGTCCCATACATTTAACAAGTTGTTGGATCAACTCCATAAGAAATATCATGTTTCCTATTCAATCAAAATTTATCTCAGTTAGGGTAGGTAGGAAGGTTTTCCCTTTGTATTAATAGGGCACTTCTAGCTTGCATTTTTATTATATCTTTCAAATTTAGTGTCGTTTCAATTACGGCATGATTTTTTGCAACTTTCAAGGTGAGAATGAACAAAGACAAATTTTTTTGATGGATGACTGTATATGACTCCATGGCCAGAGGAAAAGGCACTAATCTACTTCTTCAAATATCTATAGTTCTCATTCACCTCATACGGAGATGGTCCCTGATTTTGAGCCAAATGTTGTAGCAAAAAGTTCCCCCCCTCCATAATTTGATATTCAATGGAAATTTCTTAAATTGATGATGGGGCATGATTATGGAACATTGGCACATACATATGTAATGGAATTCCAAGTTCATGATATATGTTTGCATATGTTTATGGAAATGTTCCACCAAGTCCCCTGGAGGTGGGAGCGAGGGGACGAGGGAGCGCGGGAGCGGCCTATGCAAAATCTCCCTACCAATTTTCAGGAAACGTGGGGGGATGTCGGGGTCATAAAAATTATAAAATTTAATATTTAAAATCCAACTATATTTTTGCAAGGAATGTATATACAGTCATCATACACTTGCATCATGAAATATAAATCATAAATGATAAAATTACAAATCGATGAATGATGAATCATATAATTGAAACAAATTTAAAAGTTAAAAGTTAAAACATACATCATACAATCATGCATGTAAGTTTGTAAGTTTGTAACTATATAATCATTAATGTAACTACTAACAATGTACAATGAAAATAAATTTTAAGATATCATATGACATATTATATCAATATTCAAAATAGAGTTTAAACTGAAGTTTACAACTCAAGTCTGAAACATAAAACTTAAACGCAAATAAGTTATGTCTGAAACATAAAACATAAAAAATAACATATGAATATCAAATGATATCATCATACTGATAAATGAGCATAAATGCTCAAGTTAATGCCCCACTAGTCTCTGCATCCAACTTCTGCACGAATATATCAAGATCAACCATGTCACCATCTGAATCGGAATCACTTGGATTCTCAAATATGCTAAGTGGCACATCAACTTTTAACACGAAACCATAAACTAAAAGGGGCGGTGAGGGGACGTGAGGGGGCGTGAGGGAAACATCCCCTAGAAGTCCCCAAGACCCCGGAGCGCGAGGGGGCGAGGAATCTAGACCCCTAGGTGGGGGGCGAGACCCCGTGTAACACTGGTTTATGGAGGTGGTGGAGCAAAAAAGAGCTCAAATAGAGCTGAAATTTTTCACATAAAAAGGATTGTGGGCTTGACTAATGGTTCCATTTAAAAAATGATATCTAGACAGAGAATAAGTGTAGCATGAAAACATGCATTGAAAATCCATCTGAGTTTGCATTGTATTACTTATGATGGATTCAAATTTGGGTTTCAAAATGCCAGGTTATGGCATGATTTTGTCGAGAAACCCTTGGTTGGATTCTCATGTTGGTTTAATTTATATTTTAAGTTTGTTTTGCAATCTTTGGGTGATAGTAACTCATGAACTAGGTTACCAATGTGTAACAATCATATTTCAAGAATAAAATTGTGATTTTTTTATATTATTATTATTATCTATTAGCTACGAGTATTGACACCTAATGCCTGGAATTTTGACATCTTGATAGCATGGATAATTTCGAAAATGTTTCTAGTAATGTTAACATAATAACTATCATTACATGTCTTCACTTTTTTCACCATAATAGACCCGTGATATGGACTCATCACACAACTTCATATGCTATGTCACAACAAGTTCAAACTGGTTGAACCTACCTCATAGTGTGGTTATTAAGGACAAGTTGCTTGATATATAACTCAATAGCATAGACCACATTGCAGTTCTAAAAAGAATCCTCAAGTGTCAAAAAAACTTCACAATATGCTCTACTATAAAGCCTTTTGGGATACCTGAAATAATATATGTATCATTGATGACTTTTAAAGTATGACAAGATCCAGAGGGAAAGGAAATCAATGGAAGAGTGATCCACTAATGAGAACCTAGAATTTAGCATCAGATGAGTTAGAGTCTAGGAAATTGAACCCTATAATTTTAATTAGTGATGAAGGACATCACATAGGTAATTATATTTTCATGTAGAATAATCTGTTAATTCAAATTTAAACTACATAATATGAAAGGCATACTATAAATTTTTCCACGTAAGTCCAAACAACCTATAAAAAGGGAAAACCTTCTTTTCCATGGGAAATAATTTACCTTTCCTTTTTCAAGACAATCTAAATCACAAAAAATATGAACTATACTGCACACATTCTTGGATAATGTGAAAGTGGAAAAGGAATACCTTACACAAGTGATGCACACATGTACATTTGAACACTAATAGATTTTTGTAGTTGAAATGCAATGCTTGTTTTCATTTAAATGTAGGGTTTTTAAAGCAGGGAGAAATAATGGCTGCCAAATTAATAAGCGTTTCTTTGGGAAACATTTAAATATTGTATTGGGTGATGAAGATAATAGAGGGTATTGAATCTTGATTTTTGACATCTAGAGAGAACCCTACAGCCTAACACAATCCAATGGAATTGACCAAAAAAACCCAAATAGAGTCAACCCTACTATAGGAGGAAGGGCCTGCAGTAAGAACTTACCATTTCGCAAGAGCTGAGGGCGAATGTTGTTCTGCAAGAGCTGAGGGCGAATGCTGAGGGCAAATGCTATTCTGCAAGAGCTCTAGGCGAATGCTGTTCTCTGAAAGAGTCGAGGGCGAATCCAGGGCATTCTATTCCCCGCAAGAGCCTGCACAATGTTGTCTGCTGCAAGAGCTAAGAAAGGTGCCGAGGGTGAATGTTGTCTCCGCAAGAGCTATGCTTAATGTCGTTCGCAAGAGCGGAGGGCGAATGCGCCGTGATATCGTACGTTAATGTAGCACACATGTACATTTGAACACTAATAGATTTTTGTAGTTGAAATGCAATGCTTGTTTTCATTTAAATTTTAGGTTTTTAAAGCAGGAGAAATAATAGCCGCCAAATTAATAAGCGTCAGAAAAAATTAAATCTTGTATTATGAGAAGATATAGATAAAATAAATCTTGATTTAACATCTACAAGAGAACCCTACAAATTCTCAACACAATCCAATAGAATTGACCAAAAAAACCCAAATAGAGTCAACCCTACTATAGGAGGAAGGGCCTGCAGTAAGAACTTACCATTTTGCAAGAGCTGAGGGCGAATGTTGTTCTGCAAGAGCTGAGGGCGAACGCTAAGGGTGAATGCTAAGGGAAAATGCTGTTCTGCAAGAGCTGAGCACGAATGTCGAGGGAAAATGTTGTTCTACAAGAGTAGAGGGCAAATGCACGCGTGATATCAGACGTTAATGTAGCTATTGCGACAAATACGAAACAATAAAATCATTTTTATGTAGCGTGCATATAATTTTTGAATTTTTATGTAGCGCGCATATAAGTTTGGTATTTTTATGTAGCGCGAAAATAAGTGTCATTATACCGACGACGGAAAAGGCGTCGCTATTACGACGGGTGACTCCAAATGTCACAATGGCGACACCTAGACATTGTGTCGCAGTTGCAACGTTTGGAGTCGTCTCAATAGCGACGCTTTGGGCCATGGTGTCGCAATTGCGACGTCTTCCTCCAAACGTCGCAATTGCGACACGTTTTTAAGTGTCGGTATTGCGACACTTTTCTATAGACGTCGGTATAGCGATGGTTTCGGGCAGGATGGAAAAAATTTGGGAAAATTTCTGACATTTGGTCAAAAGCGTCAGAACCAAGTGTCGGAATTTCCGCCAAATGTAGTAGTGCCAAAACCAAAGATCACTCCTTAAACTTTTCCAAAACACCTTGCAACTTTCCTCTTTGCAGATAACGCAGTACTGGAAGAGGGACTGCCTTGTAGGCTTGAACAAAAGTTTGGCCTGATGCCAAGATGTAGATCTAAAGCTCCAATGATTCAGAACACTCTTTCCAATGGGATAGAAGCCTTTCCCACTGAAAAGGGGCACTAGATTGGCCTAGATCTAAGTAGATCTAGCCTCCATTTGCTCCAACTTACAAAGACAACCAAACCCTCAACATGATCTGTGTTGTAGTTGGAAGAAGAGCTTGACCAAATGCCTAATAGTGGACAAGAAATGAAAGACTCTTCCAAGAGATACTCAAGGAAAGAGAAGGATTCCTAAACAAGAGATCCTTGTGCTAAAAAACACTATTCTCTGCTAAACAGCCAAGAGAATGAGAAATTTCTAAACAGAAAAATTCTTCATAAATAATATGGTCATCAACAACCCCTCTCTTTTTGTCCTCCTCTTCCTTTTATAAGATTGAGATCTTGCAAAAACGTGAACCATCTCAATGATTTAGCTCCTTTCATATGTGTAGCCTCCATCTAAAACTGCGTTGTGCATCTAGGAGGTTCATTGCATCTGGACAACGCTATTGATTTGGTCTTGTTGACCCAGTCAAATGTCTCAATCCCTTTCACACATAAGGGTGTTTTATTAAAGTAGCCCAGATTTAGCCTTGTTCACATGGGGCATTGATTTATTCACAGATTTTTTGGAGTTTTTATGTTCTTCCTTTATGCATTTATTCATGAACACAAAAGTAAAGAAAAATTTAATATTCAATTAGCTTGAGGCTAATAGGGAATATTACAGTCCTCCCCTCCAAAATGTTGCTTGTCCTCAAGCAACTCACAAGGACCTTACAAAATCTCCAATGGAATTGTCTCCTCCCAAGAATACAACTTTTCCCTTAGTGAATGAATGCTCCTCCCAGATTTACTGCCAGAGAAATGGAGGAAGAAGATGCACCAAAGGAGGATACTTTGAGTGATTATCTTCAGGAGTATGAATCTAAATCTTGGAAAATAAAGGAGCACTTGAGTTTACAAGAGTTCTTCCATCTCAAGGAGGAAAGGAGATCCAACAAGTACAATAGAAGAAGAAGAGGTAGATTCTTTCTGCCAAATTTTGATGGATCCTCCACATGCACAGTTAAAGAATGGATAGATCAGCTAGACTCATATTTGGATCTACATCAAGTTTCAGAAAAGGAATCCCTTAAAGTAGCAGCGCTGCATATTAAAGGTAAAGCTTATGCTTGGTGGTTATTTGAATCCTTTTCATTGAAGAATGCAAATATATCTACTTATGCAAGATTCACTAGGATATTAGTGAATAGATTTGATGCAAAACAAAATAAAGGATATTTTATTGAGCTAGCAAAGAATGAGCATGAAAAACCCTTGCATGAGTTGGAAAGATCTATTATGCCAACTCCACTTCAGATTTCTATTGAAGGGGATAAAAAATTTTGTGATACCTTGTCAAAGGAAAGATCCCCATTGCATGAAGATTACTCTTTCAAGGGAAGACCAAGGTCTAAGGCTCTCATTTATAATGAGGTGTTTTCAAATATTGATGAGGAGAAAGAAAAAGAGGGCATTAACAACGTTGTCACTTCAGAAGAAGACCCATCATCACATGGGGACTGACATGAAGTTATTGTTTCAAGGGAAATATCTTTTTCATCTCTGCAAATGATTCCCAAGGAGCATTATGTGACAGAATTATTGGGCAATGACACCTTGCTCCAAGCAAGAGGAGGAAGGATGGATCAACATCCAAGGATGAGGATCATGCACCCTTGTTTATTTCAAGAGGTTTCTATTCATGAGAAGGAGACTGATATATATAGAAAGGAGAGGGACAAACCAATCCACTCATTCATACAGTCTACTTCAAATCTTGATGTCTATTTACATGGAGACATTCCACCAGGGAGACCCCCTGATTGGAAGAAGAATAAAGTGTTCTCTCAACCTTGTGCAGCAGTGACATATTTGGCTAAGGAAAGAGCTTTGAGGGGAGCTATCACAATGCTGATATCTATTGATGGATTCCAAGGAGAGCTAAGAAATTTTCTGAAATTGGCTTTACTATCTTCCACTCATCTATTTGCGTGGGAAAAGAAGAATTCATAAATCTATGATGACATTAGCATGATGTCAAATGGCCACTCCATAGTCTTGGGGAATCAAATGATATCTCTACATAAAAATAATATTTCTTAAGATTACAAGAGGGTACCAACACTCTTGTATGCATGGGCCAAACTATGGAAGTTTTGGAAGAAAGAGACCTTTCAAAAGGAGGTTGACTTCCATGAACTTCAATCTTGTCTTGAGAAATATCAGTTGTAAGAGAGGCAGAAAATATGGAGTTACAATACTCAAACATGTGACTTTGTAATTGAGCATGTCAAAGAGGAGAATGATGATGTGATAGCTACTTCATTTCAGAATTTTACAGCGCTGTCATTGTTGGGAAGCCTAGATCCATATTGGGAGTCCGAACTCTTGGTGGAATATTCCAAGAACCTCTTCACATGTAATATTATTGATGGGAAAATGGAAGGTAGGAGGTATAGAGTGGTTGATGGAGTCATTTAATTTCATAATCAGATCTATTTGACTAAATAATCAAGACTCAAAGATAATCTACTATGTGCAGCCTATGAAATCTTACTTTCTACTCCCACTGATTTCATTAGAACACACCATATTATCTTGAATGGATTCATGTGGACAGGTTTTGAAGAAGATTTATATCAGAATTATCAAAGATGCATGTACCATATGGAGATGGAGTAGCAACATAACTATATGAAAGATTTAATTTAGCCCTCTCTTTCTCTTTTTGAGGAAGGAAATAGGACTATGCACCACTCCATTGGTTTGAGGAGGACTATTGGTGAAGAGCATACTTATGTAAATCATATTTTATTTTCTGATTGTATGCTTTCTTTCACTATATATATGCAAGCCATGAATCCTAAGAGGAGTGCTATACCTTATAAACTTCATGGCCAACTTTGGGCCAAAACTATTTCTGATTATGGCCACTCCCTTGGTGAACAAAGGGAGATTTTGCAGCATGATGGGTGCTTTCCTAAGGCACAAAATATATCTCCCACTTCCAGCCATGGTGAGATGTTATGGATAGCAAGTAAGTGGTGGGAAAACCACTTACCACATCTATATCTGATGCAAGCAAGAGATGCATTGCACTGGTTCCACTTATGGGACTATGATCCACTTCTATCATTGCATTTGATTGATTTTGTATTGCTGATTTTGATCCCACATGATGATGATGCTGCTCTGATCTTTGTTGGGGACATGATAGGAGGGATGACACATGGGTTGGATGTGTCCATTGGGAATGAAACTTCCCATATTTATGCATACTTTAAGAAGGGGAGGGAACATTTTATGGCTACTACACTATGTCTTTTGTTTCCTTATGTAAGAAGCCATATGATTGACTTATGTCTTTGGGAAAAGTCTCTCACATGGGAGAGTTTTTGGCAAGAAATGTGTTACTTGAGACATAATCAGCTAATACTTATTATCCTCTACTATTTTCTAGCTTTGGAGAAGCTTATGATAGCAAGAAGGTGGTGGGATGGCCACTTATTGTATTATGTTTTGAGGTAGCAAGAAGAAGAATAGCGATGGTCTCAATGGAGGGACTATTGTCACCATCAAATATACCATATGACACTTAGTCCATGTTTCTTTTGGAGCACATATGGTGATGATAATTTATTCACTATATGCATGGATGATTGGGCAAGGAGGGTCCCTAGAATCAATGAAGGGAATCATGAGGTTCTGTGTATCTTTTGGCTTCATGAGGACTATATTATTGCAGCCGAGGATCAATAGCTCCACATTTATCATAAATGGAGGGGGAGACAGTGTAAGTTGAACATTCTTACCTCTCATTTCCAGCCATTCATCCCCTATACATTACATAAGGAGGGGATTGGTGACTATTTCTGTGAGCTACCAATGATGGCTTACTTTGTTTGGATGATAGCATGGATATTGAAGTTCCTCATGAGGGTTGAAGCACCCACTATTCGTCATCTCTCATGCCTTGAGAAGGCCAATGGACAACACATGATTCTTTATATGTATCTCCCACTTCTTCACGATGAAAGATATTTGGGTTATTCACCAAAGGAAAACTTGTATTCTTGGGAGGAGACAATTCCATTGGAGATTTTGCAAGGTCCATGTGAGTTTCTTGAGGACAAGCAAAATTTTGGAGGGGAGGACTGTAATATTCCCTATTAGCCTCAAGCTAATTGGAATATTAAATTTTTCTTTACTTTTCTATTCATGAATAAATTTATAAAGGAGGAACATAAAAACTCCAAAAAATCTATGAATAAATCAATGCCCCATGTGAACAAGGCTAAATCTGGGCTAATTTAATAAAACACCCTTATGTGTGAAAGGGATTGAGACATTTGATTGGGTCAACAGGACCAAATCAACATTGCTGTCTAGATGCAATGAACCTCCTAGATGCACAACGTAGTTTTATATGGAGGCTACACATGTGAAAGGAGCTAAATCATTGAGATGTTTTAGGGTTTTGCAAGATCTAAATCTTATAAAAGGAAGAGGAGGACAATAAGAGAGAAGTTTTTGATGACCATATTATTTATGAATAATTTGCCTATTTAGACATGTCTCATTCTCTTGGCTGTTTAGCAGAGAATAGTGTTGTTTAGCACAAGGATCTCTTGTTTAGGAATCCTTGTCTTTCCTTGAGTAGCTCTTGGAAGAGTCTTGCATTTCTTGTCCACTATCAAGCATTTGGCCAAGCTCTTCTTCCAACTACAAGGTAGATCATGTTGAGGGCTTGGTTGTCTCTATAAGTTATAGCAAGTGGAGGCTAGATCTACTCAGATCTAGACCAATATAGTTCCCCTTTTCAGTGGGAAAGGCTTCTTTCCCATTGACAAGAGTGTTCTGGATCATTGGAGCTTCATATCTACATCATAGCATCAATCCAAACTATTCTTCAAGCCTACAACATAGTCCCTCTTCCAGTACTGTGTTATCTGTAAAGAGGAAAGTTGTAGGGTGTTTTGCAAAAGTTTGAGGAGTGATCTATGGTGTTGGGGATCTACCCTTCACTATGGTGATCCATGGATTTTTGTTTTATTCCATGTCATATTTAGATTTGATCTGAATTCTCCTATATATACTTCAGAAATTATGAATAGATCTACAGATACACTACATAGAATCTCAGATCTACTCCATGTGCTTCATGATTTTTTGAAATCCCCAAGGGGAATGTAAAGTACAGACATTATAGTGTATTGATCTGTCATAGATCTAACTGTTCATGTATTATTTTTCTCTAGATCTAAGTTGTAATCTACTGCTATAGTACGTTCTATAAAATAACGTTGTCAAGCCTTTGCAGTCAATATATGTGTTGTAGCACCTCTTTTTGAGGGTTTCTTTCTGTATAAGTCTTCTATTTTCTCTTGTACACTGTATGGGCCATATTATAAATCTGATTTACTGTTATATAAGTCAATTTTGAGCCTCCATATTGGCCTCCTACTACTGATAAGCTAAAAATTTGTTGTTTTTTGAGCAGTATTATTCTGTGTTGCTACAACCCCTTCCTTAGGCATTTTTCAAGCCATGCTAGGTGTGGGAGACATGTTTACCTCACCTAGAATTATTTGTTTCTTATCTCCTCTTGGATTTAGGACTTAGATTGTCAGATCTAAGGGATCCAAGGGCTAATTTGGATTTTTCTGGCATCCATTTATGAAAAAATCATTTTTTAGACATGCATTGCTGACAGTCCCATTTTGGGATATTACATATAGCCATAGATATAGAGATGCAATGGAAATAATGCTTCATTTTATTAAAATCAAATGAATGAAATAAACTAGCTAGGGTGTTGGTAGCGTATCTCTCAGAAGGGATCTGGTGGCTATAGGCCTCTGAACTGTGTTATAGAACTAAAAGTTGTTTATAGATAGAATGTAAATAAGCATCTAGGGCACTAGTAGTCTTATCTATGAGAAGAGATGTGGTGGCTACAGGCCTCTGAACTGTGTTACAAAAAAAATGACTAAAAAATTCTTATATAAATAATTGAAATAAATGAGTTAGGGCACTAATAGTGTATCTCTGAGAAGAGATGTGTCGGCTACCAGCCTTGAACTATGTTACAATGAGGCTCGGAGCCTTATTACAGACATCATGGAAATAAGCAGGCGAGGGCACTGGTAGCATATCTATGAGAAGATATGTGATGGCTACAGGTCCCCTCCATTATGTTATGATGAAGCTCGAAGGCCTATTTATTGTTGAGAAATAATGTAAAACCTGAAACGTCCAAAAACCTAACCCTAGGAGATGAAGCGCCAAAATTTTGGGTCCCTGTAATATCCCAAAAGGGAGAATGTAGTAATACTGAAACACAATATAAGAACTGCAACAAAGTAAACAATAAATCTAAATATACATCAGAATACACAAAAATAGCTGAGCCATTATATAGGAGGTGAAAAAAGCAAGTACAACAGTGCTCAAAATATGAGACACTCAAGCAGAAGGGATGGCCTGGAATGACCTTGCAATGATCCCACAAGAAGGATTGTGTAACTATTGAACTGTTGGAAGGTAAATTGTGTTGTCCCTACTACAACTTTTGGGATTGCAACTGCCTGAAATATCGAAAGTCAGATCTAGGCAGAATGGGAGCTCTGATGATGCTGAAAATAGAGATTCGAACTCTATGATGGATACCCAAGATAACCCAGAAAGGGTTTCTCAGATCTGTCAATATAAGAAAACCACCCTCTTAGGGCTTCACATATACACTATAGATCTGATGATATGATGGCTAGAATGATGCAAAATCAGATCTATGAAAGAAGGGTTGATCCCTCCACTGGATCCTTAGGCTAAAAGCTCAAGATCTAGCTCCTCCAATCTCCTCCACTGAAAATAGCTACTTGATGAACAACAACTTCAGAAAACTATGCTGTCAGAGAGGGAGGCTCAATAGCCTGCTATTAGATGTGTCAAATCAGCTCCTGAATGATGGAAACAATAGATCCAATGTGAGGATATGATTCCTCATAGGATTTCTAGCTGAAATACTGGAAAGTTCCTTCCTCCAATAGATCTATAGGACTGGACTACACAATCCTTGAAGGGACTGCTGTTGCATGGAGGTAAAACCCAATGGCCTAAATTCCGAATATAGATATGCTGCTCCTAGAAGGCTGAATGTGAAGAAAAAGTGGTAGGATTAATCCTCCACTAGTTTCCTAGTTGAATGTTAGAAACAACCTCCTGAAGATGGCACCAATCCCTTAGAAGGAATGAAGTACAACCCTCTTTCAAGAGCTACTCGATGAAAGAGGAGGGTAATCACCCTCTCCATCATGTGTGCATTAAATGCATCACTTCCTCCACTAACTTATCATAAGTGCTCTATGATCTTCTTTGTATGCACTATGATCTCAATTGACCTTATCAAATATCCTCATGGTTTTACCATTTAAGATCCATGATCTTATTTAACTGTTTCATCCTCCATAATCCATCTCATAAATGAGACATGATCTCCATTAATGGAGTTGCTCCACTACTCCATGATCTTAGATCTAGATCTAGAATACACACACACACACACATTAAAAGTGGATTTTATTCTCCTTTGAGGTTTGTGGGTCCCTGCACCCTTTTATTTACTTAATTAATTAAGAAAATCAAGAACCCTAATATTCCAAATATCATGTGAAAATTTGGGAATATTACAGTCCTCCCCAACAAAATGTTGCTAGTCATCAAGCAACTACAAAATTAGATGAAAATCCATCCATTCCCCTCCAAATGGCATCCATATAAGAAAGGCCTCCTCCATTTGCTGCAATGTGTCATGCATGTTTGGTTCCAAAGTTGTCTCTCAAGAATACATAGAATGACCTCCAACTGTATGGTTAGATGCCTTCCTCCCACCGTGAAGTAACAAGTGACAACCATATGATGTCCAACATCATCATCAATACATGAGATACATAAAATAAAGTAGTTCTTTCCACAAAGGAAAAGTCTCATCTCACAAAGCCTTTCTTCATCTCGTGTTTCATGAAGTAAATTGAGCATTGACATGCCCTCCTCTTTAGCCCTGTTGCCGTTGTTGGATCCAGACATCACTCAAACATTATGCAAAATAATAAATAGATATGTATGGGTAGACAAAGATGTCAAACCATATTCTCCCAATAGTAACCACTAGAGTAAGGCCCTTTGCTACCATCCTCCATCTCCCCCTTGTAAGATGGACAAGCCAAACTCCCCTAAAAGCAACCAAAGCAACAAGAGATCTTGATGCCTTCTCTCCTCCTCATGTGCATCATGGAGTAAAAAAATATTGATATACATGTAGAATGTCACATCAACCCAATACAAGTAAGCACCATTAATACACATCATGCCAAATTCTACATAATACAAAACACATAGACATAGGAGATATCATGTGATGGCCAAACTCTCTCATGGACAACCAAAATGAACATGCCTTTCTTTGCTACATACTATCATTGATACACAAGGTATGAGTCAAGAAAATATGAGCTATTGGGTGGTAATCATACTCACCTAAGAGCAGCCAGTGCAGCCATGCTTCATTCTTCATTTCATGAGTGTTTTTCAAGGCATGGATCAAAAAAATAGGAGCCTTTGAGTAGTAAACAAACTCATCCAAGTGAAACCAACGTAACCAAGCTTCTTTCTAGCCCATGTCATATAGCAAGTGGTCATGCAACCCCTTGATTATCATCCTCACCCAGTCATTCCAATGTGGATGATGAATGGTGTGCTGCATAAACATGGTATCCTCCCTTTGTAGAATACCATCCTCTTCAAACTGATGAATAAATTTGCACTCCATAAAATGTTGAAGTGCTCCTCCAATGAGATCTCTTAATGAGACCTCCTTCTCACCAATGGCCCTCCAAAACCAATGAGGTTTTGGATCTACTGTAGGTAGAAGTTTCTCTTTGAGCTGTGAGATGCTCATTGAGAAATTGTCATCAAGAAAGGAGAAAAGATTCCTCATCTCAAGATGTCTACCATCTATCATCTTAACCCCCATTTCTTCATGAGTGAAGCTACCTTCAGAATGCTCCAATAATAATGGGGCCCCTTCATTATCACTACTACTAAGTCACAATGCTATAGATCTTCATGGTAATACATATGCTATCTCAAATCAAGGCACAATGTTGATCTCATAACCAGTCATTGTACATAGGATCATGCTCATCCCATTTTATGAAACTCTACACTTCAACTCAAAGGGTTGAATGTAGCTCAACAATGATGAACTGGGATAACACTTAATCTCCTCCTTGATTAGAACAAGGGTCCTCTACATTGTGATATGTTGCTGATTCAAATCAACATCTTGATCTAACCCTTGGTTATGCATTGGTCCTGATGGCATGTTCTCATAAGTTTCAATAAGATCTACTAAAACAATATGTGATGAATGTGGATGCATACCTTGGATCAACTTATGTGTGGGAACCTCTTGCCAGAACACAAGATTTCCTTCAACCGGGACAATGGTGTCTCCAATTTCTGGTAAGATTGATGGCTGCTCTTCTCCAAGTGTACCAATGCTAGAATCTTCCTCCTCTTCCTCATGCATCTCCTGAATCATGCATGGGACTCTATGTGTCAAGAGCTCAAGACTATCTTGCAGAGTTGCAAGTGTCTCTTCTTCTAATGCAAGTACTTCTGCAGTTGGTGGTGAATGTAGTGACCACTTGTCCAAAGCGACAAGAATGACATCCTCCTTTGTTTCCTTAGGAAATGTCCCTTTGTGACACATCTTTGGTTTTCTCATATCAAAATTATTCCTCAACTTGTGAAAGAAATCTAAATATTTAGTCACCCTTGCATGCTCCATGTGACCAAACCACCAATCATTGGCCTCACCATAAAGATGAAGTGCCGCAATCTAGACAACCTCTTTTTTAAACACTGTTACCGATGAAATAGGTAACCTGACCTCAAAACGGGAACTCTAGCCCAAAAACACTCAAAAAACATGAAAAAACACCCCCCAAAAAAAAAGTGTGTCTTCCAGAACGCACTTGTTTTTTTTTTAAGGTCAAATTTCAACATTTTCTAAAAGTATGCTAAAAACAAAATTGTTTGTTGAAAAAAGGATTGAAAAAACACCCCCTAAAAAAAAGTGTGTCTTCCAGAACGCACTTCATTTTTTTTTAAGGTCAAATTTCAACATTTTATAAAATTATGGTAAAAACAAAATTGTTTCTTGAAAAAAGGATTGAAAAAACACCCTCAAAACAAAACCAGTTGATGCTGGAATAACAAAAAAAAAATTGTGTCATACTTTTGGCATTTTAAAAAATAGAAGTAACATTTTTTAATTTTTAAAATTCAAACATTAAAAAAAAACCTAAAATTTAAGAAAAAAAATAAATTTAAAAAATAAAAACATTTAAAAGGTTAAAATTTAAAAATATATGAAGATAAAAAAATAAAAATAAAAACAAAGTAAAAATTTTAATTCAATCATTAAAAAAAATCTAAAATTTAAGGAATTTTTTTTTTTTTAAATAAACCAAAAAAAATTAAGATTAAAATTTAAAAAAATATAGAAATTAAAAAATAAAAATAAAAACAAAATAAAAATATTAAATTTTAAAAAAAAGAAGAAGAAGGAAAATATAAAAAATAAAATATAGAAATTAAATTTAAAAAAGAAAAAGAAAATGCTTATTAAATTTTAAAAAAGAAAAAAAAAAATTTAAAACAAATAATTAAATTTAAGGAAATATATTAAATTTTAATAAATTTAAAAATTCAAAATTTAAAAAAAAACCACTATTCAAGTTAAAAGGAAAAAAAAAGAAAAATTAATTAAAAATAAAAAATAAAAATAAAATACAATGAAAATATTAAATTTAAAACAATATATATTAAAAAAACAAATAAACTATAAAAAATAAATTAAATTTAAATTATAAAAAATAAAATATATATATGAACTTAAATTAAAATAGGTATATACATCCAATTTTATTAAATTAAAAAAAAGGTTAATATTAAAATAACAAATTAAATTTAAAAACAAAAATATTAAATTTTAATAAATAAATGAATAAACAAATAAATTTTGAAAGAAAAAATAAATTTTAAATATAAAAGAAAAAAAAAAATATTGTTAAACGAAAAACTTTTAAAACTTTAAAAATCAATTAAAAATGGAAAATTGAAAAAGAGAAAAAAAATATTAAATAAAAAAAAATTAAAAAAAAAAATAATTTAGAAAAATTAAGTTTCTTTGAAAAAAAAAACTAATTTTAAATACACAATTTTAATTGAAAAAAATATATATAATTTTTTTTTGTAATTAACAAAAAAATAATAATAATAAAGTAAAACATTAAAAAAAATATTAAATAGAAATAAATTAAAAATATATATATAAAATTTATTGAATTTTATAAAATAATATTAAAAAACTAACGTAAAAGTTAAAAACAAAGAAAAATTATGAAATTAAAAAAAAAAAAAAAAAAAAAATTAAATAAAAAAGGTGGGCAAAATTTAATAAAAATTATTAACAAAAAAAATAATAATAATAAATTTAAAACAAAAAAAATAATAAACTTAAAAAAAAAAATTAAAACAAAACGAATTTTATTTTAAATAATTAAAAAAAAAATTAATATTTTGAAATTAAAAATAAAAACAAAAAAAATCAATTAAAAAAAAACAAATTAATAAAGATCAATTAAAAAATAAATAAAATAAAATGAAATCAATTAAAAATTAAATGGGGTGGTGGTCGGGCCGCGGCCTGCCCGCTGGGCGGCGCCACGGGGGCGACCCAGCCGGCCTCCCGGCCCCCGACGGGCGGAGGGCCGATTCTAAATTTTAATTTTGTAATTTTAATTATTTTAATTTTTTTTTTAAATATATATATATTTTTTAATATATTGTTTTTTTTAATAAGTTAAAAAAAAATGTTTTTGATTTTTTTTTTTTAATTTTTTGGTCAATTTTTGTTTTTTTTCTTTAAATTATGTGTTTTTTTCTTCAAATTTTGTCATTTCCTTTGATATAATTTTAAAATATTTTTGTTTTTTTAATTTATTTTTGTTTAAATTTTTTATTTTTATGAGCTATTTTTGTTTTTTTTTACATTTTTATTGGTTTTTTTATTGTTTTTATATATTTTTTTTTATCTAAGTTTTGTGTTTTATTACCAACATGAAAATCACCACTCTAAAAAAAAAAGGTTGATGCAGCATCAATACGTTTCAAAATTAGCATGAAAATCATTGCTCTAAAAAAAAAAGGTTGATGCAGCATCAATACGTTTCAAAATTAGCATGAAAATCACTGCTCTAAAAAAAAAAGGTTGATGCAGCATCAATACGTTTCAAAATTAGCATGAAAATCACTGCTCTAAAAAAAAAAAGTTGATGCTGCATCAATACATTTCAAAATTAGCATGAAAATCACTAACATTTTAAAACAAATATTCATACTTCATAAATAAAAATTTTATAGTGTCAAAAATGTGCACCAAAAAAAAAAATGGTGATTCTGCATCACCACTTTTCAAAATCGGGTGCTTTTTATGCTACCAAAAAAAAGTAGGTAACATTGCGGTTACCTATTTCATCGGTAACATTGTTTTTAGCCACAGGATGTAGCATGAAAAATGTATCTAACTCTTTCCTCCAAGCCTTAACAGTGCTTGAGGAAGATCCATCAAATGTAGGAAAATAGAATCTACTGTGCCTCTCTCTTTTATTGCTGCTATAGGATCCTCTTTCTTCTTTGATTTGGAAGAATTCTTGGAGAGTTAGACTCTCCTTGAATTCTCTAGATTGTGCTTTGTACTCTTCAAGATACAGATTGAGAGTCTCATGAGTCTCAATTTTTCGTCATTCTTTATTTCTATACTTTACACCCTCTTCAGAGAAGGTGGGCAAGTAGATCTATGAGGAGATCTATGATTCTCTAGTTTTCTTTTTTGTTGATAGGAAGTGATTGGACCTTCCTCATCAAATCTTCTTCCTGGATCCTCCTTTTTCCTTTCCCTCTTCATTTGATTGACCTCTTTGGAGAGATATTGAATGGATCTAAAGAGAGGAGTGGCAAAACTATAATCCTCCTTCATGATAGATCTCATCTATCTACTTCTTCTTTTGATGCAAAAGATGAAGTGTCCACAAGTTGAGCCAAAGATCATGCTCTGATACCACTGTAATATCCCAAAAGGGAGAATGCAGTAATACTAAAACACAATATAAGAACTGCAACAAAGTAAACAATAAATATAAATACACATCAGAATTCACAAAAATAGCTGAGTTATTTTATTATATAGGAGGTGAAAAACGCAAGTACAACAATGCTCAAAATATGAGACACTCAAGCCAAAGGGATGGCCTGGAATGACCCTGCAATGATCCCACAAGAGGGATTGCGTAACTGCTGAACTGCTAGAAGGTAAAATGCACTGTCCTTGGTGCAACTGTTAGGACTGCAACTACTTGAAAGATAGAAAGTCAAATCTAGGCAGAATGGGAGCTCCGATGATGCTGAAAATAGAGATCAGGGCTCTATGATGGATACCCAAGATAACCTAGAAAGGGTTTCTCAAATCTATCAATATAAGAAAACCACCCTCTTAGGGCTTCACATATACACTTTTGGGTATGTAGATCTGAAGCTAGATCTGATGATATGATGGCTGCAATGATGCACAATCAGATCTATGAAAGAAGGGTTGATCCCTCCACTAGATCCTTGGGCTAAAAGCTCAAGATCTAGCTCCTCTAATCTCCTCCACTGAAAGTAGTTCTTGGATGAAAAAAAACTTCAGAAAATTGTGCTATCGGAGAGGGAGGCTCAATATCCTGCTACAAGATGTGTCAAATCAGCTCCTGAATGATGGAAACAATAGATCCAATGTGAGGAGATGATTCCTAATAGGATTTCCAACTGAAATACTGGAAAGCTCCTTCCTCCAATAGATCTATGGGATGATATTGCGCAATCCTTGAAGGGAATGCTGCTACATGGATGTAAAAACCAATGGCCTGAATGTCGGATATAGATCTGCTACTCCTGGAAGGTTGAATGTGAAGAACAAAGTGGTAGGATGAATCCTCCACCAGTTTCCTAGCTGAATGCTAGAAACAACCTCCTAAAGATGGCACCAAAGCCTGATAAGGAATGAAGTATAACCCTCTTTCAAGAGCTACTCAATGAAAGAGGAGGGATTCCTGCTCATGAACACCCTATGCTAAAAATTACTGAAATCTTAGCTAAACAACTCAAGAATGCATAGAAATGTCCTAAGACAAATCTAGATCTAAACAGATCAAGAAATGAATAATCCAAATCATGCCTTCTATTGTGCCTTCACCTTCATTATATAGATATGCGCCTTCCATAGCCTAGGCCCACTCCAAAATTGTGTTGTACATGTGGAAATAAGTCTCCATGGTTGACTGCGTTGTTCCTTCATGCTCTCCATCATGTTCATATGGGGTGATCACCCTCTCCATCATGTGTGCATTAAATGCATCACTTCCTCCACTAACTTATCATAAGTGCTTTATGATCTTCTTTGAATGCACTATGATCTCAGTTGACCTTATCAAATATCCTCATGATTTTACCATTTAAGATCCATGATCTTATTTGATTGTTTCATCCTCCATAATCTAGCTCATAAATGAGACGGGGAGTTTTGAACCAGTGACTTGTTCAAAACTAAGCTAGATTGTGTGTGACTTTATGAAAAAGTACTGAGTACTTGTGAGGAGTATTGTACTTGTTTGGTTACATGATTTCTCCATTATAATATACACAATAGCTGCGGGGTTTTCAGCTATAGGCTTTCCCCATACATACTGAGTTAATGTGTGATTGATTTGATGTGAGATTACTTCTATTATTTCCGCATGTGACAATTAATTGTAGAAGAAGGTTATGTGTTATGCATGCAATTCGAAATTGATGTATGATCGGGTTAATCTTCATTGAATAAGTGATTTATTCAGCTAATTTCTACATGGTATCGGAGCGAGATTAATTGTCGAGATCTATTACGGTGATTGCAAACTTATTTCCTCGGACAGAGTCTGCATACGGGCCAGGAAGCCTCCGGGTTCATCTTTCTTCGGAAAGTGAAAGGTCTGGTAAAAGCCCCTTGCAGTCAATCTCTGATTTGGAAATAATTTGTTTTCAAGTGTAGATCGGAAGCGATAGAGCTTGGAGTTTGGAATTCGAATTTTGCAGCAGAATTGTTTCTTGGTGTCGGTGTTGAAAATGTCTTCTTTCAACGGTTTGCGACTCAAATATGCTCTTGAAGGCAGTTCGAATTATGTTGCATGGAAGGATCGCATGGAAGCAGTGTTAGAAGATAATGGTCTGAAGGAGTTCGTAGATACGGATGTCCCAAAGCCCACTGATGCAGCTTTGGTCGATGCATGGCAAAAGAAGATCGTGAAATGTCGAAGGATCCTGTTGGAGGGCGTCAAGGATCATATTGTATCCAGCCTGCATGGAAAGGCTACTCCATATTTAATGTGGAAAGCTTTGACGGATCTATTCCAGAGTAAGAGCAACCAAAGGAAGCTGGCGCTCAAAGATAAGCTCGGGAACATCAAGATGGAGAAGGGCGACAGTATCGCCAAATACCTCACGAAGTTCACTCAATGCAGAGATGAGCTGGGAAGTGTGGGGGTGATTGTCGAAGATGAGAACATGGTCAACCTGGCTCTCCTTGGTCTTCCGAAGGCTTGGCACTCATATCAAGATAGTGTCAATGGTCGGGAGAAGCTGCCGGGATGGGAGCGCCTTGGGGCGGATCTCATGCAGGAGGAGATAAGGAGGACTACTCGAGATGGATCTTCATCAAAGGGAGCTGATGAAGAAAACTGCGCTTTGGTGTCCAAAGCTAAGAAAGGAAAGGGTAAGAAAACCTCTCATTCTGGAGCTAAGGGCAAGAAGCAGGATATGGCGAAAGTGAAATGTTTTCACTGCCATGATCACGGACATTATGCTACCAATTGTCCAAAGAAGAAGAAGAACAAGCAAGCGGGAAGATCTGCAGATGGAGAAGCTTTGGCTTCACGGTTCGAGCTTGACTTTTCACTGATTGCATGCTTGGTTTCAAGTGTGATGGGATCGGTGTGGTTCTTGGACAGCGGTGCGTCATTTCATATGACGGGAGATCGGGAGTTGTTCTCAGATCCGGAGAACAAAGATTTGGGTGTGCACATCGAGATGGGCGATAATCACTGACATACGGTGTGTTAGAGTCGGTCCTTGCAGCCCTCCGTCAGTGATCATTTCGTCTTTTGCATATTCATTATTAGGTGTCTCGCTTGTTCCACTTCGTTGCATTTCACTAGGATCATGCCATGAACTGACGAAGGGGTCTGTCGTCCTATGTTTCCTCATGTTTATACCTGCAGTGCTATTTTAAAGTTTTCCTCAAAAAATTATTCATAGTCATTGTCATTACATATATGGTCATTAAAAATGTCAATAAGTGTCCTAGGTCTTGGTGTCTAGGGTTTTTGAGTCATTTATATACTAGTCATAAAGCCTGCAAGGTGAGGAAAGTCTAGTACTTGTGATTTCTATTTTTATTATCATCGGCATTTTAAAAAAAAAATATATTTCTAGTCCAAAACTCTGTTTTGGAACTAGAAATTTGTCATTATCATTTTGTAAAAAATTGTAATTGTTCCGCCATGAAGACATTGTCAAAAGCAGACCCCTGGTCTTTTCTCTAGCCAAGATAGCCATATCCCTGCAAGAAGACAGCAAAATCATTAGTATCGACCTCAAAAAAGCCAAAGGAAGTTTGTATTTGAAAAGCCAACAGTGAAATTACAAAAACATTTGTAATATGGGTTTGAAATTAGATTTGAAATAAAATCTGATTGTGAAGATATTTGTGACATGTATAAAAGCCAAACAAGTCTCATTTGAACCAATTCATAGCTCCCAAATCTTGTTTTGAAAGTTTGGAGGCCGATTTCGAAATTTTGAAGTGCGTGGACAGAGTTTTGGGGCTGCGCGACCCACGTGGAGGCCGAGCGACCCACCTGGGCAGAGCGACCCACGCAGGTCAGCTCAGCAGTGTAAACTTACAAGGGGCGCGACCCACCTGGGCCGAGCGACCCACGCAGGAGCAGCGTGACCCACGCAGACACAGGGTTTCGAAATTTAGTTTGAGCGCCCAGTTTTGCTTGGAATCGACTCAACTTGCCTTCAAACAGGTTTCTATCATTTGCTTGATGTTTTTGAACGCACTTGTGGCATCATTGGTGGTTTCAAATGTTCAAACCGAGGATTTAAAACCCACTGTCATAGCATTCTTATTTTCAGGGTTTTAAAATAGAAATGAATGGTTGAAAGAGTTTATTTGCTATCTTATGGCAGTGATACATCCAGCTTTACATATAATATCAATTTGCTCTCATGCCCATTATGCCACTGCAACCATTGCTATCATTATACCATGTTTAAACCCTTTGTGCCATGGTGACTGTGTTTGTAAGGATTCTCACTGTCCAATGTAAAAATATGCTCATGACTTCGTTTCAAACTGCCCATTGAGACCTTTTGTGGTTATTACTCATAAACAAACACATTCTATTGATGCCATGCCATCCTTTTGACTAGATGTGTTCAAACTTTTGAAGGTTGCCTGCTCTTATTTGGTCAAAATTTCACTTGCATTCAAGACAGAGATTGTGCCTTTTCCAATCTATTTAAAGCTGAGATTTTATCCATGATTTGATTCCTTGATGGTGCTTTGACGGTGGGAATATTGGTTGGGTGTTAAAACATACATCCTAATTTTGCTTTCACTGCATTCATATCAGTCTACACATTGCCAAAAGCTTGATCAGAGATATGTCAGAGACAGAGTCAGAATATGAGCCAGGGTCAGGCAGTGATTCGGTGGCTGAAGGTAATGTGCCACGGGGTTCACGCAGAGAAAATAGAAGTGGTGATCATCGCAGAGAGGAGCCTACTTCTTTGGCTCGGTTGCAGGCATGTCCATTAGCTATGGATTGTTTTCGATTCTTGTCATGTTTCAGATTTTGTGAGATGGTTGTGCAAACCCGGCCTCATCGTGAATTAGCACGTTTGTTTGTTCTTCATTTACGGGGTAATCGGGTAAACCTTGCTGGGGTTGATTTCATTGTTTCACCTTTGACTATTGCTCAAGCGACTGGCATACCTAACATAGGCGAGGAATGGAGCAAGGGTAAGCAGTTAGAGAAATTTCACTATGAGCCATATGTTAAAACTGGATATGTGGCTTACTTGAGCAGAGTTTTTCCATTCAAATTCTTGAGAGATGAGTATGCACCACTCATGAGGCTCATCATTCAGTATTTTAGTTGTGAGGGCAGGTATGCTCGTCTTTTCTCATATCATGTTCGTTTGCTGATGCACTTCACAAGGGTGCGTATGATGAATATTCAGTATTTCATATACCGCAACATAGAGAGGATGGTTACATTTGTGCAGAAGAAGACGAGCCCAGTGCAGCAGTACAGGAGTATATATCATTTCGCTTTGATCAAAATCTTGGTGTCACATCAGTTGGCAGAGCAGGGCATCACTTGGGAGGATTTCATTTCTAGAGACTTTTTTAGAGTGCCACAGCAGCCTCCCGAGGCGGTTCATGATGCAGGAGAGCCCTCACACCAGCCGGACATGCTTGAGGTTGAGCATATCATCACTCCTTTGGTTCAGACATATCAGCGAGGCCACAGGGCCTTATTTGCAGCAACACGGCGGGTACTATCTCCACGTGAGGTGGAAGGGGTCCTGCCGACTTCATCGACACGGCGAGTATTATCTCCACGTGATGTGGAAAGGGTCTCGCTTTCTTCTCCAGTGCAGGTACAGGTACAAGACAAGGGCAAGAGGCCCATGCATGATGAGGGCCCATCAGGAGGCCGGGACACCGATATGACAGTCATTGATGTTGATACGGGCCTCCTAGCTCGAAGTTGAGGGAAGCCATCCAGGAGCAAAGGGCCGAGAATGACCAGCTGAAAGACCAATTGTAGAAGGCTCAGTGGGTGATTAACTATTTGGAGCAGCGCAACAAACAGCTCGAGGATGAGCTCACACATTTTATGGTGCGCCAAATCCGTGAGGACAGGCGGTGGAATGCGAAAAGGGCTGGTGACATGACACCGGTGACAGAATCTCTTGTACTCACGGGTGAATATACATACGGAAGCTTTTGGCAAAGGCCAACCGAGACAAAGACATGCTTCGCCACATGAAAGGCCATTACTGGGCTCGCATGCATGTTAGCAAAGCGAGGATGAGGATCATGAAGAGGAGGTTGCGCAAGGCACTTCGACGGCGGAAAAGGCCTAATCCACTTCGGATTTTGGCCGAGGCTTCATTGACTGGGCAAGACACATGATGGAGGACCTCCGCTCCGAATTTAGGCAAATTCGGAGAAAATTTTGTCATTTCCAAATTTTTGGTCTAAAAAACAGGTTTTGCAGCTACGTGGGTCGCGCGCTCATGCGCTCGCATTTTTTTGAGACACTTGCTGGAGGAGATTTTTACATTTTTGGATTTTTCATGGTTAATTATGCATCCTCTAAAGTCAACTTAGCATTTGAACAAAATCTGGATGGTCAAACAGCTCAAAAACACCATGAAAACCACCTTGCTGCCACCTTTTGCACCAGCAGGAAGTACCTCTGGGAGAATGAGGTTTTGGAGGGTCAAATCAACTCCAAATTCAGAAATTCTACTTGGGTTGGAAAGTAGACATCCAGGGCTTTCCAACGAGCTATCATGAGCTCAATTTTGATGTCGGGAGCTACCTCAAAATCAGCCTGGAACATGAGCGACCCACGCAGTTCAGGAGCGACCCACCTTGAGAATTTTTTGAGTTTTTCAGCTGCCAGCTCAGTATTTCGCCTATTTTGGACCAGTTTTGCCTATGGATAGAATTCTTGGGTTTTTATGATGTAAATTCATGTTTGGCATATAACTTTGGCTTGTTTTTATCTCTTCTAGAAGATTCACTCTCAAATGAGTAAAAAATCATGTAATGGATCAGTTTCCACTCTTTTAGAGGCAAGTTGTTAGTTGCCTAGATTGTAGTTCCATGATTAGAATTGGTTGAAACTGATCCATGAAGAGGGAATTCGACCCCTAGAGGTGGGGAAAGGTGTTAGAGTGATCTATATATTGTAATTTCTCAATCATTTTCAGAGGTTGGAGAGGTTGGACTCTTGGGATACTTTTGATACTATTGTACATACTTTTCATATTTTGGCTAAGGAAAGATCGGGGGTTTTGCGGCACTTGTTGGGATCCTTGTGGTGTTCTGTTCTTGATGATGTTTCTCCTTTGTTTACTGTAAGTTTCTTCATGTTTAATGTTGCCATCCTTTCATTATGCTTCTGAACTAAATTGAATGAGTGAAATAAGGTTGAATCCATTGTTTACAGTGCTTAGCCTTTGAATTCAGTTAGTTCTATATGTTTTCAGTTGTTTGGAGAGGATCCAAGTTCTTCTTTGCCCTCTTCAGCTCCTCGTCGGTCTAATCTATCCATAAATCCAATTTAAAGCATCAAGATCGTCACCTACCTCGCCCCAGCTTGAACTCTGCAAAGGTCTGACCTTATCCCCGGACCCAAAATTTTGTTTTCCCATTTCTCCAGCGAAAACCCAAAAAACCAAAAATCAAACATACTTATCTCTTTACTAGCCTAAAATCGGTTCTTATTGTAAGTCATCTCGCATCCTATTGCTCATTTTCTCGAGATTGACGGAGAGAGCCCTCTCCTGTCCTCGTAGGGCTAGCTACGAGGCTGAGCGTGGTTTGATGTAGCCTTGAGTTTTACTTCATTTCAGCCTGAAGTAGATTTGAGTGCTAACATAGTGGCGACCATACTGGGGAAAATCTCAATGGTTTGCTTGTTGATGTGTTTGTTCCACGAGTCTTAGACGGAGTCTGAAGTCACGCCAGGTAGCTTTCGAAACGCTTTTGTTATGCATAAGCGGAAGTAGATAAACGCTGCTTCAGTCGATCTCCGGTAAGCTTGTGTGTTCAATACTTGATTTGTAAATCACCCCAGTATACTTATTCATTCTAGACCTTTTGGATGATTGAGTCTAGAAGTCGAAGGCTGAAAATAATTGATTGTGTTCCTTGTAATTTTTGTTTTCCGAGAAGATCAATACACTGGCTTCAAGAAGAAATACTAGGGCGAATCCTGACCCTGATCCACCAACAATCTTCGAAAATCCGAATCTGATTCCAAGGACCCTTAGAAAACAAGGGAGCCAAGAGAGTTCTGAAAGAGAAAGCCAATTGAGTTTTGAGAGTTCCAGAGGGCTTACCCGATCTGCATCCTGTCCTGTCAAAATCATATATGTTGATGAAATCCCCTTTGATGCACGGTTTGAAACATCCTTGTTTGTGAATTTTTCCGAAAATGAATTGTCAAGATTAGTCCCAGATCCATTGTTTACTGAAGATTTGCAATATAGATTTGTGTCACAATACTTGGATAGACAGCTGCAAAGTTCTATTGAGGATACTAACACTTTTGAATTTACTGAATCTGCTTCACAAGTTCTTGACCCATCTGAAATTGCATCAAGTTCACGGATCCCTACTGAACCTCCTTTTGTCCCTACCATTCCGGTTCAGCCTGAGTTTTCTGATCCGCAATCAATAGTAATTTCTCCATTTCCATTGAATACATCTCATAGACCTACTGCTCCTACTCCTCCTGTATCTCCTCGACAACAGATTGTTTTCAATCCACCAAGAGCTATGGCTGCTCGTTTTGCACCCCTTGTGTTACCCCAGCAGTTGAATGATATGCCCGCAGACTATCAGAGTAAGATCCAGACATTTGATGGCACTCCACAGAGTCTTCCTGCACAACAGCATGTAGACAATATGGCAGATTTCTTTGATCGTTTCGAGATTGATGAAGAAAATGTGACTATGAGGCTTTTTGTGCAAACCTTTGGAGGAGAGGTACGGAAATGGTTCAGAGCCTTGCCACAAAGAAGCATCGATACATTAGCAGAACTTCAGAGGCAGTTTTTAGACCGATGGGAGATGAAAAAGGATCCGCTGCAGATTACTTCAGAATATACAAACCTCAAACGTAATCCTGGTGAGTCTGTTCAGGATTATATCATTAGATTCAATACAGTGTATAATGCTATTCCAGATGATTTGAGACCGTCCAAAAAATCTGCTCTCCTTAAATTCCCGGATGGCTTTGATCCGGAGATGGCTTATTCCCTTCGTGATAGAGATCCACCTACTTTAGAAGATATGCAGAAGGTCGCTGTTAGTGTTGAGGCAAATTTGAATGATAAAAGAGCACGGTTGAAAGCGGAGAAAAGAGTGACAATAAAGGAAGAGCCTTCTACATCTATATCAGAACAACACTTAGCTCGTGAGTTGGAAAAGGCTTTAAGAAGAATAAATCTTGACAAAGCAGAAACACAGTTTCGGAACCCAAATTTCCGTGGCCAGCAGCAGCCACAATTCAGAATTAAGCAGCATGAACAAAGAGCTCAAGAGCCAGCAGCCCAACAGCAGGTTAAGACTCCTCTTTTGCAGAATTTTGTGAGTCATGATTCCGATGATGATGATGATGTGTCAGGTGAGCAAAATCATTTCTTCACTCCTGATGATTTGCCTATTTATATTCCTGAGGAAGAGGAGTATGGTGAAAGTTCAGTTGTTCAGAAAGATGAGGATTTTATCTTAACAAATGATGCTGATTTAGAAGAAGAGTCAGATGAATACCAAAGAGGATATTTGAATGCATTGACTGCTCAACAGAAACAATATTCATTGAGAAATCGAGATGTGCCTATAAATCCCATTCAGAAAAGAAAGGAAGCTTCGGCACCGAAGACAGATTCACCAATACCACAGAAAAGAGGGAAAGAGACAATTGACCCCGCAGCAAGTAAAGTATCATCAGCTGAGAAGGTAAATCAGTCAAGTATAGTGAAAGACAAGGCTGAAAGGAAGGAAAGTCCAGTTAAAGAGGTCGAGAAGGTTTCAGCATTTAGCTTGGAAAATGAAATTTCCAAACTGAAAATATCCATTCCTTTGACGGAGATTATGAAGAACAACAGTTACCGTAGTCAAGTCACCAAAATTATGAACTTTGATCCAATGATTGACACGGTAAATGTTGAGGATGATCAGCCGGAATTGATTTTTGGGCCTGCATTAAATGGTGAGTCTCCTGACAGTAATGTTCCTCCTTTTTACATCAGTTTGAGGTTGCATGAATATATATTGCATAATGCTATGCTCGATTCGGGTGCTTCACACAATTTGATGCCAAAGGCAATCATGGAAAAGTTGGGATTAGACATTACAAGAGAGTATCATGATTTGTATTCATTCGATTCCAGCCGGGTAAAGTGTATAGGACTCATCAAAGATTTGGTGGTAAGTTTAGATCAAATTCCAGCAAAGAATGTTTTGATGGATGTGGTGGTTGCTAACATTCCTCCACGTTTCGGGATGCTCCTTGCAAGATCTTGGGGGGCAAAGTTGAAAGGTACACTTCAATTAGATTTCTCTTATGCTACAATTCCAGTCTTCGGTCAAATGAGAAAGTTATATCGAGAGCAGAAGATGAAATACATGATAACTAGCAAAGAGAAGCCAATCAATCATCCTGTGAATTATGTACATACTGATTTAGAGTCGTTTGTGTTGCTTGTTGATAGTTTTAATGATGTAGAAAGTCAATTAGTTCAGGCAGAAGACATACCAGAAATAAATGAGAATTTTAGAGAAGTTTTGCAAAAAGAAAGAAGAGAAAAACAAGCTGTTTTGGAGCAATTAGCTGAAGACAATGGGCAGCAAACAGGAAAAACAGAGCCGACACAGTTTCAGCATTTAGAGGACGATGAAGATGGTCTTTGGACCATGGATTTTGATGGTGTAGTGGGCAGCGATGGTGCTGGGATTGGTGTGTGGATTCGAAGTCCATTTTCCGCTCCTGATAAAGTTCCGAGCAATGTGAGAGTGTGTTCTTACAAGCTGGCATTCGATTGTTCTAACAATGAAGCGGAATACGAGGCTCTTATTGCTGGCCTTAAGATTCTCAAGAAGCTGAATGCGAAAAGGATTGCGGTATATGGTGATTCAGAATTAGTGATAAAGCAAGTTAAAGGTGAGTTTCGGGCTAAGCATCCTCGCATGAGGGCTTACCGAAATGCAGTTTTGGATATTCTGAAGTTATTTTCTGATTATACTTTAACATGTGTGCCCCGCATACAAAACGGTGTTGCTGATGGACTTGCTAAGGCAGCAAGCAATCTTAAGATTCCAATGAATTCCAGCAACAAGTTTGAGATACATGTGAAACACCGGCCCACCGTTCCAGACAATCAGCGATGTTGGCAAGTTTTTGAGGATGATGAGAGATTAGTGAATTTCTGCAGAATAAGGGTAAGTTTAAAGATACCTCCATAGATACAGAATTTGATGATGGTATTGATGACATACAGATAAATCAAATGGATGTGTTGCAACTGAAGGATAACATCATTCCTAAGGGATTGATTCCTTTGGAAGAGTTGTTTGATCAAGATGATGTAGCTCGTAAGCCTACATTGAGGCCAACAGAGAAAGGTGTCGAAGAGGTAAATATTGGGACAGCTGAGAATCCCAAGATGGTGAAATTGTCAAAGTCATTGTCACCAAAGGTAAGAGCAGAATACGTGAAATTGTTATCTTCATTTTTTGATGTGTTTGCGTGGGATTATTCAGATCTTAAAACATATGATACCAATATCATCCAGCATACTATTCCCATCAAACCAAATCAGAAGCCTTTTCGTCAAAAGTTGAGGAGGATCAATCCAAAGCTGCTACCATCGATCGAAAAAGAGGTAAATAGGTTGTATAAGTCAGGAATCATTGTGCCTATTCGATTTTCAGATTGGATATCAAACTTGGTGCCCATGAGAAAGAAGACAGGTGAGATCCGTTTATGTATTGACTTCAGAAATCTGAATAAAGTATCATTAAAGGACAATTATCCGCTGCCAAAGATGGATCACATATTGCAGCGAGTAGTTGGAGCATCAAGGATGTCACTACTCGATGGATACTCAGGTTATAATCAGATTTTAGTGCAGGAAGATGATCGTGACAAGACTGCATTCACCACTCCTTGGGGAACATTTCATTACGCAAAGATGCCGTTCGGTTTAAAGAATGCGGGCGCTACCTTTCAGCGTGCTATGGACATGGCTTTTGCCAATGAGAAAGATGTGTTTTTGGTTGTTTACCTTGATGATCTAACTGTATTTTCTAATTCTGATGAGGAACACTTATATCATCTAAAAATTGTTTTCCAGAAGTGCAGAAAATATGGCATTTCGCTGAATCCAAAGAAGAGCCTTTTCGCCATGGATGAAGGAAAGCTCCTTGGCCACATCATCTCGAAAGATGGCATTCGAGTTGATCCTGCACGTGTTGAAGCCATACAGCAGATTGAACAGCCCCGGAACAAGAAAGAGATACAGTCTTTTAATGGTAAAATGAATTTTCTGCGTCGTTTCATTCCCAATCTTGCAGAACACCTTAGAGAAATCACGAACATGCTGAGAAAGGACAGTCAGGTAAGATGGACAGAAGAGGCAGTTAAGTCATTCAATTTGGTAAAGATAGCTCTTTCTTCAGCCCCTATTTTAATCAGCCCCGATTACACACAAGACTTCATTTTATTTTCTTTAGCTTCTGAGCATACATTGGCAGCTGTTTTGATGCAAAAAAGGGATGGAGTTGAGAAGCCCATCGCTTTTTTCAGTCGGATCATAAGAGATGGGGCATTGAAGTATAATATCATTGAGAAACAAGCACTTGCACTTGTAAAGGCTTTGAAGGATTTCCGTGTGTACATATTGCATTCCCATATTACAGCATATGTTCCTAACGCAGCAGTTAAAGATGTTTTGGTACAGGCAGATCCAGAAGGAAGAAGAGGTAAGTGGATTGCTGCATTGTTAGAGTACGATATGGAGATTAAACCGACCAAGCTGATCAAAGGACAAGGACTCGCCAAGCTCATGGCTGAAACAAATCTGCATGCTCTAGACATAAATTTGATTGCTTCCATGTCTGATGAAGATGAGGAAAGTACGTCAGTTCAGGTATCCGATATGTTTGTTTCTTCTCCTTGGTATGCTGACATTTTATATGTGCTTCAGAATTTGTCTACACCGCCTGGTATGCCTCGAAATAAGAGTAGAACATTGAAGTTAAGAGCTACTAAATTCTGCATTTTGAATTCTGCATTGTATTGGAAAGACCCTGGGGGTATGTTGTTGAATTGTTTGGTAGAGGAGGAAGCTCAAAGAGTTTTGGAGGATTTTCACAAAGGTGATTGTGGAGGTCATTTGTTTTGGAAGACCACAGCGAATAAGATCTTAAGAGCAGGGTATTATTGGCCTTCTTTGTTTTCTGATGTGTTCAAGGTTGTGAAAAATTGTCATGAGTGTCAAATATTCGAAGGGAAGCAGAAACTACAGCCTTTGCCTCTAAAGCCAATCGAAGTTAATGCACCATTCCAGCAGTGGGGATTGGATTTTATCGGAGAAATCCACCCAGCATCTTCCGGACAGCATAGATGGATCTTGACAGCTACAGACTACTTCACGAAGTGGATTGAGGCGATTCCCACTCGACAGGCCACTGATGCGGTAATTATCTCTTTCCTTGAAAACAATATTTTGTCACGCTTTGGGTGTCCTAGTAAAATAATCACAGATAATGCAGCAACTTTTAAGTCTAAGAGGATGGTTGATTTTTGTTTTAAGTACAATATTACCTTGGGACATTCAACCGCATACCATCCGCAAGGGAATGGCTTGGCGGAATCTTCAAACAAATCCTTGGTGAATATCATTAAGAAATTGCTGGAAATCAACAAGAAGGCTTGGCACAAAAAGTTGGTGAATGCATTATGGGCTGATAGGGTAATTCAGAAAAAGTCTATTGGCATGTCTCCTTTCGAGTTGGTGTATGGGACGGATACAGTTTTTCCTACTTCACTTGCTGTCCCGGTGGTCAAATTGCTTCAGGAGGCTGGAAGTGAAGAGGATCCTATGCAGCGGAGGATTAATGATATGATTCATTTACAGCAGACACGAGAGGAGGTATTTCAAAATACTTTCAAGTTGCAGGAGCGAATAAAGAAGATCTACGACAGAAAGGCAAAATCGGATAAGTTTCAGTTGGATGAAGTAGTTTTGAAATGGGATGCTCGAAATGAAGATAAGGGAAAGCACGGCAAATTTGAGAATTTGTGGAAGGGACCGTTTAAGATTGCAGCGTATCGGGGGCAGAATGCATTTCTTCTCAAAGAAATGAATGGATATGATTGTCCTGGTGGACCGATCAATGGTCGGTTGCTGAAGCGCTATTATTTCTGAGTACTTGCTGCTAATCTCATTGTCATTGTATATATCATTTTACTTTTGTTTCATTGCAAGTGTGCACTGATCTCTCATTTTCAGTCTCGGGCCCGGAGCGAAGGCTATAATTCTGGAAATAGAGGTTGGTTGGTTTGAGATTGTAAAGTTAAGTTTTATCAGTCTTCTTATTTAAAGTCATGTCAGTTTGAGTCTAGTCAGTTTTGGTCAAATTGCAGTCTATCATTAGTCAAATCTGCAGTCAATAAAATTGTCCAAAGTTTGTCTTGTCAGTTGAAATAATGATTCCATCGCCCAATGGATGAGAGGCACTGTCTGACTTCCCCAGAGATTTGCTGTTCTTGGCATCTCCATGGAGCCACCATCCCCATTGGAGCCAATGTTAGAGTCGGTCCTTGCAGCCCTCCGTCAGTGATCATTTCGTCTTTTGCATATTCAATATTAGGTGTCTCGCTTGTTCCACTTCGTTGCATTTCACTAGGATCATGCCATGAACTGACGAGGGGTTCTGTCGTCCTATGTTTCCTCATGTTTATACCTGCAGCGCTATTTTAAAAAATTTTCTTCAAAAAATTATTCATAGTCATTGTCATTACATATATGGTCTTTAAAAATGTCAATAAGTGTCCTAGGTCTTGGTGTCTAGGGTTTTTGAGTCATTTATATACTAGTCATAAAGCCTGCAAGGTGAGGAAAGTCCAGCACTTGTGATTTTTATTTTATTATCATCAGCATTTTAAAAAAAATATATTTCTAGTCCAAAACTCTGTTTTGGAACTAGAAATTTGTCATTATCATTTTGTAAAAAATTGTAATTGTTCCGTCATGAAGACATTGTCAAAAGCAGACCCCTGGTCTTTTCTCTAGCCAAGATAGCCATATCCCTGCAAGAAGACAGCAAAATCATTAGTATCGACCTCAAAAAAGCCAAAGGAAGTTTGTATTTGAAAAGCCAAAAGTGAAATTACAAAAAAACATTTGTAATATGGGTTTGAAGTTTGATTTGAAATAAAATCTGATTGTGAAGATATTTGTGACATGTATAAAAGCCAAACAAGTTTCATTTGAACCAATTTCATAGCTCCCATATCGTGTTTGCAAAGTGGAGGGCCGATTTCAGAATTTTGAAGTGCGTGGACAGAGTTTTGGGGCTGCGCGACCCACGTTGAGGGAGAGCGACCCACCTGGGCTGCGCGACCCACGCAGAGTCAATTCAGCAGTGTAGGTTTGCAGGTGCGCGACCCACCTGGGCTGCGCGACCCACGCAGAGCCTGCGCGACCCACGCAGACACAGGGTTTTGAAATTTTGTTTGCGCGCCCAGTTTGGCTTGGAATCGACTCAAGCTACCTTCAAACAGGTTTCTATCCATTGTTTGATATTTTTCAACGCATTTGTGGCATCATGGGTGGTTTCCAATATTCAAATGAAGGATTTAAAACCCCACAGTCACAGTATTATTGTTTTCAGGGTTTGAAATGAAAATGAATGGTGGAAAGAATGTGTTTGCTATCTTAAGGCAGTGATATGGCCAGCCTTCCATATAACATCAAAATCAATTTGCTCTCATACCCATTATACCACTGCAACCATTGCTATTGTTATACAATGTTTAAACCCTTTGAGTCACATTGCCCAATGTAAAAATATGCTCATGTCTTTGTTTCAAATGGCCCATTGAAACCTTTATGGTCATTACTCATAGACAAACATATTACTATTAATGCCATGCTCTCCTTTGACTAGATGTGTTCAAACTTTTGAAGGTTGCCTGCTCCTATTTGATCAAAATTTCATTTGCATTCAAAACAGAGATGCTGCCTTTTTCAGTCCTTTTAAAGCTGAGATTTTATCCATGATTTGATTCCTTGATGGTGCTTTGACGGTGGGAATATTGGTTGGGTGTTAAAACATACATCCTAATTTTGCTTTCACTGCATTCATATTAGTGTACACATTGCCAAAAACTTGATCAGAGATATGTCAGAGACAAAGTCAGAATATGAGCCAGGGTCAGGCAGTGATTCGGTGGCTGAAGGTAATGTGCCACGGGGTTCCCGCAGAGAAAATAGAAGTGGTGATCATCGCAGAGAGGAGCCTACTTCTTTGGCTCGGTTGCAGGCATGTCCATTAGCTATGGATTTTTTTCGATTCTTGTCATGTTTCAGATTTTGTGAGATGGTTGTACAAACCCGACCTCATCGTGAATTAGCACGTATGTTTGTTCTTCATTTACGGGGTGATCGGGTAAACCTTGCTGGGGTTGATTTCATTGTATCACCTTTGACTATTGCTCAAGCCACTGGCATACCGAACATAGGCGAGGAATGGAGCAAGGGTAAGCAGTTAGAGAAATTTCACTATGAGCCATACATTAAAGCTGGATATGTGGCTTACTTGAGTAGAGTTTTTCCATTCAGATTCTTGAGAGATGAGTATGCACCACTCATGAGGCTCATCATTCAGTATTTTAGTTGTGAGGGCAGGTATGCTCGTCTTTTCTCATATCATGTTCGTTTGCTGATGCACTTCACAAGGGTGCGTATGATGAATATTTCGTATTTCATACACCGCAACATAGAGAGGATGGTTACATTTGTGCAGAAGAAGACGAGCCCAGTGTAGCAGTACAGGAGTATATATCATTTCGCTTTGATCAAAATCTTGGTGTCACATCAGTTGGCAGAGCAGGGCATCACTTGGGAGGATTTCATTTCTAGAGACTTTTTCAGAGTGCCACAACAGCCTCCCGAGGCAGTTCATGATGCAGGAGAGCCCTCACACCAGTCGGACATGCTTGAGGTTGAGCATATCATCACTCCTTTGGTTCAGACATATCAGCGAGGCCACAGGGCCTTATTTGCAGCGACACGGCGGGTACTATCTCCACGTGAGGTGGAAGGGGTCCTGCCGACTTCATCGACACGGTGAGTATTATCTCCACGTGATGTGGAAAGGGTCTCGCTTTCTTCTCCAGTGCAGGTACAGGTACAAGACAGGGGCAAGAGGCCCATGCATGATGAGGGCCCATCAGGAGGGCGGGACACCGATATGACAGTCATTGATGTTGATACGGGCTCTCCTAGCTCGAAGCTGAGGGAAGTCATCCAGGAGCAAAGGGCCGAGAATGACCAGCTGAAAGACCAATTGCAGAAGGCTCGGTGGGTGATTAACTATTTGGAGCAGCGCAACAAACAGCTCGAGGATGAGCTCACATTTTATGAGGTGCGCCAAATCCGTGAGGACAGACAGTGGAATCGAAAGAGGCCCGGTGACATGACACCAGCTGACAGAGATACTGTACTCACGCGGGTGAATATACATCTGGAGAAGCTGTTGGCGAAGGCCAAACGAGACAAAGACATGCTTCGCCACATGAAAGGCCATTACTGGGCTCGCATGCATGTTTGCAAAGCGAGGATGAGGATCATGAAGAGGAGGTTGCGCAAGGCACTTCGACGGCGGAAAAGGCCTAATCCACTTCGGATTTTGGCTGAGGCTTCATTGACTGAGCAAGACACATGATGGAGGACCTTCGCTCCGAATTTGAGCAAATTCGGAGAAAATTTTGTCATTTTGAAATTTTTTGGTCTAAAAACAGGTTTTGCCAGCTACGTGGGTCGCGCGCTCATGCGCTCGCATTTTTTTGAGACACTTGCTGGAGGAGATTTTTAAATTTTTGGATTTTTCATGGTTAATTATGCATCCTCTGAAGTCAACTTAGCATTTGAACAAAATCTGGATGGTCAAACAGCTCAAAAACACCATGAAAACCACCTTGCTGCCACCTTTTGCACTAGCAGGAAGTACCTCTGGGAGAATGAGTTTTTGGAGGGTCAAATCAACTCCAAATTCAGAAATTCCACTTGGGTTGGAAATTAGACATCCAGGGCTTTCCAACGAGCTATCATGAGCTCAATTTGGATGTCGGGAGCTACCTCAAAATCAGCCTGGAACATGAGTGACCCACGCAGTTCAGGAGCGACCCACCTAGAGATTTTTCTGAGTTTTCAGCTGCCAGCTCAGTATTTCGCCTATTTTGGACCAGTTTTGCCTATGGATAGAATTCTTGGGTTTTTATGATGTAAATTCATGTTTGGCATGTAACTTTGGCTTGTTTTTATCTCTTCTAGAAGATTCACTCTCAAAAGAGTAAAAAATCATGTAATGGATCAGTATCCACTCTTTTAGAGGCAAGTTGTTAGCTGCCTAGATTGTAGTTCCATGATTAGAATTGGTTGAAACTGATCCCTGAAGAGGGAATTCGACCCCTAGAGGTGGGGAAAGGGGTTAGAGTGATCTATATATTGTAATTTCTGAGGCATTCTACGGGTTGGACTCTTGGGATACTTTTGATACCATTGTACATATTTTTCATATTTTGGCTAAGGAAAGATCAGGGGTTTTGCGGCACTTGTTGGGATCCTTGTGGTGTTCTGTTCTTGATGGTGTTTCTTCTTTGTTTACTGTAAGTTTCTTCATGTTTAATGTATGCCATCATTTCATTATGCTTCTGAACTAAGTTGAATGAGTGATTAAGGTTGAATCCATTGTTTACAGTGCTTAGCCTTTGAATTCAGTTAGTTCTATATGTTTTCAGCTGTTTGGAGAGGATCCAAGTTCTTCTTTGCCCACTTCAGCTCCTCGTCGGTCTAATCTATCCATAAATCCAATTTAAAGCATCAAGATCATCACCTACCTCGCCCCAGCTTGAACTCTGCAAAGGTCTGACCTTATCCCCGGACCCAAAATTTGTTTTCCCATTACTCCAGCGAAAACTCAAAAAAACAAAAACCAAACATACCTATCTCTTTACTAGCCTAAAATCAGTTCTTATTGTAAGTCGTCTCGCATCCTATTGCTTATTTGCTCGAGATTGACGGAGAGAGCCCTCTCCTGTCCTCGTAGGGCTAGCTACGAGGCTGAGCGTGGTTTGATGTAGCCTTGAGAGTTACCCTTCAATTCCAGCTGAGGTAGATTTGGTGTCTAACACGGTGCGGCCCCGGTATCGGTACCATATCCTTTTAGAGGGAGTCTGGTAAACCCTTTGTCTTAAAGGATGTCATGCATGTACCTGGATTGAAGAAGAACCTGATTTCAGTAGCGATGTTGGAGGATAAGGGTTATGATGTGGTCTTCAGCGAAGGGAAAGCTTTCCTGCGCAGTAAGACTACTGGAGAGACCTGGAATATAGGGGTTCGAACTCAGAACCTTTATCAGTTGCAGGTAGATGACTGCGCAGCTATGGCATGCAAGGCGGGAGAAGTGGTGAGCCGGGATGATGAGGGCAAACTATGGCACAGGAGATTGGGCCATCTTCACCATGGAGCTTTGAAGATTCTGCAGCAGATTTCTATTGGACTTCCTAAGGGCACCCTTGCGCAGTCAGATCAGTGCAAGGGGTGTACTTTAGGAAAGTATGTGAAAGCCACCTTTCACGAGAAGGATAGTCGCGCCACGACGATCCTTGAGAGAGTTCACACAGACGTGTGTGGTCCTTTCTCAGTTGCTTCAACAGCAAAGCACAAGTATTATGTGATTTTTGTTGATAATTTCTCTCGAAAGTGTTGGATCTTCTTCATGCCGAAGAAGAGCGATACATTCGCGAAGTTCTGTGAGTTTAAAGCACTGGTCAAGAAGGAGTCGGGAAGAAGGTGATTTCTCTAAGGAGTGATAACGGTGGTGAATTCATCTCGGCTGAATTCAAGGAGTTCTGCAGCGCAGAAGGGATTCGGAGAGAGCTCATCGCACCCCATAACCCACAACAGAACGGGGTGGCTGAGCGGAAGAACAAAATGATCGTGGGTGCTGCACGGGCGATGTTGCATGATCAGGGCCTACCCCTTCACTTGTGGGCTGAGGCATGCAATACAGCAGTGTATGTGCAGAACCGTTGTCCTCACGAGGTTCTTGGCATGAGTACACCAGAGGAGGCTTATTCTGGCAAGAGGCCTGATATTTCCCATTTGCGGATTTTCGGATCTCCTGTCTACATGCATGTGACGAAGGATGCGAGAAAGAAGCTGGATCCAACTGCTGAAGTTGGAATATTTGTGGGGTACACTGATACACCTCACAACTATCGGGTGTATGTGCCAGACAGTCGCAAGACTGTTGTGCGACGGGATATAAAATTTCAGGAGGAGAAAGCCATGCGGTGTTCGCTTGAGAGGGAGCTACACTTGCATGCAGATGAGGAGCTGTTAGTTCCTAAGGAGGAGCTTCCGGATGTGGATCAGCCACAAGAGGAGGTTCAGGAGGTGGAAGAAACCACCCGGGCAGCGCCAACCATCAGAGGGCGCATGCGCACTACAGAAGCTGAGCGACTGGCTCGGGATGCAGAGAAGGTTGTAGGACCACCTACAGCACAGCGCAGACAGAGACAGTCACCGGATCGGTACACTGGATACATGGCTCTTGTGAGTCAATGTGTTGGGACGGAGCCATCCTCTTTTGAGGAAGCTGTGGAGGAACCCGCATGGGTTGATGCCATGATCGAAGAATATGATTCGATCGTCAGGAACAGTGCATGGGAGATTGTCCCAAGACCGGAGGGGAAATCAGTGGTGGGTTCGCGATGGATCTACAAAGTGAAGCAGGCGGCTGACGGGAGTGTGGAGAAGTACAAGGCGAGATTTGTCGCCGTGGCTTCTCACAGATCGAGGGGATCGATTATGAGGAGACCTTTGCACCTGTCGCAAGGTACTCTTCCATACGGACGATCCTTGCTCTCTCAGCGCAGATGGGGTGGCACATTCATCAGATGGATGTGAAGACTGCGTTCCTCAATGGATTTATTGAGGAGGAGGTGTACATAGAGCAGCCTGAAGGTTTTGAGATCTTCAGCAGTGAGTCGCATGTGTGTCGACTCAAGAGAGCACTGTACGGGCTGAAGCAAGCACCTCGTGCTTGGTACACTCGGATAAACAGCTACTTCACCGGGCTTGGATTCTCCAAGAGTGAGGTGGATCCAAACCTGTACCAGATTGTGGTGGAGGGGAAGCTGTTGATCATCGTACTGTATGTAGATGATCTGATTTTGACTGGCGATGAGCAGTTGATACTTTCATGCAAGGAGGATCTTGCACGAGAGTTTGAGATGAAGGACTTTGGCATCCTTCATTATTTCCTGGGATTGGAGATTTGGCAGCGCAACGGAGGACTGTTTGTTTCTCAGGGCAAGTATGCCCGGGAGATTCTGGAGAGGTTCAACATGCAACGCTGCAAGCCTGTTGACACTCCTCTTCCTGGTGGTTGGAGGAAGGAGGATGCTACTTCAGCGGAGGTAGTGGATGCCACTGTCTATCGACAGTTGGTGGGGTCGCTTATGTATCTGGTCAATACACGACCCGATATATGCTATGCAGTTAACCAGCTTTAGCAAGCTATGGTTAAGCCTACCAAGCTCTTTTGGAAGGCAGGCAAGCATGTATTGCGCTATATCAGAGGCACATCGGGATATGGTCTATGGTACAGACAGGAGGATGGAGTGAAGCTTTATGGCTTCACTGATGCAGATTGGGCAGGGAGTCCAACGGACCGGAAGAGCACTTCTGGAGGAGTTTTCAGCATTGGGTCGACAGCAGTTTCCTGGTACAGCAGGAAGCAGAGATCCGTGGCACTCAGTTCAGCAGAGGCCGAGTACATGGCAGCAAGTTTGGCTACATGCGAGGCTATTTGGATGAGGAAGATCCTCGCAGGTTTGTTCAGGTTGCATTTGGAGCCTACAGTGATCTACTGTGATAACCAGAGCTGCATCAAGCTCTCGGCTAATCCAGTTTTTCATGATAGGTCCAAACATATCGACATCGGGTACCATCATATCAGAGATTGTGTTCAGCGGAGGATCATGATGCTTTCATATGTTCCCACGGAGGATCAGGATGCCGACATCCTGACGAAGGCGCTCACCGGGAGCAAGTTCGAATTCCACAGAGGCAGGATAGGGATTGCAGATAATCCATATCTTGCTGAGAGGGAGTGTTGAGAATGCAGCAAGATGATGGAGCTTAGTGAAATGAAGTCGCCTTCACTAAGTGGGCCCGCAGGCAAATTCTGGCGCAAAGTCTATTTTTAGACTATGTCTATTTTTAGACATACGGAGCATAATTTGGGAATTCTACTTGGAGATTCTTGATGGATGCGACATGTCGGTAAAAATAGATGAGACCCTTATTTTTAGGACCCGGGCTATTTTTAGACTGATCTCCTAAAAATATGGAAGTCAAATATTATTTACCCTTAATAATATTTTGACTATAAACAGCAGTTTACTCTCTTGGCGCACTTCAGTTTGAGTCATGGAGGTGGCTCATGCAACTGACACAAGGAATCACGTGGTTCCTAGGGTTTGATGGCATCTTGCATGGTTTACTTCAGTTAGACTTCAGTGGCAGAAGTTTTGGAGGAGTTAACGGGACAAGTAGTGGAGTTGTGTTCTATTTATTTCAGTTGAACTAGTTGAGATTAGTTAACTAGCTAATCAATTAGATATGAGTGGAGTAAATTAAATAATATTTAATTTACTAAATATTAACTCATTAGTCAACTCAAGAACACTTCAGTTCACTACGGTGCATGATCAGTTCAGTGGAGACCAGTGGAAGAGGTAGATGAAAGGGTGAGTAAAGCTATCAGTTGGTAGATTTGTTTTGCATGAGATTTGCATTACAC
This sequence comes from Pinus albicaulis, assembly GCA_034641835.2. Classification (NCBI taxonomy): domain Eukaryota; kingdom Viridiplantae; phylum Streptophyta; class Pinopsida; order Pinales; family Pinaceae; genus Pinus; species Pinus albicaulis. The sequence continues at coordinate 396 of JAXQQM020062562.1, read as the reverse complement.
TTGGAAGAATTGTCCATGACAATTACGCAATCAAGGGAAGGGGATTCGAACCTTGAACCTCTTCATATACAGGCCATGATTGCGCAATAGAGGCAAGGCAATTGGCGGGGAGTTTTGAACCTCAGACTTGTTCAAAACTAAGCTAGATTGTGTGTGACTTTATGAGAAATGCGAAGTACTTGTGAGGAGTATTGTACTTGTTTGGTTACATGATTTCTCCATTATAATATACACAATAGCTGGGGGGTTTTCGGCTATAGGCTTTCCCCATACATACTGAGTTAATGTGTGATTGATTTGATGTGCGATTGCTTCTATATTATTTCCGCATGTGACAATTAATTGTAGAAGAAGGTTATGTGTTATGCATGCAATTCAAAATTGATGTATGATCGG
>JAXQQM020091390.1:0-402880 GCA_034641835.2 Pinus albicaulis | reverse complement strand
GCAAAAGTAATATTTTTGTTGGGAAAAATACTGAGAGGGGGGGGGTGAATCAGTATTTACTGCATATTCAAACTTTTTACTTTTTCATTCCTTAAAACCCATACGCTACTTTACTACAGTAAACCAGCGTATATACGCGGATCCCATTTATGAAACTAGCGTATACCCAGAGATTTAGATATGTCATTAAATCTTCACTTAAACCATTCCATCATTTATTCATCAGATATTCAATAAGCAGTAAACAGGTGCAGTAAGAACAGAATAAACCATCACACAAAGCATCACACATGAACACCAGGATTTTTGGGTGGAAACCCAAATCGGGAGAAAACCACCGCTGCAGTTGCTCAGCCTTCAATATTTTATTATAGAGAAAACATCTTACAACATATGTGCTGGCGCAGACTTGACCAGCACGCAGGCACCCACCTGCGCTCGTTTACCAGCCTCTCCTGGAAGGGATCTCCAACCCCCTGACTCGTTTACCAGCCTCTCCTGGAAGGGAGCTACGACCCCGTGCTCTCGTTTACCAGCCTCACCTGGAAGGGAGCTACAACCCCCTGACTGAAGGCTACAACCCTCAACACCACCTTGGACCACGTTTCATCAATTTTCACACTGGATCCAACAAATTCAATAGAACAACACTTGCAGGCCACATTTCATCATATTTTTAGACTGGACCCTTTCCATACTTTTAAGCACAAACATACATCACCAACAGATACTTATCAACACAGATCAGATAGCAGAAACACAGCAGAACAGATCAGATATTTCATACCCCTTGCTTCAGCAAACCCTAGTTTGCATACGCGCTTTTACTTCACTGATGTTGCGTATATACGCGCTTCCGTCCACACAAACCAGCGTATACTTCAGTGTATATTTTATTGCGCATACGCGCTTTCTCTTCGCTGAAGCTGCGTATATACGCGCTTCCTCCACGTCAAAGTAGCGTATAGATCTTCAATAATTACAGAGCAGCAGACTTCTTCAGATCAGATATTCAGTTCAGATTTACCCTTTCTCTTCAGACAGATGTTCGCCTAGATGTTCGCCTCATCACAGATCTAAGCCTTCCATAAGCAGATCTAGTAGATATATTTCAAATCTAGATCCCTTTCTTCATCATTGGTGCATCATCCATTCAGATTTATCTTCAAGTGTAACCCTTTCATTCAGATCTACTTCAGAGAGAAGTATTCATTCAAGCTCAGATATCTTGCACCCACACTCCTGTTGTGCACAATGAATTTCTTCTCCTTTTATATGATTATCCTTTTTCAATACCATGAGCCCCTTTTTCAATACCATGGACCAAAACAATACCATAAGCCCAAAACTATTTGGACGGGGTCAATTTAGGCGGATCATTACCCAATTCAATGGGTTAATACCATGGTGGTTACCCTTGGTTTTGCACTTTTTGAGCGCTTTAGCCCATACGCGACTTGTAACGTTCCTTTCCGCGTGCATACGCGACTTCCCCTAGGCCAATCCGCGTATACCAAGAGACATGCTCTTTTTCATCATTCTCTGAGTACATTCTGAAATCCTTTCTTCATTGTCTTCTGTACACACTGTAGAAACATCATATTTTCTTCATCAGGAACATATTCTCTCAAGCACAACTTCATCAAGTAAGTTGTCATCATCTTCATCAGGTGGGTTGCCTTTCAAGGACAACACTTAGCATTATATTGTCAACAAACATTATATCATATCAAATTTACATCATTTACTAAGTCCATCAAGTCAAGCATAACTTCATCAGGTGGTTTGCCATCAAGGACAACACATGTCAACAGTCGCATGTCTTCATCTTCATTCGTGGGTTGCCATCAAGGACAACACTCTCCATCATATTTCCAACAATCTCCCCCTTTGGACTTGATGGCAACCATGATGGTGTTTGGTTACCACAGCAGATAGATACCATGTCACTCTCCCAAATATTTGACATCATTATCTTCTCTTCATTCAAACACCATGTCAACAGTCGCATGTCTTCATCTTCATTCGTGGGTTGCCATCAAGGACAACACTCTGCATCATATTTCCAACAATCTCCCCCTTTGGACTTGATGGCAACCATGATGGTGTTTGGTTACCACAACAGATAGGTACCATGTCACTCTCCCAAATATTTGACATCATTATCTTCTCTTCATTCAAACTTTTCCTTATCACTTCTCCCTTTGGCATCAAGGGCACAAAGGCTGGATCACCATAACAAAATTAATTCAAGTCTGCAAACTCGGCTGCTGCCCATCAACATTGATTTCATCCTTACAAATTTTCTCTATTCGTCTTTAATACATGGTGTTGTGCACACTCAACCTTCTGCTGCTGCTGCTGCCCCTGTACTCTGTTTCTACCTGCTCAGGGCATGTAGGTGAATTTAATATTTCAACACTCCCCCTTAAAGTCAGCTGCTGGGTTATCAGTCATACCTAAGCATTTTCTTAAATATTCAAAAGTCTTCTGCCCCAATGGCTTTGTTAAAATATCTGCAAATTGCTCCTCTATTCTACAATGATGTAAAACAATTTCTCCATTGTTCACCAATTCTCTGATATAGTGAAACTTTGCATCTATGTGCTTCGTTCTTTTGTGAAACACATAATTCTTTGATAATTCAATAGTTGAGCTATTGTCATAATAAATCATTGTCTCTTTTACCTGTTTTTGGCATAAACTTATCAACATCCTTCTCATCCATACTGCTTGACACGCTACTGCTGTAGCTACCACATATTCTGCCTCTGATGTAGATAATGCTACAATAGGTTGTTTCTTAGAAGCCCATGAGATGGCTCCTGAACCCATATGAAAAACATAACCGGATGTGCTTTTTCGATCATGTACACTTCTAGCCCAATCACTGTCAGTGTATCCAACTAACTGATAATTTTCTGAAGTAGTATATAAAATTCCATACCCTTTAGTTCCTTTAACATACTTCAGAATTCTCTTTGCTGCCTGCCAATGTGCTTCTTTTGGTTTCTCCATGAATCTGGAAATCAAACTAACAGCATACATAATATCCGACCTAGTTGCAGTCAAATACATGAGGCTGCCAACTATGTTTTTATACAAGCTTAGATCAAAATGCTTGTTGCTGTCATCTTTACTCAACTTTAATCCCATTACTGTGGGAGTAATTGCAACTTTGCACTCCTGCATATTAAATCTTTCTAAAACTTGATTCACATACTTTGCTTGTGAGATAAAAATCCCATTTTCATTCTGTTCTACTTCTATTCCTAAGAAGTATCTCAATAACCCCATGTCAGTCATTTCAAATTCTTCTTTCATGACTGTTTTAAATTTTCAACAAGGTAATCATCATTACCTGTAAATATTAGATCATCAACATATAACACAACAGTGAGCATTCTGCCATATTTTTCTTTGATGTACAATGTGGGTTCTCCATCACATTTTTCAAACTCATTTTTCAGTAGATAGGAGTTTATCCTACTGTACCATGCTCTTGGTGCTTGCTTCAACCCATAAAGAGCTTTCTTCAATATGCACACTTTATGTTCTTGGCCTTTCTTCTCATATCCCAGAGGTTGTTCAACATATACCTCTTCCATTAAAACTCCATTTAAAAATGTGGATTTTACATCCATGTGGTATACTTTCCATTTGTTTTGCGCTGCTATGGACAACACTGCTCTTACTATCTCCATTATTGCAACTGATGTAAAAGTTTCCTCATAGTCTCTTCCATGCTGCTGCTTGTATCCCTTGACAACAAGTCTGGCCTTGTGTCTTTCTATCTTTCCTTCCGCGTTTCTCTTGGTTTTGTAGACCCATTTAAATCCAATGACTTCTTTACCTTTTGGGATATCAACCAATTCCCATGTTTTGTTCTTCTCTATGGCATTAATTTCATCATCCATAGCTTTTATCCATTTTCTATCTTTAACAACATCTTCAAAATGAATAGGATCATCAACTTGACAATACAAAGAAAATAAGGAATTCATACCTTCATTTTCTGCTTCCTGCTCATAGATTTCATTAATACTTCTGAACTTTGTTCCTCTTTCATTTGGTGTTGTTGTGCTTGAAGAAGCACTCAATTCTGCTCCATGTGTTGTGCTTGGAGATGCACTCCCATTTCTTCTCAAGGGTGTTCTCACTACTGCTTTAGGTGTCCATTGTTGTTCTTGTGTTGGTCGAGGTTGTGTAAACGATGAGGTATTAATTTCAACCACATCTTCCTCATCTTCATCATGAGACAAACAACTTTTAACATTGACTATTTTCTCAATGCTTCCATCCCATGCTTCCTCTTCAATAAATTGCACATCTCTGCTAATCACAAACTTCATTGAGGATGGGTTATACAATCTGTATCCTTTGGAATCTTCACAATATCCAAGGAAGATGCATTTCTCCCCCTTACTATCCAACTTCTTCCTCAACTTGTCTGGAATGTGTGCATATGTCACACATCCAAAAACTCTCATGTGGGTGACTCCCTATTTTCTGCCACTCCACGCTTCTTCTGGAACTTTGTTCATAATAGCTTTTGTAGGGCATCTATTTAAAATATACACAACACAATTTTCTGCTTCTGCCCAGTACTCATTCGGCAAGTGTTTTTCCCTTAACATACTTCTCACAATTTCCATTATGGTTCGATTCTACCTTTCAATGACTCCATTCTGTTGCGGTGTGTACCTTGTGGTAAACTGCTTGTGTATGTCGTTCTCTCTGCAAAAACGCAAAAATTCTTTTGATATATATTCTCCTTCTCTATTAGTTCTGAGAATTTTGATATATAGTCCACTCTATTTCTCTACAAGAGCTTTAAAGTGGAAAAATTTATGAAAGACTTCACTCTTATATTTCAAAAAATAAACCCACACTTTCCTTGTAAAATAATCTATGAAGGTCAGCATGTAATTTTTGTCTAAAACTAATGCTGTTTGCATCGGCCCACATAAATCTGAGTGAATGATCTCTAAGGGTGCTTTCGCTTTTATGCTTTTCCCTGATGGAAAATTTTCTCTGTGTTGCTTTCCCAAGATGCAGCCTTCACATAGGCTGTCAGGCTTCTCAATCAATGGAAAACCTCTTACCATTCCTTTTCTGTGCAACAAATTTAATCCTCCGAAATTGAGATGTCCAAATCTCAAGTGCCATAACCAGTTTTCATCTTTCGCTTCCTTCTGAAAGACTTCTTATGTTACAGCAGCTACACTCTTCCCTTTTCCTTTCAAGTCAGTGTTGAGCTTGAGTGGAAACATTCTATTGCTGGTCATTTGTATTTTAGCAATGATTTTCTTGCTTGGAGGTATATCTTTTATGGTGCACACATCATCCTTGAAAATTACATTGTAACCTTTGTTTATGAGCTGCCCAATGCTTAAAAAATTACACTTTAAACCAGGAACATAATACACATCTGGAACAAATTTTTTCTCACCATTTCTTGCTCGAATACTAACTCTGCCTTTTCCTTTTACAGAGATCTTAGTATCAATTGCTCTGGTTACTTCTAATTTTATTTCTTCATCTAGATTGGCAAACATTGTTCTGTTTCCAGTCATATGATTACTACATCCTGAATCTAAGAACCAAACATCATATTGTCTATCTTGTGCTACATTACATGTTAACAGCGCATTACTTGGGTTCTTTTTTTCTTTTTCTACATTAGCATTCTGCCTATTTTTTATGTTATTTTTATTTTTCCTACATTCATTGGCATAGTGCCCATATTTCTTGGAATAATGACATTGGACATTGAATTTTTCATACCTCTGCCCATGAGCATGTTGGTGTTGGTGTCTACCTTGCTGGCTGTTGCATTGGTCGTGGCTCTGATTTTCACTGTTGCTCCTTCCATGTGAATGTGAAGGGCTGTTCCTTCCACCTCTGTTTTGGCTTCTGCCTCTTCCTCTTCCTCTGCCTTGACCTCTTCCTCTTCCTGAAGGCATCTGGGTCTTGAAGGCGTGCTCTAGAGATGAGTTTTCATTTCTACCCAATCTCTGTTCATGTGTCATCAGTGATGCATGAAGCTCATCCACTGTGAACTTTGAAAGATCCTTGGTCTCTTCTATGGTGGTAACTATAACATCAAACCTTGAGGGTAAGCTCCTCAAGAGTTTCTCCAAAATCCTTCTTTGTTCAAGAATTTCTCCATGGGACCTTATCTGATTTACCATCCCAATCACATGTGTAAAGAATGAGTCTATATTGTCTGACTCTTTCATACAAAGTGTTTCAAAATCTCTCCTCAACAACTGTAGTTTTGTTGTCTTCACTTTATCCATACCTTGGTATGCTACCTTGAGAGTATCCCATACATCCTTGGATCTCTTAGCTGCTGCTATCCTCAGAAACACACTCTCATTTACATCTTAATACAAATAGAAGAGGGCTTTAGAGTCCTTCTTTCTATTACTCTTCAATATATCATTCTCTACCTGAGTTAAGGCATTAAAAGCCTGCTCATCAGCGGGTTCATCAAAGTCATCTTCTACAAACTCCCATAAGTCTTGTGAGGCAAACAGGGCTCTCATGGTAATGGCCCAATAATCATAGTTCTTTCCATTAAATTGTGGAATCCAAGCATTTCCAATACTCATACTTGTGTTTGGTCCAGCCATTGCTTTTAAGCTGAACTCTGAACTTAAAAAAAATGTCTTTCCTTCTCTAAAGAACAAACTCTTTCAAACAAAAACAAAAACTCTATTTTCTTTTGAGAAATACCTGAACTTTATCTTCTGCTGAGCTTTCACGCTGCTAGAGAAATGCTACAACAAGCCTTCTTCTTCTTTCAGCTTCTTTGAAATCTTCAAAGAGCCTAAAATAGCTCTGATACCATGTTGGAATTTCTGATAATTCCAGAACAATAACAAGAGAATAATACTCTCCTTCTTAACACAGAGAATAAATGGACAAAGATGACAGCGTAAGATTTTTCTTTCTATTTCATTAACAGAACTAAAAACTATTACAAATGATAGATTTCTTCCTCTGAGAGAGGGATTCACAGAACTGATTGACTGCTACAGACGCAGTGCTCACACAAGTTTCTCTCTGTCTCTCAAAACGCACAGAAAAAAGTGTTCTCTGGTCTTACTGTGTTTTTCCTTCGCCTGCGGGCTTACACAGCGATACAACACAACAATATAATGATATCTCACCTTTCTCTCTCTTACAATGATATTAAATACAATGCTTTTTATATGGCATGGTTTAAATAAAAACATAAAACAAATAAAATGAAAATACATTTCCGAAACATAAAACTTAACCTAAATCTTCTTTGGTGCGATATACGAGTGGAGCCCACTTCGCAATCGATGATTGGTGATCGGCGGAATGAAATTTGCAATTGTGATTTGTGATTTGCATTTGGCGCTGTGCGATGGACATTGTGATTGCGATGAACGATGTGCGATGTGCGACTGTGGTGGGACCACATCGCATTGCACCATCGGCATCGGCGAAAAATCAAATGGCGGAATGGTTTGAACAAACAAGTGCGATGTTGTGATTGCGATTGGATCGCATCGCGAACATTCAACATAACACAACATATGGCGGAGAACTCATGTAACGAGCGATTGCGATTTGCGATTGTGGCGGGACCACATCGCATCGCATCACAAACTCTCAATCGGCGGTAACTCTTTTCGGATGCGGAACATACAACGTCCTTTTGCGATTTGCAATTGCGATTGTGATCGCATCGCATTGCATTGAAACAATTCATATCAAGAAGACACTTGGAAGTAAAACTTGTGATTGTGATCAAGTGCTGATGGTGGGGACCACCATCACGTGCCTTTTCAAAAACTTAAATTCCTTCGCCGTTTAAACACATTTTCATCAATTTGGTTGTTGAGGGCTTAAAAGCCCGAAATGACTGTTTTCATTAAAACTATGTTCTTCCGTGCTTTGGAACCACGAAAGTCTTCATTTATCTCCAAAAACGGCTATGCCCATAACAAAATTAATTCAACTCTGCAAACACGGCTGCTGCCGATCAACATTGATTTCAACCTTACGAATTTTCTCCATTCGTCTTTAATACACGGTGATGTGCACACTCAACCTTCTGATGCTGCTGCTGCCCCTGTAATCTATTTCTACCTACTCAAGGCACACAGGTGACTTTAATATTTCAACACAAAGAGGTCGTGGTCACTTTTGTTGTTAAGTTTCTTTTTGAAAGATCCATGGGGAGTCGGTGACTCAAGAAATATCGCCATCCCTATTTATCTGCGCCAGTGACCATAGAAGAATAAAAACTTATGACTGTTGCGATCAATATGTGAATTTAATCTACATTTGAAACCTGACTGCCATTAAATTTTTCATTAGGCAATGACGTTTTGCGTTTTGGTAAATTATGTTATCTGAATTGATTTGTTGTCGATTCGTCGAGGAAGACTTCCATGTCTAGATGTTTTTTTGGGTTTAAAAATAATTGTAAATCTCACTTCACAATCAAAACACATGTATTTTTGTTAAATTTTTTGAAATTTGAAATTCGTTTTCAATCCTATTTCACGATCAAAATTTTGTTTCAACATTAAAAAATCATGGGATAGCCAGTGTGACTATTTAGGAAGCTTCTCCAATGGAGTTCTTTACAATTCGGGAGATAGTCATTGTGACTATATATGAAGCTACTCTAATGGAGTTATGTGGTTTAGTCGTTGTGACTATTTATGAAGCTACGTTATGTGGCTATTGTCCATTAAGATTGGAGTTTGTATTCAATTATTAGTCTAAAAATTGCACCCGTCCAAAGAAATTTTGATTTTAAAACTATTCATCAATAATGACTTTATTAGCCTAAGGAACCAAAGTGACTATCATATTTTCTCAATATATTTTATTATATTTTACATAAAAATATTGTATCTAAGATTTTACTCTTCATTGATTTAAAAATTACGGCTTATCAATATTGAAGATATTGCTCAAAAGTGGAAAGAATAAAAATGCCTTACACATTAAATATTTCAAATATTTTCTATAATGTATTTTAAAATGTAAACAAATATTTCAAAGAAGCTACAGTATTTTCCCTAATGTATTTTACTACTAAATTTTTTTATGTATACTAGTATGGATGCTTTAGGTTATGGATATGCATCGTTTTCTAACGAACAGTAAAAATAATACAAAATTTGTATTGAAAATACATGCTATTCATAATAATAATATTAACTAAACCAATATTGAAAACAAAATAAAATTGTATATTGAGAAATAATTAAAAATATATATATTCATATGAAAAAATTTATACTAAAATAACATAAAAGTATATTAAAATTTTTTAGTTTTAATTTATTAGAATGAAATTTTATTTTATATAATGCATTATCACATTAATAATAAGAACATGTATTCACTAAAATATGTATTATCATATCAATAACAAAAACATCTATACCTTAAATTTTCACTAAAATATTTAGAATTTTAAATAGATACCCAATATTATAGTAAAAATGCAATGAGCTTATAAAAATGTCTTAATATATCAAGAGAAAAATGTGCTAAGAATATAGAGTTTTAAATAAGAACTCTCACCTATTAATAATATTTGCATTAAGTATGTTAATTCATAGTTTTTTTACATTATATCATTCATTAGATTTTGATTAAACAACTTTTATTCACATGTAATGGTATTTAGTAGTATGTTAAGCCTAGGCATTTCACAATTTTAATTTAATTATCATAATTATTATTAGGTGGATGGTAGAGATTTAACAATCAAGGGTCAAGATTTATCTCCATGTTAGTTATGTCTTTTTATCTAATTTATCTAAAATTAATTAAATTAAACAAAATGCCATATCAACACATGTGATATTAGGAATATGGTGTTTATTACAAGTTATGAATTTTCATGGTAAAGTGGGGGTGAATCTCCATGGAGATGATTATTATTACATCCTTTTTAGATATATATGTTTAACTTATATATTAATTCGTTTTATAATTATTCATCATAATAATTTTAAAATGACATTGAAAATGGAGCATATGATGCAGCCTGTCACGGTGGCAAAGGTTTCACCCTAGCCAATTGCCCCTTCTCGTGATGCGATCCTCCTTGCTAATCCTTGTTGTGTGGTTTTCACATCTAACTAATCAATGATGAACTCTTGTGATTCAATGAGGAAGTAAATCTTTATTAAAGGAATGACAGTTGGCCTTGCAAATTGTTCCTCTCAGGAAACTTAAGCCATGATTTTGTATAATGCCATGCTCAAATCCATATATGTTCTACCCATAGTTCAGGATTTTGACCACAATCGACTGGTCTCCACAAGTGGATTTCTTAGTAGTGGAAAACTCTCTTCATTGATGAACTAAATATTTATCCTCTCACTTGGGTATTTTTTGTTATTTCCTTTAGTAATATTGTGGATAAGAAGATTATTTGTGATTTTAGGCCCTATTTCTTGGGTAGTGTTGGTATCTTCATGCAACCCTGGTCTTGTTAGAGGAAATATCAACCTAAAAGTGTCTGCCTAAGGAAAAGTAAATAAATTAATAGTTGAAATAATATAATAAGAGTTATGAATTTTGGAGGGAAAAGAAGAAAACTATTTTTTTTAATTGTATTTTTGGCTTATTTCTTTATAGATTTACTCAAATTCCAAGTGTAGACACTCATTGGACAAAGAATTAAATTCCGCATCTAACGAATATCCATCATGCATACTTTTGAGAAAACTCACATTGATAAAAACTGAAGATACATTTAAAAAGTGTGTTGAAAATAATTTTTTAATGTATCTACAATTTTTATCAATATGGGTCTTCTCAAAAATACGCATGATGGGTATTCATTGGATGCGCAATTTATTCAGCATCCAACGAGTGTCTACACATGAAATTTGAGTAAACCTATAAGGAGATAAGCTAAAAATACAAATAAAAAAAGTATTTTTTTTCTTTTCCCTCCAAAATATTTACATGTACCTCTTTTTAAATTTAAATTGTTTTGATTAGTTTACATATTATGACATGGAAATTATGTGAAAAAAACGCGGACACTTTTAGGCTAAAATTTCCTCTAATTCCTACCTTTGATATGGTTACAGTGTCAACCTCCACTGCTCCAATTCAAGTAAGGCTCCTCAACCTTCCCCCGAACCTTTGGAATCTCCCATCACTAACTTATATTGGAAATGCAACTGGGAATTTTTATTGTCGTAACCTAGAAACCGATTTTTTTAAGACCACTTATGCTTGAATATATGTGGAGATTAATTTTAATAAGAGTTTTGTTACTAACACAAAATCTGACGGATCAAGACTATGTATGGGTTCAAAAGCTTTATTTTGAACTTGTTTCATTTTTATTCTAAGTGTATTATGAAACAGGCCATGTATTAAAAAATTACCACAAGCATTTGCATAATACTATAATCTAAAATAATAGTCAAAGGTCTAAATTGTGGGAAGGAGCTTAGACCGAACATTATATGGTATACAAAGAAGGAGAGACTCAATGTAAGAAAGAAGAAAAAGACCAGTAGGAAGAAGTTCTCATAAAAGAATATTCATCGAAAGAAACAAAAATGAGTCAGGAAGAAGTGCATGTCAATGAAGACCCTCTAGATTCAATGATAGTGGAAGCCAATACCCAAAAACCCTTGTGAAAGTTAGATCCCCTTTTGAATTCTCAAGGAATAAATTTGGAAAAGAAATTTCTTAGAAATATCATGCAGATGTGGAAGAAGCTAAAGACAATAACTCACACTCACCAAAGAGTGACCCATTGGATTTAGCATAAAACATGGGTTGGATTCAAGTTTGGAAGTAGGGAAAAAATATTTTACCAAGGAAAACAAGAGGCGAGTCAAAATCAAATCAAAAGGTAGTGAAAAATAGAATGTTATTATGTTTGGATCTTGGGATTGTTCTTGAACATTTTTAGATGGAAAGGGAACACATTTTTTATATCATGGTCCATGGAGTAATTCCTTGAGGGTTGGATTGAGCTGCAATGCTTAATCTCAAATCCACAAGGAATATTGATAACTTTGATTAAATGTAATGGTTCTAGATTGGATCCCAACTTTATTTTTTTATAAAACTCTCATATTTGTTTGAGTTAAATAATAATAATAATAAAAATAAAGTTGTAATTTAGTTAATTTTTATGATTTTTTAATGTGGACAATGTGAGATGTATCATGGGGTAAGTGTTTTGATGGTTGTCATGGATTGATGCCTATAGGTGTTTACCGACCATTTAATTTTTATGGTGAGATAGTTATAACATAATTCTAACATATCTTTGAGAAGATATTGTGCATGCATGTTTCATTGGGAATTAACCTCAATTTAAATGAACCATGTCCATAAATTCATGCATATTTCTTTTACAAGTTGTAATATCAAACTACAATACATCTCACCTTCATTAAATGGTTTATGTTTCAAATGTGAAAAAAATATTTCAATCCAATGATTTACATGATTTTTCTATGATCACTTGAAGGATAGAAATATATAGATGGATTGGCATTATATTTTATCAAAGTTGGTTAAGCATGGTGGTTCAAAAATTCACATTTATTCTAATGGATGAGTATATTGCACAAAACATATATAATGTGACCCATATTTGGAATTACTTTGAGGCTATTCATAGGAAATTTGAACATGATGGGGTTGGGGCATGCATGAAAACTACAATACAAATAAGGGAGATGAATATTATGATAAATCCTCATATCTAAGGCACAAAAGTATATTCCAATGGTGCTCTACATTGATGTTAGATGGAGAAAATGAATAGAAAGAATCAATAGGGAGAGCTTATGTGAAAAAAAAATTATGGGAATTTTTCAATGTATATCACTCACATTCATATCAATGCAACACGGTATAGGGAAATTTTGCATTGAATTTACTTTACAACTCGGAAAACCATTTTTTCAAACTAAAGACACAAAAACTAGATTTATTTCATGGATCATGTAGTAGTGGTGAATGGGATCATTTAAAATAACTGGTCTGGTTGGATGAATGGGATCATGTATCACTTTTTGGTGACCCATGTGTAGTTGAAACAACCTAACAAATGAATAGCAGACAACCATTTCAATAGACTATGACCACATCTATGATCTTGTACAACTAGGTAGAGATATATAACATTGTATCTTGGATATATTTTTGTCCTTGATTTAAATATTTTATCAAGATCCTAGGCATTTTTATTTGGAGTCCATTACATTTTTTGTGAGCCACATATATGTAGTTGTTTCCCCAAAATACAATGAATAGGGGGCCAATTCTTAGTTGGAACAATGCATGATAGGGAAGTGGGCCCTCAATAAATCATTAATTCATGATGAATAAAACGAATTTCCAATTAGATTTATGGTTATTAGGGGTGAATATTTTATTCTATATGGAAATTCAAGAAGCATTGGTGGTTATTTATTCAAGGCTTATAAACCAAGTGGAGTGGTGTATAACTTTACACTCTTAGTAATTGGTATAAGTTTTCTACTATAAATAATTTCTACCAAGAGATCACATGAGGTATACTACTTCTTACCCCATTCATACCATGAGAGAAAAAGGGATACCAATAACAATAAATATGATGGATATGTCTTACTTGAATGAAATTAGGTAGCTCAAGAAAGGAGGTAGAATGACACATTGAACATTATCTTATGTATTTAGGTACATATTCTTATGCTCTTACTTTCAATGTGTATATATATTACATGTGAATGATTTTTATAATGCATTACATCTCACTAAGAATGTCATAATCAATGGGTCTTACAATATTTCCCTTCTACATGTCAAGGTTACACAAAACTTCATTGGCTAGTGTTCTTTAACACCACCAACCAAAATTTGGGAAAGCTAAAACTTTTGGGACCATCGTTTCCTTATCTCTCTCTCATATACACACCCATCAAAGTTGATAGAAAAAAATTATGCTACAAATTTTGGATTTTATTCTCTTGGGGGAAATTATAAAGCATCTTGAATGGCCTTAGAAATCGAGTTGCAATTGGGCATAAAAACTTAAACATGCCTTAGTTCAAGGAACCATCGATTACATTGGGTCCAAGACATACGGTTATAACTAGGGGTACACCTCACCCATGTTTCCATTTCATATATACCATTTTATTTGATGGTCTCCAACATTAAGGTTTATCTTAATGAAGGATAGTAACTTTTTGCACAAGGGGGTCACTCTTGTAAAGGTGTGGCTCAGGCTAGTATCAGTGATCACCTTGTGGGACATACCCAAATAAAACTATAAAACCTTATGGAACATATTTATGTCACATTTTTGGGATTTTTTTCCTCTGGAGAAAATTCAAAAAGTGTCTCGAAATTGCCTCAACTAGTGAGATGTAACTAGTATTAAAAACTCAACCTTGCCTCAATTCAAGGAACCATGAATTTCAACAAATTAAATACATGTGGTTCTAGATAGCGTCACCTGTAAACCATGATTTGAGTTCATATATTTTGTTTTATTAGATGATCTTTAGGCTCATGGTTTCACTGAGTGAGGAATATTACAATCTTTCCACAAGGGGGTCGATCTTGAAAAATAATGGCTCATGCCACTTTGGCTGGCACAAATGTGCTGGACCCAACCAAAGTTGATGGAACCTAGTTATGTTGTAATATTTATATGTTATGTCATTGGATCAGTTTTATAAAGTCTACCTGGATTGCCTCAATAAGGGAGTTTCAACTAGGCATCAAAACTTGATTGGGCCTTGGTTCAACCAACTGTCAATTGCATTAGATTCAGGAAAATTTATTATAGCTAGGATCATCCCTCTCCCATGATTTCATTTCAAATATACCATTTTATTTTATGATCTCCAAAACTATGGATTTTCTTAGAGAGGGATAGTGAAATTTTTACCCAAGGGGGTCAATCTTACAAAGGAATTTCTCGAACCACTATGGGTAGCATGATCACATGGGCACCAGAAAAATATATGTATCAAATCTTATGGTACATATTTATGCTACATATTTTCTATTTTGCTCCACTGAAGAAAATTCACAAAGTGGTCATGACCTATGCAAGGGAGTTGCAACTAGGTTTAACAACTTCATCATGCCTCAATTTAAGGAACCATCAATTGCATTATATTTAGTGCATGGGTTTCAAGATAGGTGTACCCATAACTCATGATTCCATTTTATACATACCATTTTACTCCATGATATTTGGAACTAGGCTTTTTCTTAAAGATGAATAATGCATTTTTTGCAAAAACGATGTCAATCTTGCAAAAAAAAGGCTCAAACGATAGTTGGCGATAAGATTTCATGGACCCTAGGAAAACACAACTATCAAGGCTGATAGAACCAATTATGATGCATGGTTTGTATTTTATTCATCAAGAGAGAACTTGAAAGTATCCTTAAATTGCATTAATAAGCAGGTTGCATGATTTGAATCTAAT
Organism: Pinus albicaulis; assembly: GCA_034641835.2. Lineage (NCBI taxonomy): Eukaryota > Viridiplantae > Streptophyta > Pinopsida > Pinales > Pinaceae > Pinus > Pinus albicaulis. The sequence continues at coordinate 387,395 of JAXQQM020091390.1, read as the reverse complement.
GGGGGCTATAGATTGTGCTTAGATGTATAAGTCATAAAATAATATTTTAATGTAAAAGGGAAGTGTAATTGATGGAGTAAAACCTAATTAATGTTAACTCTCTCAAAAAAACACCTTATAATAAGGAAATATGGAGAGAGTGGAAGTCGACAAGGATAGGTCCCAAAATTGGTCATGTCACATAGAATGGCTCTTCTTAATGGAACTATTATTCTCCAAATATCTCTCTCTCTCTCTTCATCATTTTTTTTTATGCATCTAGATCTTATATTTTCTTAATGTTCTTGTAATTAGTTTCATGTGGCACATTTATATTTTTTCTCTCCACCTGTATCAATATTCAATCCTTATGGATCGATCTAAATAATTACTATCAGAGTAGGGTACCATTCCCTATAAACCAGGTCTTGAAGCATATTTCAATTTAAATCTTTTACAATAATTTATAACCTCATTTTTTCACCTTTCGAGACCATTATTTGGGCCATAAATTATGTGTCATAGTTGGTCTATAAGCATTATAGGGTTTTCTACACTCAACCCTCTATTTTCCACTACCAGAGCATCTTTACATGGATGTGATTCATCCATTGGTATACAAAATGGAGGTTCCATGACCTCTACATCAACCCATGTTGCTTTATAAACCCTTGGCATCCTTTATGGCCTTCTGCAATTCGTCTTATCACATTCACTATTATTACAAATTTATGAAACTATGCCATATATTAAAAGAATACATATGAAAAATATATATATATATATTTTTGGGAGACCTCATTCCAGGAATTTCTCATATTGTACACTATGGTATGACTGGCATAGAAGCACAATAATGGATGGAATGTATGGAAACAATATTTAGAAAAATCCATGCAGGTGTCGTGACATTTTTTAGAGAATTTTAAAGCATTAAAAATATCTCATTTTAATTTCTTTTTTTAGTCTCAGATGATATGTTTACGGAATCTGATTTTTCTTCCTCATTTGGGAGACATTAGTGACTAAAGTCACACATGTCTATAGAGAAGCACGACATTACGTACCTTGAGTTTCAGTAATTATTTTCTTACTCCAAAAATCATTATAGAGCATATCAATGGAAAGGTATCTTCCATACCTCAAACATGTCTTTAATGTAATTTTATTTCATCATATGCAACAAAATTTATCACCTAGAGCGAGAGGTCCATTGGAAAAAAAATCAAAATGAGACATCTAAAAACCCACAACTATGGGTAAATAAAATAAAACCCTTCTCTTATTTAATACTTGGCACATCGTAATCACCATGGTTATGGGTCATACAAAAACCCACGATTATAATTAACCACCAAAAACCCTTTCCTTAATTGGTTTATAGCACATTACAATCAAGATGATACACTAAACATAATTAGGTATATATTTATTTTAGTGTGGGTGAATTATGGAGATCATCATTTTCCAAGGGAGGAGGATCACTTATATATAATTTTAGATGTATAAGTCGTAAATTCATGTTTTCGTGTAAAAATGAACTTTATAGATATGTAACTCATAGAGTAATACCTAATTAAATTTTATTTTTTCAAAAAGACACCTTATAAGAAAGCAATGAAAAGAGAGTGAAAGCCGAGAAGGAGAGGTCCCAAAATTTCCCTCATTGAATGTAATGGTTCTTCTTAATGGTATCTTGTGTGTGTATGTGTGTGTGTAGATATACTGTTGTACTCTATTCTTTCATTTTTATCAATGCTCTTGTGATTATTTAATTGGAATATCTATGTGTTTTCTCTCCTCTTCTCTCATGATTTAAGCCTTCTAGATATTAGCCCCCAAGATCCAGGTCATTGCAACTAGGATAGGGGGTTCCAACTAGGGTCACCCCTCACCTATGATTCCATTTCACATATACCATTTTATTCAATGACCTATGGAACCAAGATTTGCTAAGCGGGAGATAGTGCAATTTTTCAAGGAGGGTTAATATTATAAAACAATGCATTAGGTCACTATGTGTTTCATAATATTATGATCCCCCATTAAATACACCTATAATAATTTATATAACCTATTTATTCCACACACTTCGAAATTTATTCCCCTAGAGAGAATTCAAAATGTGTTCATGAATGACTTAAGTGAGAAAGTTGCAAATAGGCTTAAAAACTTGAGAAATCCTCAACTTGAGGAATCATCAATTGAATTGTTTTTAGGACAAGAGGCTCTAGATATGGGAGACCACACGCCTTACTCCATTTCATAGATACCATTTTCTTCAATGATATCTGAAACTATGGTTTCACTTTGTGATAGATACTGCATTTTTTACACAAGGGCCTCAATCTGGTAAAGTAATGGCTTAGGCCACTATGGGTGGCATGGTTTTATGGAGCCTGGAAAAGCACATAAATTTAAGCTTATTTAAATTAATTACGCTATAAGGTTTTTATTTTATGCCTTTGGAGAAAATTCACATAGTGTCCCTAAATGGCCTTAGTAAGAGAGTTACAACTAAGCGTAAAAAAATGAGTGGGATATCGTTTGAGGAATCATTGATTGTGTTGGATTCAAGTAAAGTTGTTCTATATAGGGTTACACTCACCCATTATTCCATTCACATATACCGTTTTATTTAATTATCTCTACAACTATTATTTCCTAAGTAATGCATAATGCAAATTTTTGCACCACAAGGTCAATATTGCAAAATAATGACTTAGATCATTGTGGGAGAGAAACAATCATGTGGTCCCTAGCCAAAAAAATCTATAAGATATTACATAAGATTTTGATGTTTCATGGTTTATATTTTATTACCCCATATTAGACTCACAAAATTTGCTTGAATAGCCTTAGTAAGTGAGTTGCAAATTGTTTGAGCATGTCCTCATGATCCATAAATGGTAAATATAGTAATTGTTGACCCTAATTAAGGAGCCTAACCCATAGAATATTAATATATCTAAGTTCAATGGGGTTTTTATATATTAAAATAATGTTTAATTTGGGTAAATTTCAACTTTAGTTATTTATATTGTTTACATATATGGATTTATTTGACAAGCCTAATTTAATATGGCCATTATAAATATGATATAAACATGATATGCATAGGATTCACAATTTGTATTTTCATCAAAATTAATGGTTTATTAGTTACCTTTAATTTATCTATTCTCAAATTATATGTTTAATAATTGGAATTGGTGTAATCAAGTGAAAACATAATGTATTCAAAACTTAACATAAACATTTAACAAATATATGCCTTTCACTTGGTTACACCCAACATAAAAAACATGGCCATGTTACATCATCAATATGTATTAAGTTAATTATCCATTGTAGTAGTCACTCAGTTCATACCCCAAACATAAAAAATTAACCAAGTTACACATCAAGTATGTATTTTGTCAATAATACATCATAATAGTTATTCTAAAAATCAATGAAGCATGACTTGTTGTCTTAATATTTGTGATAACCACATGAACACCATTTAAGTAATGTAATATTCCTATTATTTCCTATAAATTCCATATAATGAACATAAAAATCAATAAATATTTTTCCATATACACAAGTCAAAGTCATACATTTATAGTGAAGAGGGCCCAACTAAATAGTTATGTTCTTCTCGTCATACAAAATGGAAGCTCATGTGAACCAGTGAGAGAATCAAAACGAGTTCCTTAGACAGAAAATGACATATAATGCCAAAAATTTTGTGTCATTGCTAATGAAAATATTGGTTCTCTTAATTATTATCTCCACCGTTGGCACTTGTAGGTGCATCTTAAAATCAATGGTACTTATCATTGACATCGTGGAATCTTGTGCCTTCTTTCATTTTAGAGTATTGTGCCTCTCCAAGATTTGAAAGGGAAACCAAAACATATCAATGTTTTCCCATAGCTCTATTACATAGCACGCTTAATATATATAATTAGAATTCAAATATTAAAAACTCACCTTAGACAAGAGTACAAGTTATTGGTTATTGTCTTCCTCTATGATCCAAGCCTTTTAGAAATGCCTCAAAATAATTACAATAAATTAATAGAAAAATGAAAATATGTAAAGCAATTTTAGTCATGCTTGATAAAAAATTATTAAATAATTCATCTCATCATGAACATCCAAGTCAATAGAGAAGAATTTAGTTCGTCGCTCAAAGGTGAAGCACTTTGTTAGACAACCTATGTTAAGGAAATGATCAAGGATGGGGAGGATGCAATTACAAAAATTGTAGACGTGGCCACTATAAATGTAGCTATAATAGATGCACTACTAATTGCTTCAATATTTCATGCAATAAGAGGAGATGAAATAATTGGCTAAAAAAATCTCTATGAGCAATAATGGGGGATAAGGATGATGTATTTACAGTGACTTTAGATATAATTATTGTAGGTGTAGGTACGATAGATGCAATACTAGTCGTTGTAATGGTGGATGCATTCATAGCAATGGTGTGATGACAAGGTGGCGTAGGGTGAATTGTTGAGGGGATGGTGTAACTAAAAAGGTATTGGGAATTATTGGTAATACACCACCACTAGTTGTATGATAAGGGGGAGGACCCTAAGGGAGGGAATGGGAATGCCAAGTGTTGGTGGAGGGCGCCCAATGGTTGGAATTTCACTACAAGGAAAAGACCCTCTAGCGGAGGTTATAAAGGAGGTTTTTAGTATTATAAAATTAGGAAAAATTGTCAAAAAAAAATTTGCTACAACATTCGTTTATGGTTACGGGGGTTTTGGCGGAGATTTTAACGGAAATTAAACACAACTAAAAAAAACGGATGAACGGAGGTTATTACGGATGTTTTTTTCATTGGTGCGCTACTCTGGCTTTAATGCACTAGTGCATACATATAGAAGGCGCCCCAAGGCGGTCGAAGGAAAATGCACCAGGGTGTTAAGGTATTAAACCACACCGGGTGTAGTGTTGGTTCTAAAAAGAATGGGGTCATTCTAATTGGTCTTGAGATTTTTACGGTGCCCATAGGTCGTATCAACGCATCGGTGCGCAATATCACAGAAATGCACCAAGATTTATAATTGGTATCGGTATCATGCAGTTCCCATTGGTTCTACAAATGAACCAGTGCTTATACACACATAAACGCCCCGGTGTGCAGTATCACACAAAGGCATCGAGATTTATAATTGGTATCGGTATTCATACGGTGCCTGTAGATCATACAACGATGCCAGTGCATGTCGACACATAAATGCACTGGTGCGTCGTACCGCACAAATGCACCGATATTTTTAATTGGTTTTGGTGCTTTTTTGGTGCTCATAGGTCATAGAAATTCACCGGTGCACTTCTTAATACAAACGCACTGGTGTACAGTTATTGACACGCACTGGTTTTCATTTTTTATTTTTTAGAAACATCGACCTGTGACAGTGCAATTATTGTGATTGTTTTAAATTCATTATTTATCAAAAGTTGACACATCTTATAACAATGTTCATATTAATTAAATTCTTAATAATTCATTTGAATCTGATGTTTGGATTAATTTTTTATATCATATCATAATTATTGTGGTTTTTTAAAATTTATTATTCATCAAAAGTCGACACATATATATCTCATAACGACAATGGAGAATGCAATAGTGACAATGGAGAATGCAATAGAATAAATTAAAACATATTTTATGATATATAATATATATGAATAAGATAGTCTTTATCATACAAAATGTGACAGTTATTGATATCCCTTTGACTTTCAATTGGGACACTATGTCCATTACATTAAACAAAATGTCCGATTTCATAGTCATATTTCAAAAAATACAACGCCTTGCTTTGATATCCAAACATAGTGATCATCATTCTTCACTTGAACTGCTGTCACTGCTAGAGCTACTTCCATCACTTGGGTTATTTTCAGGAATGTTTTGTTCACAGTGTTGATTGTTTTCTTCTTCTTCACCTTCCATCTAAAAACATAAAAATAAACTAAAATGAGTGTATATAAATTGGTGAGAATAACAAAATTGCAATATTAAATAATATACATCAATGTAAATCGAAAATAAAAATGACCTACCATAGCAACAATGGACTCATAAACTATAAAAATTCTTTCAAAACCATGTACCATGCCATCTTTCAAAATTTCATCTGTTGGCGCAGTTCCATACTTTGTTTCCTACAAGTTTTATACCCCATAACAAATCATATATTTAATATAAAAGATGTTTTTGTTCTATTAATTATAGACGGAGCTAAGTAAAACAAGATCGATATATGCTTACGAATTCCACAATTAATTTATGATATGCCAACATATCTCACAACCCATATTTAACCCAATTTCAATCAATTCGTCTGATGGTTCTTCTTTTTATGTTAGCACCTGTTTGAAGACATTCAATGATGATTTTTGTAAAACAACTTAAAAAATACAAAAATGAAATCTAGTTATGTTGTTATAAGGAAGTAACAATTACTCACAAACTTAGATTTCAACCCTTTTCTTCCTTGTCATCCTATTTTATGTGTTGAATGGGTTCCATTTTCTTTTCTTTTCTACAAGAAAATTCTTGAGAATTAATATTTAATGCTAATTTTTTATTTATTGTACCTAATGATCGAAAAAATAAATTATTACATATTACATTTGACGCACGTTGTTGTTGAGATGGCTTACATATTCCCATGTAGAATTCAATATTACATATTCCCATGTAGAATTCAAGGGAAAAAGCCTGAATACACACCGAGTCAATCGGAGAAACTTAAAACTGAAAGGAAATAATCAACAGGATCTAGGTCTTCGGAACAACCAAATTCATCCATTGTGATACATATTGATTTTGAGGTAAACAAACCTCGGGTAATTAAAAAAAACTTGGAACAAGATCCACTGGAAATTTTTGAAGCCATTACAGTATAGTCTGCCACTGGTGATGTTTCGAACACACAATTAACTAAACGAGAAATCTTTGAACTTGATTCTAATTTTACAGCCCCTACTCTTGATCCTCATTCACCCCGATTAAAACTTATCATCATTGAGAATATTCCTCCTAGTCTTATTAACGTTGAAGAAATTACTGACGACCAATAAGAAGAAGAAATTCGCACTTGTCAGGTTTCATAAGAATTATGGCCCGGTGAACCAAATTTTCATTAGATTTACCTTTTTCTTTTCAACCGAATACTTGGTATCTTACAACCCTTGACTTTGCACATTCATCTAGTTATCGTCATCCACGTCACTGAATTCCATTTTACTCTTTACCCAGATATAGTATATCTAACATGGCTTCTAGAAACGTGTCTACTAATTCATCTATTTCTTCATCTTCTCGAGAAATCCTATTGTATGGAGGTCCTTTCATTCCTGTTGGGTAATAGTCGCGTACTGTACATTTTTCAAGAGCATCTCCTTCGTCTCATGCTTCTACTATATCAACCAGTTTATCAGAGTCTACTGCCCAAAATATGACTGCGGACCACATTTATATGCTTTCTGGGAAGACCTCTCTAGTTAACCTATCAGGTGGTTCCATTCTTCCTAGGGGGAAACAACCACTTTCAGGAGGACAACATTACATTGAAACATATTCTATGGTTGTAGGGAAACCTTTACCCAATATTTATCCAAGTTATGGTCCAAATCCTCAAACTGGTTATGGTCAACTTTATGTGTCGCAACCCTTCCTAGGAACTTCTTATCCGAGAATGAGAACTATATGGACTCCTTTGTTTACTCAACAACCTTCGAAATCTGCCCCCAAAATGCCTTCCAATCAGCTTCCTCATCCAATTGGACAATTTGGTTATACTCAATTCCAACAAATTTTTCAAGGAATACCTCAAGTTACACTAGGGGCATCTGTGCCAAGTAGTGAACAAGTTGGCCCCAGTACTCCTCGTACTCCCGTCCAACCTACTATGAAAAATTCTATTCATCAAACCAATACTCCTCAAACATCCATCCCAGGATTTTCTGAAGTATCTACTGCTACTAACCCTCAAATGCCAATTCCGACAGCCACACAGGCTATCCCTCAGACTAAATTTTTTAAAGTTGAACCTATGGTCCAATATATACCTCAAACATCTTTAGGAAAACGTAGTGCAGCTAATATGCAAACAAGTCAACATTTTCAAGGGAAACCTTTTATATGTCAACCTTTTACAGGTCAATCATTTCAAGGCCAACCATTTTAGGGACAATATGAATTCGGAAAAACGAGACCAAAACTCCCTTTCTAGAGTCAACCATACCTTGGTCACACATTTCAGATACCATCTCAACCTAAATTTGGTATGGCTAATCATGGTTACCCTGGAGGTATGGACATTCCAACTGCCCAGGATATTCCAAGATATCTTGGATACCCTCCTCGAGGTACCGGACTTGTCCCTCAGGGTTATCAAATTCCACAACAATACCCTAACTCGTGGCTACATTTTATAGCAACTTTAGATTTTCCAAACTTGTCACATCTCATAAATGATCCTATCTATTATTTTCCTTTTTGGTCAGCCATGCCTACTACGTTTCCCAGTGACATTTCGATGTTTGAAGGAAAATCAGGAGAGGACCCTTCAAACCATTTTATGACCTATTATTTGTGGTGTGAATCAAACTCTCTAATAGATGATTTCATTCGATTAATACTTTTTCAAAGAACCTTGATTTTTTTAGCCGCAAAGTGGTACAGTGAGTTACCATGAGCCTCTTCTAACAATTTTAATTCCTTTACAACTGATTACTTAACTCATTTTCAATTACCAGTCCACTATGGTAATGGTACTAAAATTTTGACCTCACTCAAACAAAGTACACTTACTTATATTTCAAATCACATTCATGAATGCATATGTAGATGCAGTTTGGTCAGAGTTTTTATCCCATATGAAATTATAGTTGAATGGTTTATGAATTATTTTCTCCCAAATATTACTAAATATGTAGCCAAAGGAGGTTTTGTCACAGAAGATCATGTTATTGTTCAATCCCAATATCTAGACCTCCTTTACACGCATTATGGCACTTTGTATGAAAATATTCTAGATTTACCTCACCCTAGTCAAGTAACTACGACTCCTTCCGGCTCTAATGCCAAAGATGGTGTAATAAGTACAATTAATGCGTCTAAGAGTAAAAATAAGCAATCTAAAAAAACCACTTCGATTATTACTTTACCTTATTCACCTGAAAGAGGCTCTTCTCTGGAAAATATTTCTGAAATTAACATCGTAGACTCGTCTACCACTAAATCCAATTCAGACAGTGGTAAAAAGGAAGTGAAGGGTAAAAACAAATAGAACAATTCTTCAAAAGAGAAAACACATAAAACTAGACCATCTGATGAGGAGATGAAAACTCATTATCCTTGTCTGATTTGTGACGGTCATTTCACAAAATAATTCCCCCATCAATCCGAGGTAACTAAGTTAGTCAAAGGTTCACCCATACTCGTTGTTCTTAAGGATTCATTTCATTCACAGAAAAGTAAAATGATTTCTCATAATGGATACTCTTCCAACTCATAGGCAGATATCATGATGATGTCCTCTCAAATTATCCTACCCCTTACATCGACTAGATTGTTGACAATTTTGCCATCAATGAAATCTTTTCATTTATGGATACATTTTCCAGATATAATCAAATAAACATACTCCCTCCCAATCAACCCAAACCTGCATTTATTTTTCCATGGGGTACTCTTTCATATCACAAACTACCTTTTGGTTTAAATAACGTTGGTGCTACTTTTGAGAGGGCCATGTCTTATGCATTTCACAATATCAAGCATATTATGCAACCCTACCTGGATGACTTACCAACCATTCTATTTGAAGGCAAGATCATCCTACGCATTTACAGGCTATTTTACTCCAATGTTGGCATTACAATATCTATTTGAATGCACACAAATGTGTTTTTTGTGTACAATCAAGAAGATTTTTTGGATTTATCGTTTCTAAGGAAGGCATTCGTGTCGATCCTCTTAAGGTCGAGGAACTCATCAATTTACCTCCTCCTTTTACTCTTTGCCAACTCCAAAGTTTGCAAACGAAAGAAAACCTTTTACGTCGACTTATCTCGAACTATGCAGAGCTGACTAGAGGTTTTACTCGATTGTTCAAAGAGGACACTCCATTATTTTGGGATGAACTTGCTAACAAATATTTTGATGCACTTAAACACACATTGACCCATGCACTATTGTTTCATCCCCATGATTATCACCGATACTACTTTTTGTATTTATCTGGATCCCATTCCACCATATAGATGATATTAGTTCAAGAATATGAATCCACCAATGAATCAATTAATCCTTCGGTTCTCCAACGATCAATTAATCACCCAAAATTTTGAAAGCCTTTAATGAAAGAGGTTTTCACCCTTTTGGAATTCTTCATGATTTACCTTTAGAGGTAGAAGGAAAAATTGTTACACTTGTGGTGGAGGTCATTGATGCCCCACTTGCCTACAACATTCTATGACGAAGGAGTTGTTATTACGCTATGAAATTTGTAGTTTCATCGGTATTTCGATTAATAATGTTCCCCCATAAAGGGAAAATCATCAAATTTGATCAGTTGTCTTCCTATATTTTAGATCTTGCCTCTACCGGTAGTATCCCTTATGTTGGAAACACGAATAATCCTTATGAAGATGTTGGAGTAGGGTTTCCTAAGGATTCATCTCTCATGGGAAATTGTTTCATGCCTCTTCCAAATATTCCTCGTAATATTTCCAATATCAACATGATTACAACCAGCACAATGTCATTGGAAGACCCTTGGATTGTGCCTTTAGAATCTGATTTGGACATATATGGAAGTGAGATGTCCTTAAGTCCATATGAATTGGCTCATGTGGCATCTCAATCACTTTTTGACCCCCCATCAGCTAAAAATGATCAAGTGAATGCGATCACTGACGATTCTTCTCATTTATCATGTTTAACAATGACTCCCTTTTCTCATTCTTTCAACCAAATATTTTCAGCTAACAAAAGTATTAGGGAAATTTTGGCATTGGATGAATTACCCTCGGATGATCTTCATCATTGTTCATCATTTCCACTTGACCTATTTAAACTTGAGAATGAATATTCAACCATATTTTTAACTGGATATGCTATTGAATCACAAAATCCCATGTTAATACTTCATTCAAATTCATAATCTAATTTAGGAAACATTTTTGCGATGATTCCTATTGAAATTTCAATCAAACCAGGAATAACTTAGAACATTCATATAGGTGCTTCATGCTCAATTGATGAAATCAACATGTACAAAGCCCTATTCCAGGAATTCCGTGACATTTTTCCTGGTCTTACTAAGAAATCCATGAAATGATACTAGTATTGTAGTTCATGAGATCAAGACATACTTGGATGCTAAACCCATTAGACAAATATTGTGTCCAATTCATCCATGAAAAGAATCATATATTAAGGCTGAGGTTGAAAAATTACTTCGAACAGGTTTTATTTATCATATTCACTTAACTGGTTGGGTATCCAATATTGTTCCAGTGATCAAAAAATAAGGAACTGTCAGAGTATGTGTCGGTTATAGGGATGTAAATAAAGAATGTCCTAAAGGAAATTATCCTACCCCTTACATCGACTAGATTGTTGACAATTTTTCCGTCAATGAAATCTTTTCATTTATGGATAGATTTTCCGGATATAACCAAATAAACATACTCCCTCCCAATCAACCCAAAACTGCATTTATTTTTCCATGGGGTACTCTTTCATATCACAAACTACCTTTTGGTTTAGATAACGCTGGCGCTACTTTTGAGAGGGCCATGTCTTATGAATTTCACAACACCAAGCATATTCTGCAACCCTACCTGGATGACTTACCAACCATTGTATGTGAAGGCAAGATCATCCTACACATTTACGAGCTATTTTACTCCAATGTTGGCATTACAATATCTATTTGAATGCACACAAATGTATTTTTTGTGTACAATCAAGATGATTTGTGGGATTTATCGTTTCTAAGGAAGGCATTCATGTCGATCCTCTTAAGGCCGAGGAACTCGTCAATTTACCTCCTCCTTTTACTCTTCGCCAACTCCAAAGTTTGCAAACAAAAGAAAACCTTTTACGTCGACTTATCTCGAACTATGCAGAGCTGACTAGAGGTTTTACTTGATTGTTCAAAGAGGACATTCCATTCTTTTGGGATGAACTTGCTGACAAATATTTTGATGCACTTAAACACACATTGACCCATGCACTGTTGTTTCATCCCCCTGATTATCACCGATACTACTTTTTGTATTTATCTGCATCCCATTCCACCATAGAGATGATATTAGTTGAAGAATATGAATCCACCAATGAACATGTGATTTACTATTTGATTCATAACCTTACACCTACTAAGATTAAATACACACATGTGAAGAAATTGGCCTTGGCAGACGTGCAAGTTGTCCAAAGTTTTTGTCACTACATATTGTTACGCAAAACAATCGTAATCTCTGATTGAAACCCTATGATGTATATTTTTACTAGAAAAATACTAGGGGGGAATACTCTAAGTGGATAGTTATTCTGAAAAGAGGTTGATTTGGAATTTGAGAAATCTAAATCAAAGAAATCATTAGTGTTTTTTGAGCTATTTTATTACTTTCCCTATACTAAAACGGAAACTGTGGCTGAAGATCATCTCCCCGATGAATCTATGTTTCTGATCAGTACCTTGGATCCTTAGTATAGAGATATCATCATATATCTTCAAACCCAAAATTTTCGACCTTAACTATCATGATCTGATTTTCGTATAATTCGATACCAGTCCAAAAAATATAAAATTATTGGTGATACCCTTTATCGTCGTGGTGCCGATTATGTTTTTTGACACTGTTTAACCCACGAAGAAGCTAAAAATTCCTTAAATGACTGCCATTTTGGAGCATGTGGTGGTCATATGTGTAGGTTTTCCACTACCCAAAACATATTGCGTGTTGGATATTTATAACCCTCACTCTTTAAAGATTGTATCATTGCAATTAGAAAATGTGACAATTGTCAAATTTTTGATTGAAAGATGTGCGCCCCTCTTGCTCATCTTCACCCAATCATAGTTTCTGTTCCATTTGCAAGATGGGGCATCGATTTTTTTATGTGTAGCCTTGACTTGATCAGGAGGCATGGGTATATTATTCTCATTGTAGACTATTTTACTAAATGGGCCAAGGCGATGCCTACATTCGAGAGCGGCTGTGAGACTGCAACTACTTTCATATTCAACCATGTAATTGCTAGATTTAGTGTACCCCAAGCTATCGTTACTAACCATGGTAGCCACTTTAAAAATATTATGATGACTGAACTTTCTTCTTAGATTTTCTTACGCCATGATAATTCAACACCTTCTTACCCACAAGAAAATGTTCAAGTCGAAGCTGTAAAAAATTCTTAACCAATATGGTCAAGTGGATTGTAGGCATTCATAAAACTAAATGGCATACCATGTTTTTTTAGCCTTGTGGGCATACCATTCCTCTATGAAAATATCTACTAGTTTTACTTCTTTCCAACTTGCTTACGATTTGGAATTTTTTTACCAATTGAATGTGAAATTTTGTCGTTAAAACTAGTCGTTGAGTTATTACCAGCCACCTCTGAAGAGGAAGCACATTTTTTACACTTAGCGCAATTAGATGAAACTCATCGCACCGATGCATTAGCTGATGAGGCGCTTAAAAAACATGTTAAGGCACAATATGATCAAAGCGTTAATCTTCGTGTCTATTCGAAAGGAAATCTAGTCTTAGTTTATGATCAAGCACATGATAAGCTAGGCGTTGGTAAGTTTTAAACTATGTGGCATGGCCCTTACATTGTTAAACGTGTACTTGCAAAAGGTGCCTATGAATTAGTTGATTCTGATAGTGTCTCTTTAGGTCATCCCAGTAATAATATTTATCTAAAGATATATTATGCATGATTTAACTTGTGGAGATATTCCTTGTACATTACTTACATTTTTAATAAGGTGTGCCATAGATTAGTTATTTTTCTTTACGAATTTCCACTACTTTTCCTGCTTATCTTGATTACTCTTTATATTGCAGATGTCGACATTCCCTAAAGCTTACATTGGCTTTGATGACGACGTTTTTCATAGTACTAAGAATTTATCTTCCGCAACTTGGGTCATCTATTCACCCACTGATGAGTTAGTTTCTATTCATGGGATTTTTCTTGGTCAAACAACAAACAACATAGAAGAATATAGTGCAGTCATTGAGATATTATACGATGCCATTGTGTTTTCCATTCGATGGTAGATTGTTAGGTTAGACACACAACTCATTGTATTACATTTTAATGGTGTCTATGCAGTTAGAAGTCCATCCATGTTAAGAATGTTTTTAAGGGTTCGTCTCTTGGAAAGATAATTTGAATACATTGAATATCAAAACATTTCAAGAAATTCAAACACTTTAGCTCATGCATTGGCTAATCGAGTGTTAAATAGACATTTTTGACATTGAAATTAAATCAAAACAATATTTCATCCATATTAAACAAGGAACTTAGATAATTAAAAGTCGTGATCGTTATTAGGTTACATAATAATCTGTCAAGTGTGTCAAAAATATACATCATTCGAGGACGTAGGCTTCAAAAGCCTTATTATCCAAATATGCCGATATATAAAGAAAAATGTAGCCTCGAACGACCATCATCTATCCATGATGATGATCATGGTAGTAGACTATGATGCGTTCCACTCGGCGCGGGTACCTCCTGAGCGGACCTGGAACTCCAACGATGTGCCTCTAGTACCGGAGAGGCAAATCATCAGTCCCAATCTCTCGGATATCTATAGTGAGCCTCTCCAAGTTGTGTTCCAACTCATTTAAGGCCTCGATTGCATCATTTTTTGGTGGCATTATTGCTATGGGCTAGTCTCCTCGTCGGTCAAACCGCCCCAGTCCTACTAGTCAAACTGGACCTACATCTATATTAACATTTTGACAATTAGCATAGGATGATAAAAAACAAATAAAAACCTAGAAAACACAAAATTTAAAAATGATACTTTTTTACCTATGTCATCCCACTATACCCCATATGGGAGTGCCATATCTGGTTTTCCCATGTAGTCCATCCCTGCATATGGGAAGTCCTCTACCATGAATATCTGGCTTCCCAGCTATATAAAAAAATTGAGGTGTATATCATACTATTATATCACCATCACCACCATGGCGTGCCATCAATGAAACCCATCGAAACATAAGAGGATTTCAAGGTCCTATGGGGTTGACGAGATGTTGTTGTGGAATGAGGAGTGGAATCCTGTCAAGAGAAAATGATATCACAATGGCACCATAGACGAAGTTCTTCAGCTTCTCCTCCTCGACTTGAGTTAGTTGTCCTTTCATATTAACAACCACTCCATCACACGAGTTAAATATTGTTCCCTTGGAACACTCAATCGCAGTCTTCATCTGAGTCTTTGTAGTCATGTGGGTAGTCGTGCTACTGCATAGTTTTGTAACTGTAAAATAAATTATTTTTAAATCAAGTCGTTGGTTATTTTTTTATGTCAATCTTTCCATCTTTGAATTAAGAAGTTGGAGAAAAATATTTTTCCAAATAGGACACAGTGGGTTGCCCAGTTGGCCGCACACCAAAAAATGAAATATAATGTCCCCTATGAGACAATGAAATGAAAAATTAAATATCCTTTGAGTCAATCATGATCCGGTGATCTCCAATAACAAAACATTGTTCCTGGATATCCCATGCCCACACCATCCAAGTCATCAATTCTACCTGGGCTTTCATCCATGTAATAGACCAAAACTTATAAATTTCACAGTTGTTTAGAGCCAGTAACGTTGTTGGTCTATCAATTGCTTCTGCATTATGTTTTTCATGTTCATGTTCTCTCCACTCGAGCATGGTTGGTTCAAATGACTTGCAACTGACAAATTAGAAACATTAGAACCTTGTGGGAGAAATTTTGGAGATTTTTAAGGGCAAGATTATCATGTTTTGAAAACCTCACGGTACCAGCATAGTTTTTCCTTACATACAGTGCATTTTGGATAGTTTATATATTGAAAAACCGAGCAGCCACAACAATTTTGTGTTTAGAAAATTATAGGGGTGTGTGGCCACAATGAGGAAACCCTACACACCCCCGCGAGTGATTTTCAAAAAAATAACCCTCCTTAAAATATCATCCTAAAGCTTAAAAAGGAAATATACACAGTTGAAATGCAAGATATTGAAGAGATTTGTTACCTGGAAGAGATGATTCGTTGAACGTTTCACTGGTTCGCGTAATATCAGCTTTGGAAGTTTTATGGTAAAAACGTTTTTTACTGCTCTCAAAATGAAATGGTAAAAATAAATTGTCTTTTTCAACTTTTATAAGCTTTTATGAATAAAATATTATTATTTTACTCCTTTGAATCTTTTAGAAGTTCAATTTTTCACTAGTTTTATCATAATGAAGAATGGTAATCGTAATTTTTTGAGTGCTATGTGTAGAGAACATGTTGCATTTAAAAGAATGAATCATTTTGACATGGAGTAAACTTTAATCAAATTTTCAGACTCTTCAAAAACATGAAAAAGCAAAACCTTGGAGTCATTTTGTAAGTCATTTTTAGACTCCCTAAACATGAAAAGATCTTTGAGTTCTTGACCATTCAAACTCGTTAAAGTAAATGAACATTCGTCTATTCAGTATATGTTTACCCCTTTTCCGAACTGAATTAGACTATTTAAGAAAAATGTATACATTGACTAAGCACGGTCAATAGAGTTCTCTTTTGTGTTATTTTATCCGTTTTCAGGCTTGGGAGACTAAATTTATGAAAAAGAGCACTACAGAGTTTACTTATGTTTTTCTCCCAACTGCCTAAACTGAAAAACATTGAACCACTCCTTCATAGGGTTCATTAAAAATACTTCGGAGGACTCATCTAAAGGATGAGCTTATACAACAAGAAAATGTTATCCTCCTCAATCTTGACAAAAATAAATAGGTACTTTCCAGTAATGGTGGGGGACAAAATTGGGAGAAATAATCCATCTTTTGTACTTGTTTTTAAAGCAGCATGTCGCTCTTGAACATGACACTTTGTCACATTTGTGTCTAGGTTGGGTAATACATTTGTCTTATAGTTAATCGAACCTCATTGAAAGTATTTAGTCGGTTTTGGGTATTATCTTTAACTCAAATGCTGCCAAGTCAATTGTCGTGTCATTATGTTTTCAGGAGAATGTTCAACCTCAATTCATATTCCATTGAAAATATATTTCTCCATTCGCGTTGACCATCCATGAGTCAGTCCTTGTAAAAATATTTCTTCAACTTGACATAATAAGTTTAATGATGTAGGCCCTCCTATGACACATCGCTTCCTATCGACTCTGGCTCATTATCTAGGAAGTTGATCCAGAAACCTTATCAGTACCTTGAGATTTGCATGCCCTAATGGCAGGTTTCTCATATTCGACGATAGGTTCTCATCATTGGCCTTCGATCAAGTAACTCTATGAGTGTTTGACTATAGATCATCTATTCACACTTCATATATTGTACTGGAGTATCTTGAGAACCATTATCATTATTGGTGGTTTCTCTCACACTTGTTAACGATTTTCATTATTGACTAGTAATCAAGTGGTTTCTACCATGTTCGACTTTGACACATTCAAGCACATGGTTAGATTCGTACTATATTGAGAGATGGAGATCAAGATCCTGCATCTAGTTTCATACATCCAAGTTGCAAGGAGTTTTGTATCCATGTTGAGTATACCAATTCATAACGGATGGTTGTGTCCATACTATGTCTACCATTGATGTAATTCTAGGTTATTTCTTCACTAGTACATTGAGTTAGTTTTTACTCAGAGTATGGGAATTCCTACCTCAGTGATGATTATTATTTTCAATGAATGTTCATTGCAGGTCTCTAACTGGTGTCTCTAATCCAATGCTTGGTATGATGAATAACTTCAATATTTTAATGAATTTTCAGACTTCACACTTTAGGGAGAAATCTGTTACACGTAATTTTGTCACCATGGCACTTGATAGTCAAAATGGATATTTTAACACCCATACTCATGCTCCCTTACAACTCAAACATTCGTATTCCTTGACCAAATCATGAATTTTGGGAAAATGGATCTTTACACTCTTAAATATGAATTACACACTTTTTACAGTAAATGTATGTGCATGTGTTGTTACTACGAAGAATCCCTGCACAGTTTGGCACTATATTTACCATTCAAAATAGTGCCACTCACTCAAGGTAAAGTAAAAAATAAAAGTGAGTTCTAGAAGCATAGTTGGGCACATATATCCCAACTAGGAGCCTCTCAGTCATATAAATTTGTGCCAAACACGTCCAATCATGGAGTTAATTCCCTTGGGCCATGGAACCCTAATCCCCTCATTTTTGGAACTCACCTATATTTTGTGGATCTGAAACCTCCTCAGTTTCTCCTATAAATTGATTTAAGACTTCAGGTTTAGGGGAGCTTAAATACAGTAGTATTATGCTAATATTTTTTTATTGGAGATTTTGTTAACCAAGGAGGAAGATAGAAGGCATTCAGGAGGAACCTATACGACATCAAGGCTTGGTTGTAATATTTCTATTTTCTCTCTGATAATACATTTGGATATTTTTTCTCAGTGTTTTGTTTTCTTGAAATTGTGAATGATTTGCGTTCATATACTCATTAAAACAATTTCATTTCCTAATCTCCTTGATCATTAGGATAATGTTTATTTTTAGATTATTATTATGCTACAGATTCCTTTGAACCTTTGCATGTTTGTGGTTGCAAGTTTCTTCTAAGCACTGAGAAGCTTCATCAAATCAAAGTGTGTGGTATTCATTGGTCATTTCATTGAAAAGGTAAGAGAATCATCCTCTTCTCCTATTTTTAGTAATTTGAAAATTGTTAGCTTAGGGAAAGAGATATTCTCATGGTTGTTTGTTTCTAGTTGTTTGTTAGGATTCGAGGGAGACCGCTCTTGTACGCAAGAGATATTTATCTGGGTAACAGTAATTGAGTGAAATTTTCATATTTGACTTTGATTATATTTTTAAACTCTCTTCCTATTTCCACCATTAGATCGAATGTTAGACGATCGAAATATTTTAAGCCATTACATCCACTTCCTCCTTTATTTGTGCTCTTATAACTACCTGACTCACTCACTAAGACTACTAATGAAATATGATACGACCTCTCATGTGTGTATGCCATTATAGGCCAAGCTATTTCAGAGAGATTCCGATTATGCAAATTAATCCCAAGCCATCTTTGCACTGATTGAGGCATCTAAGGTCTTGTTTTCTACATGTTCCTTCTATTCATATCAATTCAAATCTGTCTTCACTGAGCTTTAATGTTGTGAATATTTTCTTTGCGGTCTTTTCATTTAGATCCTTTTTGGTACAAAATTATATTGTTCGTTCTGTAGAAACTTAACGCGATGTCTTTGTGAAGCATTTTTCAAATCCAAGATGCAATTTCTCAAAAAATACATATGCATTGGGGTTCATTGACATGTATCTCTGTGGGGTTTTAGGGAGAGAAAGTCACTGTTGATGGCGCGAACTATCTGATATTTAGTGTTGCTAACTCTATTGCAAAAATTTATGCCATTATATTTTCTTTTAGTTCAAATTTCTGATTAGAGGTTTAGTTTTATATTGTTAGTATTCATATTGTTTTTACGAATATTTAGTTTTATACTCGGTGGTTCTCTATTCATGAGAAGTTGTGTGGTGCAGACTTTGTGGGATTGAGATTTCAAGGGTATGTTGTGTTGTGCAAATTTTATTAAACAATGTGTAACTTTCTTGTTTCATATTTGTGATATTATTCAATTGAATTTAGCCTAATTCAATTAAATCAGTTTTTAGTAATAATGCCTCAAGTAGGTTAACTTTGATACTGGGAATTTGTGATATTAATCAATTGAATTTTTCCTTGTTCACTTAAATCAATTTTTTAGTAATAGCCCATCAAGTAATTCTACCTTAGTGACGGAGGCATTGAATTGGGGCTGAGTACTTTTAAATTTTCTTTCAAATAGTCTATAACAATTCATAGATAAAAACAATCTTAGTCTCAAATATCACATTGAGTTGTAGAGTATAAAAAATTATTAGTCTCAAAGATCGCATTGATTTACAGAGTATCTTTCGAAGTAGAGCAATAGTAACTATCGTTTCCTCTGCTATCATGCCCATTACAGAACTAGTTGTTCAATCGAGAAACATAATGGATCCTACCTTGAAGGCATCCTATCTTCACACGAATTTACAACTTCATAGGATTCCGAAGAGCGATATCAAACAGGGACCATCTCTCTTGAACCACCATAGTATATCACATCATTGTAGAGTCATATCATCCAAAAATTCCTGCTTTATGATAATCACCTCATACTTCCACACTCGATATGTGCCATTCTGCAAAGGATCTTGACCTTATTTCACATTTAGGAGATCGCCGACCATACTGCTACACATATAAAATACACTACTCCTCAAAGATTGGGGTAAGTGCAAGAGTAATTATTGAAGATATTTTAGTCACATGATGCAACTATCCCACGACTCTATAGTAGAGAGACCAACATGGAACGAAAAACTTAAAATCGATTGATGCACTCATTTTCATGGGTAGTTCATGGACATTTTTATTTTCGGAGATCACACGAAGATGGTGTTCTTTATTTTCTCTTTTCGTAATAAAGTTTTATGGGTGAAGAAATTCATTTTTCCTACAAGATCAAGTTATGTAGCTATAATATCTTGTGTTTGTAGGTACATCCAACCGGAAACATTCCTTTAAATACTCGATAGAGTTGGTTTCATAGTATTCATTGGAAGCAAGAAATAACCTGCGATCTCGACCTTGAAATACCCCATCGCTTATCCATGCCTTCCACTACGACCACTTCGCCATACCATCCACTACGACCAAATAAAATTCAAGGTGGATGTTATTCCTTACACGCATGTTGCCGAGTGGGTGATTTAGGGCTAATTTTGTCATGGAGGATGACAAGATTTACCCATTTTTTGAGTTGGTGATCCATAAACATGGGATTACATGAAGTGTAATGTGGTCAATCCCCATGTAGGTCGATAGATAGGTCGAATCGATGATAGGCACTACCAAAATAGAATAACTTATAAATGGATATTAGAGGTTTTCCTACCCACAATTCCTCATCTTTTCATGTTACTATGCATGCCATGAACGTCTCAGATGCCAAGTGGTGCAGTTAAGTTTTGAACCAACAATGTCAAAGATTGTCTGTGATTTCTAAATCGTTTTGAGCTAGTTGGTGGTTTTCTTTCTTGAGAAACTTAATGCTCTGTACCAGACCTCATATCTCATTTATGAAATAGGAGGTATCATGGTTTAAATTTTAAGGGTACCCCTACCCATCAACAAAAAATTTCGTTACAGTTTTATTTTTAAATTGTCTTTCATATGACTTTTAAAATTTTCTTTTACCTGTCTCATTTTTTCTCACATAAAAATAATTAAGCTGCTCCATCGCATGCAAAGATCCAACCAAATTTCATTTTCCCCAAATTTCTCCTAAAACAACATCTTGTAAAAATTCATAAAATTTTATTTTGCTACATATCTACTTTTGGTTATTCACCCTTCTCCGCTATTGAAATATATAATAGAGTTTCGAGAATTTATACCTACCAAAATAGGGTTTGAATAAATATTTTTTCATATCACATAAAAGTTCAAGTTGGTGTCGCATCCTATGCACCGTTTCTTCATAATAGTGTATAAGTGTAGATTGGTGTATATTTGTATTAATAAATTTTTGAAGCAAGACCTTACTAAATTGATTTTAAATGTTATTAAAAAAAAATATAACGCCAATTAATTCACACCTATTTAAAAATTATATATAATGGAAAATTGTAGATTATTGCATACCTCTTTATTAGAGAAATAATTAGAGTAATTGATCCATCATTTCCATTGAAATCCAACATAACCCACATGTCGCATCTTATTGCTTCATTGGACTTTGCATATCATGACGACACTTGTTATTGTCACTGTCGTCCCAACTATTTTCGCTAGGTTTATGAAATTTTGTTCCTTTTACGCAACTTTATTTTTGATTCTTTATGATTGCTTAACGTTCCATATTGGAAGTGTCTTTTCATTATTCAAATCCAATTGAAATTTGAGTCCAGCTCAGAAGTGAAATATTTTTCTCGACTCTCTCTCAATAAATACCAAAGGTTTAGATCCACTGCAACATTCATCACAAAATGCTCAGTTCCACCTTGGCACCCACTTATACTTCATTTGAAAGTTGTAAAAGTTAGACTTAGTTACTTTGATTTATAACTCATAACGTATAACTAAGCCACTGTAAAAATTTTAGTTGCTCCTAATGACTTAATCATATGATAGGAACAAAAATGGTAAGTCACACTTATTTTATGACTCATTTACAATAAAATTCCTCTATCATAATTATGTGTTCCAAAAGATCCATTCAATCATGTGATATGAGACAAAACACAAAGTAAAGAATGATCGTGGCTTACAAAGAGAATCCAAAGTTCAAAATTGATATTATCTATATGAAACCATCAACTTAGAGTTTACATTAATGATAGAACATGGAAGAAGGCAAGCTTAGGAAAATGGAATAGGCCATGTTCTTCCCATCTTCAGCATTCAAGGAAAAATAAGTCTTCCTAATGCGGGCTTTACATGTAAAGGAAAATGGAAAGTACAAATTTATTAATATTCTATCAACATTTAAATCATTCTATAACAAAGGTTGGTATTAAGATTCTAAGAAACTGTCTCAAAATGCTAACCCCTTGATTTGAATTACATGTGACTCTTGGACGCTTGGGAGTCAAGGTCCACTATTCATCTTCAAAGTCCATGATAAGAGTTGCATGGGTAGCTCCATTTACAATGCACATTATGAAGGAACAACGCATTTCTACGATGAACGGAATCGTCGGCCTTGGAGTTGTTTCCTGCTCTTTGTATCTGTGGCGTTGAGCGCTCTGGTGAAATTTTCTCAAAGAGAGTTCAAAATTTTGGTCCCACATTTGCATGAAATCGAAGCGTTCGAAAAATAATTTCTTTCTTGCTTGACATAATGATTAGGGGAGGGAACTTCTAATTGTTCTTGCTCGGAATCGGGAGTTGAAGACTCGGACAGTGGGACTATTGAATCAAATGTAGTGAAGTTCTGCTACCAGAGGCTGCGACAGTTGAGGGAAAAGGAATGAAAAATCCAAAAACATCATCAAATTTTCATTTGATAGGAAGAGGGGATTTGAAATGCTTGCTTGGGCCATAATAATAAATTTATAATGTTCTTTTATTTCTTTTATTTTTAAGTTGACAAGCTTTAATATGGTTTGATGTGTAACTACAATATTTCAAACTTAGAACTTTAAGAGGCACATTATTACTCCTTGATCCTCTTTTGAGCAACCTCAGCAAAGGTATCAGTCTACCATTTCACTCTTTCATCAGCTTCCTCATCATGGTCGTCATGGCTCTCTCGAGGAGATTGATTATCCTCATCAAAAGATTTCTTCTTTGACACCTTTGAATCCACATCATTGCTTTTCTTATTATTTGACTTTTTCTGGTTTTTTTTCCTTTCTTCATCTAAAGCTCCCCCTGTTAATGTGTTCACTTTTAACCCTCCTCGGCGACTTGTTATATTTTCTACCTTCTTTTGTTTTGGAGGATTTTTCAAAATAAAAGTAGTAAGCTTATCCCTCATATCTACATCAATAATGTACCCACATGCATCACATTCCAGGGATATCATTTATATCTTTGATATCAGAATCTTTGCCTCTGGATTTCCACGTCCATAGCACTAGACATATCCTTTTATAAAAACTTCCAGAAAGGGCACGTTCCTGCTCTCTATGCAATGCCACCAACTTCTACCACTAGTCTCTTATGTCTGCTTTTGTACATAAGTATATTTTGCAAGGTACAAATGAAAGCCACCACCATCCTTCAGGTTATGTAAATGCATAGAAGATGTCTTTTTGAATACTACCCTAGTCGTTGTATCTGTTTTAGATGGGTACAATGCTTGCATCTTTGCCAAAAATAAACCTTAAGCATAAGGTAAGGGTGTGTCTGCAAGGTAAGGTTTTGTCTAGCATTTGGATATGTGTTGATCAAGATTACATCTGGAACCCTCCAGACTACTCCTTACCCCCAATTGCCTATTTCAATATTTGTAACAATTTTTTTATTTGTCTGAACATATTATGTTGGGTTACATATATGTGTATTGATGACAAATTGGTGATACACTAGGGTTAATCCCTTAAAACTGCCTCTTCCATACATCTTCCTAGCATTTCTAGAGTGTCTACTTCTTAATCACTCGTATCATCAATATCTTTGAAACCTCCATGATCTCGTTATCATCAATATCTTTGAAAATTTCGCCTTTCATTCCTCCACGATGGCTCCTTCTGTGCAACATCTTCTTTCTTCTATGCTACTCTTTCCTTTACTATTGTCTTAGGATATTTTTTTTGCAACAAATAGCAATAGTGCAATTGCTAGTTAAACCCCCAAAAAAAACATCTAGAAATAAAAATCTTAGTGAATGAATTGCCCCAACCAATCATTTCAGATAACATAAGTTTACCGGAACACAAAACATCATTGTATGAAGAAAAATTTAATGACGGTCAAATCAGCGCCGCGGGTAAATAGGGATGGGGATATTTCGTGAGTCTCCATGGAAATGTAACTTAAAAAGAAACTTAAAAAGAAATGTAAAACACCTCATCAATCGTAAAAAGAAACTAGCAACAACAGCGTTCCTCCTGCAGCACGTTTGGTCCACAGCATGGAGGACCTTCGGAAGAAAGGAAAGGATCAGAAAAATAAACACCACGCCCTCCTTATCCGGCCGTACCTCTGGTCGACCACTGAGGACCGTTAAAACAGTTGAGCGTGACTGCCTCTTATCTATATGCTCCGCATTTGCGATTTCCGTTCCTTGGAAAATATAAGCAAATCCCTCCAGGTTTTGTTTTATCAAATGTCTACCTCCTACCTTTTGACAATCTATATAATTGACAGAACAATTACTCTCAATTTACGGTGGCAACGATGCTTTTGGCACAATGGGTAAATCCACGGTGGGGCATAACTCTAGTAGAGTGAAAGTATTGGTGGAAGTAGAGTGAAAGTATTGGTGGAAGTAGTTACATTGTTGGTTTTGCAGTTTCAGAGTAATTACATTCTTATTGATTTCCAATTACATACAGATGTTTCAATTAATTTTCATAAATACGTAAATTAAACCGTATGACATGTAGATGTTTCGGTTAATTTTCATAAATACTTAGTAAATTCAATTGTAAAAGCTGTTATAATCAAATGACCATTTCCCTGGCCCTTTTCCGCCCGAAAGAGGGTGAGAAAAAGACAGGTGTGGGCTGCCATTAGTCTAGTTGACCGCATTGGGTCGCAATGAACAGAAAAAGCAAGAGCTCACAATTTTTTTTTAAGCAAAGAAAATAGTTTTGCCATTGTTTTCGGAGGGGAGGGGCCTCTTCTTAATGTGCTTGGAATTCAAACTAAATTGGATTCACATTTTTCCGTTCAGAAGAGGATTAAACTCTGAAAAAACGCATCTCCCATCTATTAACCATTCACTGAATATCCAACTGCTTGTCCATTTAAAAACCAAAGAGGTAAGTCTCCTCTCCTCAAGGGAGATGAGCATTGTATCTTTGTAGGATAAGGAGTGGTTATGTAGTGGAGGGCCTATTTTCTTCTTTGCAAAGTCCATTTTCCGGATTTGTCTCTCAATTGTTACCAAGAAACCCATGGGAAATTTCTTTGATATTAATGACAAAACTTTATTACTTATAAATTTGGAATTTTTAATTAGCTGATTTATCTTAATGTTATTGGAAGAGTAAGGCTTAGAAATTTTTAAAATAAGAAATTATTGTGAATTATAAAACAAAACAAAAAAAATCCCTAAACCAAAAACATGTTACATTAGATAACCACAAAATGCAACAAATGCAGAATTCCAGGTTTTCTTTCCAGGTGCGTAAAATCTCTCTTCATCCAGGTCTAGAGTCAGATGGATTTATTTTATTACGAACTTTATTAAGATGGAGTCTTCATCCAGGTCTAGAGTAAGATGGATTTATTTGATTACGAACTTTATTAAGATGGAGTTATATGGAAAAATAGTGACATTGAAATTACATTTTGTTTATTCACCATGGTAACCATGAGATTTGTACACCCAGGAGTACAATAGAGCACATCTAATAAGTTCAAATTCAGAGTTTAAATTTAATTATGCAGAAAGAGAGACTGTTTATCCAAAATTTACGAGGGACGCAATTTTACGCTATACATTTAATTAATAAAGAAAATATGTTAATTTCTAAAATTTTAGAGAATCGAACTTAAAAATTTTAATATTCAATTTTTTTTTTAAATGGATTGCAAACAGAATCAAATAAGTGTGAGTACTTTTTGAAGGCAATGAATGAGAAGGAAACAAATCTCTTTGATAGTAATGACTTTGGTGATTTTTTTGGTTATTTAAAAAGTTGAAAAACTTGTGATTTGGCCAGAGATATTTTTGGAAAAGATTATATAGAAATTTATTTATTTTTATTTATTTTGAACTCACTAGAATGTAGTTTATCATATTAAATAGGGATAGCAATAAAGAGAATTAATTTTTGAATATTAAAATTTAATAGTTAATTTTAATTAGAAATTATTATTTATTAATATTTTAATATAATTAAAGTAGCAATGTTAATTAAGAATTTGAAGATAAATTATAATTTTATAAAAATATTTATAATTGAGTAAATTGATATTTTAAGTTATACTTAAATAATACATTAAGTCAAAATTAGAAAAATAATTTAAATAAATAAGTAAATATGTTATCTATTTATTTAAATATTTACTAAATAAAAATAGGTATAAATTAATTAAATAAAATTAATTAACTATCATTCATCATACTTATCATTATTTAATTGAACATCATTAATCATACTTATCATTTGAGACTATGTTGAAATTAAAAAAGAAAGACAAAATTTGCTAAAATACCTAATCTAGCATCTAAAATATTATACACAAAATCCTTTCTCAAACAAGAGGATGACTTTCTTAAATTATTTTGCTTTATAGAATATAGAAAATTAGAACATTTGTTATTATATTAAGAACATAATGAAAGTTTAAGTGACGTATTATTGATTAAAAGCAAATTAAAAAGGAAATTCCACACAAATCAATTTTCAAATTTCTAAATACAAAAAAGAACTTACTTCAGAAAAATGGAGAAAAATGGAGAACAACTGCCTAAACTATTTACCAGCAAATTTTAATAAATTCGGAAAACCTGCTCTCTATTTTTTTTTTTTTGGCAGTAAGCACCTGTCACTTCGCCACTTTTCTCTCCCCCTTATCCGACCGGCACCATCTACTTTTGGCATTGATCCATGGCAAACGTTCTCGCGAGTCACAGCCACTTTTCTGTCCCCGTTATCCGACCGGCACCATGTCCTTTTGGCATTGATCCATGGCAAACGTACATAACTAATAGTTCTCGTTGATGTTTTACTATTTCATATGTAGACAAAGGCAGCAGCAGTTTCAGATTTCGTTGGAGAGTCGGTAGCAGCCGCAGTTGGACAACCAGTGGGAATGATCCTACCTGCCACGGCACGACAAAGCTGGGTTTCGACATGTTGTCTAAAGCATATAATATAACTAAGGGATAAGGCTCATATTGAGATTTTCATTCTAATTGCTTTGACAATATGGATATCTTTAGTAAAGATGACACATATTTCATATCTCTCTATTGACGGGACTTACAGAGCAATGAACATTTGGGACTGAATGAATGTCATTGCATTTGTTCTCTCTTCAATCATAACGACAAAGATATATAAAAATGCATATATGAAAGGCGCTCTTATCATCATAATGAAACCACAAACTTTGGTTTACCAAATGTGAATATGTGATTAACCAGGAGATACATTAATCGATCGATTTTAATTCCTCTTAAAATAAACGAGTGAGAAGTTAGACGCAGAAGACAATGCAGTAATTTCAATGATAGCAAGATAATTAATTACAATGTATCTACCAAAACCAATGACCTGGATCACTCTATCTTCACAATGAGTCTTTAGAAGTCTCTAGAAGTCACAAAAATCCAGCTTAAAAGCGTCTGACGACAACTAAATATTATTATTGCATGGCCTCGGCTTCGTGACTACTACGTTACAGATGGACATTTTAGTTAGCATAGCTTATATTTGTAGTCCTTCGAATGTCTGGCCGAATTGCCAATTTGCAGGAGCGACGTTATATGAAGTGACAGTCTTGCCATCGCTGGTGGTGACTCGGAAAGACAGACTCTGCCCATTCAAATAGGAGTTGCTCTGCCAATTCTGTCCCCAGTTGCGTGACATTTCCTCCCACCCACTCTTGGAACCTTTGAGGGAAACTGCCTCCACATCACCTGCACCTCCTACGTTGGTAATGAGTACCAAATTGAAGTAGGAGAACCCATTGATGGTGAATCGAACTCCACCTTTCCTCCCGCATGGTACTCTGCATACATACATATATATAAGTCTTTCAAATATGCTTTAATCCAAATTACCGCCAAGTGAAAATAGTTTTTCAGGATTGAAGAAGACGAATACAGAAATGAACGAGTAACTGGAGTAATAATTAATCACCTTCGGAACATTATTGGAACAATGCCACCCTTGTAAATGCCAATTTGTTGAAAAGCAGGTTGAGCCATGTCGAAGTGTTGGAGAGGCGGATTGCACCATCCTCCATTATCATTGGGAAGTGCATAGTTCGGTGGGCAAAAGTTGGTAGCCGTAACAGTGACAGTGCGTCCAGGTAAACACCACTGAGGGTCGGTCTTCTCGTTGCATTTCATTTCGTAGCAGGCACCGCAAGTAAGTCCATTGTTGAAAAGCACGGTGCTCAGAGCAGCGGTGTTTGTCCCGTAACCTTGGCTATACAAATTACCGTAGCCGCACGCACCTCCTGTGAAATCAATAATAATGTAATTACATAGAAAACATAGGGCATTAAGCCAAGCCTCAACTTCGAAACTGCAAAACCAACGACTTCAATGGAAAATTTATGTCTTTCTAACGAATCCCACAAGTACTTTCACTCGACCAGAGTTTTGCCCCACCGTGGACTTACCCATTGTGCCCGAAGCATCGCTGCCTCCGTAAAATGTAGCATGCGCGGATTGCCAGCTGCTATCTATTGCATAAGCTGCACCAGCTATCCACCAGAAACAAAGCACTGAGGCCAGTTGCACAAGCGCCATTTCACTGCAGAACATTCAAAATTTAAAACTCAACAAGAATCATAAACATTATAAGAATAATAAGCGAAGTGTATAAAGAAAGAGCACGGAAAGCAATGGTTGCTCAAGGATATGTAGACTTGATAAACATTAATATCTAACATGAAAACTAACTAGTAAGTAAATCAGAATTCATATCTGAATTGATACTTGAGTGCAGAGAGATCTCCAAATATATAGAATCTGTTAGACTCCGTCTTGTCTAGTCCTCTGTCAGAGTCAAATTCAGATAGGTGGCTGTCAAAGTCTCTTTTCAATATGCAGGCCAATGACAATTAGCTTTCACCCACTGCTACTTAGATGTTTGCAAAGCTTGTTCTCAGAATATTTCAATAACACTTGCAGGCTAGGAGAAGGTTCAGTAAGATATTATTTCAGGGGTTTCAAAGATCAAAAGGATAATTCTTCTCCAAAACTCTGTTTTGGAGAAGAAATTGTTAAATTAATGGTTTGCAATAAGTATATTTTTAAAGTCTGCCCTCATGAAAAATGTCAAAGCAGGCCCTGGTCACCTTCTAGAGTGTGGCTGTCAAATAACAGGGGGGTATTACATGCATCCTGCTGATCAACACCGGGAGTTTTCTTTTCAGCAGCTTCTTGATGTATCTCTTCCATTTGCAAACGTAAGCTTTGATGGAGAAGTCTATTGGGCCAAAGCTGAGAACAGTGGAGGAGAAATCAGTTTTAGAACTTGTGCTCAACAACTTCTTTACGAGCTTGGAGATCCTAGTGCATATATAACTCCTGATGTTGTAGTAAATTTTTAAAATGTATCATTTCTCCCTTTGTCTAAAGATATGGCTTTTGCCAAGGGAGCAGAACTAAGCCTTCAAAAACGTCCTAAGACACTTCTTCAGTTGGTGCCAAAGGAATGCGGCTGGAAAGGTTGGGGAGAAATATCATATGGGGATTGGGGTGCGTGAAGCGTGCATCAGCAGCGGATTATTTGGTCCGGTCATGGATGGAAGGGCGAGCACCTGGAAATCAAGAGTATATAGTTTCATATATTATCGGATTAGATCGCTTGCAGGCACATTCTTCTGATGTACATCCTTTGTCTTCCATGGAGCCTATGGACCTAAGATTGCGAATAGATGGTCTATTTAATCTGAAGGATCATGCAGTTCATTTTACACAGGAATTTGAATCTCTTTATACCAATGGACCTGCAGGTGGCGGTGGCATGAGGATATGAGAAGGAGATATTTCTTCAGAAAATATTGGTACCACGAGAGTGCATATTCTGGAGGTTCAACATAAATATAGGAATCCAGTAGAAACTCAACATGTTATAGGCTCAACGGACTTGGGGATGCTACCTCATAAGCATACTTATAGAGGTGGTCTTGAGCAACTGAAGGGTGGTGCAGCATCCAGAGTTTATTCGGATCCACTGAGGAACATTTCCATGCAGCCAGCCCCAGGTGGCATAAGAATTCCTCTTTACCGTGCAGCCCATAGTCGAGCAGGAGACAAAGGAAATGATTTGAACTTCTCTGTCATACCGCATTTCCCTGCAGACATTGAAAGGTTGAAGGTGGTCATAACACCAGAATGGGTCACCAATGTGACCAAGGCTCTCATTGGCCCCGCAAGTGCTCTTACAATTCTACAGCATGCTCAAGGCCTGCATTTCAGTCAGGCAAAAGCATTCAAGCATAATGATGATGAACAACAGTTAGTGGTAGAAATCTATGAAGCCGCAGGTGTTCACTCTCTGAACGTTGTGGTGAGGAATGTTTTAGATGGAGGTGTGAATTGTTCGAGAAGGATTGACCGACATGGAAAGACAACCTCAGACTTAATTCTTTGTCAATAAATTGTGTTACCATCATGACTGTGAAAGACAGCTAAACCTAAATTCAATACTTTCTGGAGCATATCCGTGCCCGAAATGATCATCACCACTTTAGGGAAAATGCCAAAGTAAATGGAAAGTGAGTACCTCACAGAAAAGACCCCATGTTTGGTCTCATGGTGTGAAACCATATATACAGGCAGACAGATGTAGGCTCAAAGGATATGGAAGATCTCGAATTGAGCGCCATGACTAACAAATATTATCAAAAGGGACCATCTGGAACTTTGAAACGAGGTAGGGAAGATTTTGAACAGAATTAGATTTTGACATGCACTGCTCTTTTGAAACTTCCCAGGATATTATCAAAGCATCAAGGTCCGCCCATAGATTTCCATCTGTAATATCGTATTAGTTCGTTTGAATTACCATTTCTCTTCCGGCAATTTGCTGAGCTGGGCTTTTAGATCTCGAGAATTGGCTCGACTTTGTTCCCTTCTTTTCGTCTGTTGGCTATAAATTCTTGAAAATTGGCCTCAGTCAGGGTGGTTGGTGTTTATGTTAAGGTCTAAGTGCAGTGTGATGATCAGAAGTGTTTTTCTGCCCGCGTCAAACAGTGGACGTGACTAGGAATTTGGCAAAGGGTAGGTGCTTTGACATGGAGGAGACTATGTTTACTCCTTGTCTGGAGGCCATACCTCATGTGAAGTCTGCCGATGGTGATATACAGACGAAGCCATTCTTGGATGCCTGCAAGCTTGTGTTGCTAGTCATTGACAAGTTTGGCGCTGCTATGGCACCTGTGAAGGCTGATGTTGGTGGCAACATTTCGAGATTGGATGCTAAATATGAACAGTATCCTTCCGTGAACCGTTTGATATATGAGATTGTGCGTAAGGAGATTGAATAAAAAACAGCTAAGGATTCTTCTAGTTGCACAAATGCTCTGCTGTGGTTGACAAACTGGCGTATTAGCGACATGGTGGCAACAGCCTTGCCTGTACGCGATGTTTTTAACTCAGGTCATTTTAAACTCTGAAGATTGATAATAAGGGGAGTCAGAGTTAATGTTCTGTTTCTTCGAACAAATAAATCGAAATAAAAATGGCATTTCCTAGGTGGCAGTCATTGCACTATTTGGGCATTCGATTCGTCTAAAGAAACATATGTGGCAGCATGGAAACGTGCCTTCAGCAGAGACACTTGTCATGACATTTTGGGACAGAATAAGAGTCAAAGGCCAAATTTAAATACAGATAACTATCCCAGCACAGAAATCGAATTGGTTGGTCTATTTTGGGTCTTCAAGCTGCAGTTCAGAAAGTCCAGCTACAGGTCCTACCAATTCATTGGTCATCAACAAACAAACACAACGCTATTCCTTTTGGAGCAGAGTTTTCCTATTTTTATGATTATTGATGTAACGCAGCCTTTCTTTTAGATTATTTGGTTATTGTTCTCTATCTTTAGCCTTCAGTTCATGGGCTGTTGTAACAACCCCTCTGACTGTCGATCTGTTTTCTTCTAGTATAGTTTATTTAATCTATTTAAAAATTCATTTGTAAAGAGGGGGGGAGAGTTCTGAGAGGTGCGTGAGAAGAAAAACAGAGCTTTATTGTACAGTTCTGACAAAGATTTTAATTTAAATAGCACAGCTCTGATTTGTAAGATTCCTGTGGTTTGAAGTTTAGCTTATGTTTTCTCTACTGTTTCATATGTAATCTCGTAATGTTTTTCGTTTCATTCATAATCAGTTCACTGAATGCTTTTGCAGTAAGATAGGCAGAATTCAATTTATTTGCTCTGCCTTGAAGGAGCGTCAGTATTTGTGTATTTTCTTCTATCTGAAAGGGATTCATTGTTAAATGCCCCTTTCAGCTTTCTTAAGCAGTCTCTACATCCCATTTAAATTCAGATTAATTGTTAAACTTCACTCCTACCTTGCCTTATAGAATAATCTGCGCCTTTGATTAAAACTCTGCTCATGCTGTTCTTAATCCCATGCTTCCCAGAAAACCCCATCATTTATTAAAAACCCCTTTCTATCAATTTACTAACCTAAAATAAGTTTTCTTTATCGGTCATCTCAGCCCCTTTGAAAATTTTCCGCCGAGATAGACCCGGAGAGAGCCCTCTCCTGTCCTCATAGGGCTAGCTACGAGGCTAAGGTTGGTTTGATGTTGCCTCGAACCTCGCCTTCTTCAGCCTTAGGCAGATTCGAGCGCTAACAGAATCGAGAGATGGAGGAAGCTTATTATCGCTTCCAAAAATGTCAATTTCCATCGGGCCGTAACAACCAGAATATGTGGACATTAGTAAGAATTTTCCCAGTATAGATGATAGGCTGCACATGCAACGGGCTTTCAAGCGATCGGTGGCGGTATTCGTTTCTTGCGATGGAACCATCTGCACATGGGGTGGTCAAAATCTACCAAATTTTGCGATAACGAAGGTGGTAGGTTGAGTCTGTCCATACTCTAAACGATTCCAGAAGTTGCGGCATCAAAGGCCCGGGCTATTTCAAGTTATGTTATGTTTTCGCTCCCCCATGTTATGTTTTCTAAATCGTTCTTCAAACTTCTTTTCCGAAATGGTGCATCGACAATGATACGCATGTGCTTCTTGGTATCTATGCTTTAAATTGTGAGTAATTGTTCTATAAATTATATATCTTGCCAAACTGTAGGAGGCAGACATTTCAATAAAACAAAAACAGAAGCCATTCGCTTATATTTTCCAAGGGACGGAAAGCACAAATGCAGACAGAGCATATAGATAAGAGCCAGTCACGCTCAACTGTTTTAAAGGTCCTAAGTGGTCGACCAAGCGTACGGCCAGATAAGGAGGGCGTTGTTTTTATTTATCTGAGTCATTCTTTTCTTGTGATCCTTTATGGTGGACCAAACGTGCAAAAGAAAGGCTATACTTAACTTTTAAGATTGATGAGCGGCCTCACGAGTCACAAAGTGTTAGGAATTTCTGATAATTTCATAACAATAACAAGAGAATAATACTCTCTTTTTTAACACAGAGAATAAATGGAAAGAGATGACAGAGTAAGGCTTTTCTTTCTATTTCATTAACAGAATTAAAAACTATTATAAATGATAAATTTCTTCCTTTGAGAGAAGGATTCACAAAACTGACTGAGTGCTACAAATGCAGTGCTCACACAAATTTCTCTCTATCTCTCAAAATGCACAAAAAAAGTGCTCTCTGGTTTTACTATGTTTTTCCTTCGCCTGCGGGCTTACACAAAGATACAACACAACAATACAATGATATCTCACATTTCTCTCTCTTATAATGATATGCAATACAATGCTTTTTATATGGCGTGGTATAAATAAAAACATAAAACAGATAAAATGAAAATACATTGTCGAAACATAAAACTTAACCTAAATCTTCTTTGGCGCAATATACGAGTGGAGCCCACTTCGCAATCGGCGATCGGCGGAATGAACTTTGCAATTGTGATTTACGATTTGTGATTGACGCTGTGCGATGGACCTTGCGATTGTGATGAACGATGTGCGATGTGCGACTGTTGTGGGACCACATCGCATCGCACCATTGGCATCGGCGGAAAATCAAATGGGGGAACGGTTTCAACAAACAAGTGCGATGTTGCGATTGCGATTGGATCGCATTGCGAACATTCAACATAACACAACATATGGCGGAGAACACATGTAACGAGCGATTGCGATTTGCGATTAGTGTGGGACCACATTGCATCGCATCGCAAACTCTCAATCAGCAATAACTCTTTTCGGATGCGCAACATGAAACGTCCCTTTGCGATTTGCGATTGCGATTGTGATCGCATTGCACCGCATCGGAACAATTCATATCAACAAGACACTTGCAAGTAAAACTTGCGATTGCGATCAAGCGCTGATGGTGGGGACCACCATCACGTGTCTTTTCAAAAACTTAAATTCCTTCACCGTTTAAACACATTTTCATCAATTTCGTTGTTGAGGGCTTAAAAACCCGAAATGACTGTTTTCATTAAAATTGTGTTCTTCCATGCTTTGGAACCACGAAAGTCTTCATTCTTCTGCAAAAATGACTACGCCCATAGCAAAATTAATTCAACTCTGCAAACTCGGCTGCTGCCATCAACATTGATTTCATCCTTACGAATTTTCTCCATTCATCTTTAATACACGGTGCTATGCACACTCAACCTTTCACTACTGCTGCTACCCCTGTACTCTGTTTCTACCTGCTCAGGGCACGTAGGTGACTTTAATATTTCAACACTCCCCTTTAAAGTCAGCTGTTGGGTTATCAGTCATACCCAAGCATTTTCTTAAATATTCAAAAATTTTCTGCCCCAATGGCTTTGTTAAAATATCTGTAAATTTCTCCTCTGTTCTACAATGCTGTAAAACAATTTCTCCATTGTTCACCAATTCTCTACTATAGTGAAACTTTGCATCTATGTGCATCGTTCTCTTGTGAAATACATAATTCTTTGATAATGCAATAGCTGAGCTATTGTCACAATAAATCATTGTCTCTTTTACATGTTCTTGGCATAAAATTCTAAACATCCTTCTCATCCACACTGTTTGACACGCTGCTGCTGTAGCTGCCACATATTCTGTCTCTGTTGTAGATAATGCTACAATAGATTGTTTCTTAGAAGCCCATGAGATGGTTCCTGAACCCATATGAAAAACATAACCGGATGTGCTTTTTCGATCATCTACACTTCCAGCCCAATCATTGTCAGTGTATCCAACTAACCCAGAATTTGCTGAAGTAGTATATAAAATTCCATACCCTTTAGTTTCTTTAACATACTTCAGAATTCTCTTTGCTTCCTGCCAATGTGCTTCTTTTGAATTCTCCATGAATCTGGAAATCAAACTAACATTATGCATAATATGTGGCCTAGTTGCAGTCAAATACATAAGGCTGCCAACTATGCTTTTATACAAGCTTGGATCAAAATCCTTGTTGCTGTCATCTTTACTCAACTTCAATCCCATTACTGTGGGAGTAATTGCAGCTTTGCACTCCTGAATATTAAATCTTTCTAAAACTTGATTCACATACTTTGCTTGTGAGATAAAAATCCCATTTTCATTCTGTTCTACTTATATTCCTAAGAAGTATATCAATAACCCCATGTTAGTCATTTCAAATTCTTCTTTCATGATTTTTTTAAAATTTTCAACAAGGTAATCATCATTACATGTAAATATTATATCATCAACATATAACACAACAATGAGCATTCTGCCATCTTTTTCTTTGATGTACAATGAGGGTTCTCCATCACAATTTTCAAACCCATTTTCCAGTAGATAGGAGTCTATCCTACTGTACCATGCTCTTGGTGCTTGCTTCAACCCATAAAGAGATTTCTTCAATCTGCACACTTTGTGTTCTTGGCCTTTCTTCTCATAGCCCTGAGGTTGTTCAACATATACCTCTTCCTTTAAAACTCCATTTAAAAATGCGGATTTTACATCCATCTGGTATACTTTCCATTTTTTTGTGTCGCTATGGACAACAATTCTCTTACTATCTTCATTATTGCAACTGGTGTAAAAGTTTCCTCATAGTCTCTTCCATGCTACTGCTTGTATCCCTTGACAAAAAGTCTAGCCTTGTGTCTTTCTATCTTTCCTTCAGCGTTGCTCTTGGTATTGTAGACCCATTTAACTCCAATGGCTTCTTTACCTTCTGAGAGATCAACCAACTCCCATGTTTTTTTCTTCTCTATGGCATTAATTTCATCATCCATAGCTTCTATCCATTTTCTATCTTTAACAACATCTTCGAAATGAATAGGATCATTAACTTGACAATACAAAGCAAAAAATGAATTCATACCTTCATTTTCTGCTTCCTGCTCATAGATTTCATTAATACTTCTGAACATTGTTCCTCTTTCATTTGGTGTTGTTGTGCTTGAAGAAGCACTCAATTCTGCTCCATGTGGTGTGCTTGGAGATGCACTCCCATTTCTTCTCAAGGGTGTTCTCACTGTTGCTTGAGGTGTACCATTTCCAGTAGATATGAGTCTATCCTACTGTACCATGCTCTCGATGCTTGCTTCAACCCTTAAAGAGCTTTCTTCAATCTGCACACTTTGTGTTCTTGGCCTTTCTTCTCATAGCCCAGAGGTTGTTCAACATATACCTCTTCCATTAAAACTCCATTTAAAAATGCAGATTTTACATCCATCTGGTATACTTTCCATTTTTTTTGTGCCGCTATGGACAACATTTCTCTTACTGTCTTCATTATTGCAACTGGTGAAAAAATTTCCTCATAGTCTCTTCCATGCTATTGCTTGTATCCCTTGACAACAAGTCTAGCATTGTGTCTTTCTATCTTTCCTTCAGCGTTGCTCTTGGTATTGTAGACCCACTTAACTCCAATAACTTCTTTACCTTCTGAGAGATCAACCAACTCCCATGTTTTGTTCTTCTCTATGGCATTAATTTCATCATCCATAGCTTCTATCCATTTTCTATCTTTAACAGCATATTTGAAATGAATAGGATCATCAACTTGACAATACAAAGCAAATAAGGAATTCATACCTTCATTTGTTGCTTCCTCCTCATAGATTTCATTAATACTTCTGAACTTTGTTCCTCTTTCATTTGGTGTTGTTGTGCTTGAAGAAGCACTCAATTCTGCTCCATGTGGTGTGCTTGGAGATGCACTCCCATTTCTTCTCAAGGGTGTTCTCACTGCTGCTTGAGGTGTCCCTTGTTGTTCTTGTGTTGGTGGAGGTTTTGTTACCGATGAGGTATTAATTTCAACCACATATTCCTCATCTTCATCATGAGACAAACAACTTTTAACATTGACTATTTTTTCAATGCTTCCATCCCATGCTTCCTCTTCAATAAATTTCACATCTCTACTGATCACAAACTTCTTTGAGGATGGGTTATACAATCTGTATTCTTTGGAATCTTCACAATATCCAAGGAAGATGCATTTCTCCCCCTTACTATCCAACTTTTTCCTCAAATTGTCTGGAATGTGTGCATATGCCACACATCCAAAAACTCTCATGTGGGTGACTCCCTGTTTTTTGCCACTCCATGCTTCTTCTAGAACTTTGTTCATAACAGCTTTTGTAGGGCATCTATTTAAAATATACACAGCACAAATTGCTGCTTCTTCCCAGTACTCATTTGGCAAGCGTTTTGCCCTTAGCATACTTCTCACCATTTCCATTATGGTTCAATTCTTCCTTTCAGCGACTCCATTCTATTGCGGTGTGTACCTTGTGGTAAACTGCTTGAGTATGTCGTTCTCTCTGCAGAAACGTAGAAATTATTTTGATATATATTATCCTCCTCTATCAGTTCTGAGAACTTTGATATATATTCCACTCTGTTTCTCTACAAGAGCTTTAAAGTGGCAAAATTTCTAAAAGACTTCACTCTTATATTTCAAAAAATAAACCCACACTTTCCTTGTAAAATCATCTATGAAGGTTAGCATGTAATTGCTGCCTGAAACTGATGTTGTTTGCATCGGCCCACATAAATCTGAGTGAATGATCTCTAAGGGTGCTTTCGCCCTTATGATTTTCCCTGATGGAAAATTTTCTCTGTGTTTCTTTCCCAAGATGCAGCCTTCACATAGGTTGTCAGGCTTCTCAATCAATGGCAGACCTCTTACCATTCATTTTCTGTGCAACAAATTTAATCCTCCGAAATTGAGATGTCCAAATCTCAAGTGCCATAACCAGTTTTCATCTTTCGCTTTCTTCTGAATGACTTCTTATGTTACAGCTGCTGCACTCTTCCCTTTTCCTTTCAAGTCAGTGTTGAGCTTGAGTGGAAACATTCTATTGCTAGTCATTTTTATTTCAGCAATGATTTTCTTGCTTGGAGGTATATCTTTTATGGTGCAGACATCATCCTTGAAAATTACATTGTAACTTTTGTTTATGAGCTGCCCAACGCCTAAAAA
This sequence comes from Pinus albicaulis, assembly GCA_034641835.2. Classification (NCBI taxonomy): domain Eukaryota; kingdom Viridiplantae; phylum Streptophyta; class Pinopsida; order Pinales; family Pinaceae; genus Pinus; species Pinus albicaulis. Next base: position 348,137 of record JAXQQM020091390.1, on the reverse strand, counting down.
ATTACACTTTAAACCAAGAATATAATACACATCTGGAACAAATTTTTGCTCACCATTTCTTGCTCGAATACTAACTCTGTCTTTTCCTTTTACAGAGATCTTAGAATCAGCTCCTGTGATTACTTCTGATTTTACTTCTTCATCTAGATTGGCAAACATTGCTCTGTTTCCAGTCATATGATTACTACATCCTGAATCTAAGAACCAAACATCATCTTGTCTATCTTGTGCTACATTACATGTTAACAACACATTACTTGGGTTATTTTCTTCTTTTGTTACATTAGCATTCTGCCTATTTTTTATGTCATTTTTCTTTTTCCTACATTCATTGGCATAGTGTCCATATTTCTTGCAATAATGACATTGGAAATTGGATTTGTCATACCTCTGTCCATGAGCATGTTGGTGTTGGTGTCCACTTTGCTGGCTGTTGCATTGGCTGTGGCTCTGATTTTGAATGTTGCTCCTTCCATGTGAATGTGAAGGGCTGTTCCTTCCACCTCTGTTTTGGCTTCTGCTTCTTCCTCTTCCTCTGCCTTAATCTCTTCCTCTTCCCGAAGGCATCTGGGTTTTGAAGGTGTGCTCTAGAGAAGAGTTTTCATTTCTACCCAATCTCTGTTCATGTGTCATTAGTGATGCATGAAGCTCATTCACTGTGAACTTTGAGAGATCCTTGGTCTCTTCTATGGTGGTAACTATAACATCAAACCTTGAGAGTAAGCTCCTCAAGAGTTTCTCCACAATCCTTCTTTCTTCAAGAGTTTCTCCATGGGAACTTATCTGATTTACCATCCCAATCACATGTGTAAAGAATGAGTCTATATTGTCTAACTCTTTCATACAAATAATCTGAAAATCTCTCCTCGGAAACTGTAATTTTGTTGTCTTCACTTTCTCCATACCTTGGTATGCTACCTTGAGAGTATCCCACGCATCATTGGATCTCTTAGTTGCTGCTATCCTCAGAAACAAACTCTCATTTACAACTTGATACAAATAGAAGAGGGATTTAGAGTCCTTCTTTCTATTACTCTTCAATATATCCCTCTCTGCCTGAGTTAAGGCATTAAAAGCTTGCTCATCAGCTGGTTCATCAAAACCATCTTCTACAAACTCCCATAAGTCTTGTGAGGCAAACAGGGCTCTCATGGTAATGGCCCAATAATCATAGTTCTTTCCATTAAATTGTGGAAGCTAAGCATTTCCAATACTCATACTTGTGCTTGGTCCAGCCATTGCTTTTAAACTGAACTCTGAACTTAAACAAATTGTCTTTCCTTCTCTAAAGAACAAACTCTTTCAAACAAAAGCAACAACTCTTTTTTCTTTTGAGAAATACCTGAACTTTATCTTCTGTTGAGCTTTCATGCTGCTGGGGAAATGCTGCAACAAGTCTTATTCTTCTTTCAGCTTCTTTGGAACCTTCAAAGAGCCTAAACTAGCTCTGATACCATGTTGGAATTTCTGATAATTCCAGAACAATAACAAGAGAATAATACTCTCCTTCTTAACACAGAGAATAAATGGACAAAGATGACAGAGTAAGACTTTTCTTTCTATTTCATTAACAAAACTAAAAACTATTACAAATGATAGATTTCTTCCTCTGAGAGAGGGATTCACAAAACTGACTGACCGCTACAGACGCAGTGCTCACACAAATTTCTCTATGTCTCTCAAAACACACAAAAAAAAGTGCTCTCTGGTCTTACTGTGTTTTTCCTTTGCCTGTGAGCTTACACAACGATACAACACAACAATACAATGATATCTCACCTTTCTCTGTCTTACAATGATATGCAATACAATGCTTTTTATATGGCATGGCATAAATAAAAACATAAAACAAATAAAATGAAAATACAATGCCGAAACATAAAACTTAACCTAAATCTTCTTTGGCGCGATATATGAGTGGAGCCCACTTCACAATTAGCGATCGGCGATCGGCGGAATGAACTTTTCAATTGCAATTTGCGATTTGCGATTGGCATTGTGTGATGGACCTTGTGATTGCGATGAACTATGTACGATGTGTGACTGTGGTGGGACCACATCGCATCGCACCATCGGCATCGGCCAAAAATCAAATGGCAGAATGGTTTGAACAAACAAGTGCGATGTTGTGATTGCGATTTGATCGCATCGCGAACATTCAACATAACACAACATAGGCAGAGAGCAAATGTAACGAGCGATTGCGATTTTTTATTGTGGTGGGACCACATCGCATCGCATCGTATCACAAACTCTCAATCGGCGGTAACTCTTTTCGGATGCGGAACATGCAACGTCCCTTTGCGATTTGCGATTGCGATTGCGATCGCATCGGAACAATTCATATCAACAAGACACTTGCAAGTAAAACTTGCGATTGCGATCAAGCACTGATGGTGGGGACCACCATCACGTGCATTTTCAAAAACTTAAAGTCCTTCGCCGTTTAAACACATTTTCATCAATTTGGTTGTTGAGGGCTTAAAAGCCCGAAATGACTATTTTCATTAAAACTTTGTTCTTCCGTGCTTTGGAACGATGAAAATCTTCATTCCTCTGCAAAAACAGCTACGCCCATAACAAAATTAATTCAACTCTGCAAACTCGGTTGTTGCCCATCAACATTGATTTCATCCTTACGAATTTTCTCCATTCGTCTTTAGTACACGGTGCTGTGCACACTCAACCTTCTGCTGCGACTGCTGCCCCTGTACTCTGTTTCTACTTGCTCAGGGAACGCATGTGACTTTAATATTTCAACACAAAGAGGCCGTGGTCACATTTTTTGTTAAGTTTCTTTTTGAAAGATCCATGGGGAGTCGGTGACTCAAGATATATCGCCATCCCTATTCATCTACGCGAGTGACCATAGAAGAATAAAAACTTATGACTGTTGCGATCAATATGTGAATTTAATCTACATTTGAAACCTGATTGCCATTAAATTTTTCATCAGGAAATGACGCTTTGCATTCTGGTAAATTATGTTATCTGAATTGATTTGTTGCCGATTCGTCGAGGAAGACTTCCATGTCTAAATGTTTTTTTGGGTTTAAAAATAATTGTAAATCTCACTTCACAATCAAAACACATGTATTTTTGTTAATTTTTTTTGAATTTTAAATTTTAAATTCGTTTTCAATCCTATTTCACAATCAAAAGTTGGTTTCAACATTAAAAAATCATGGGATAGCGAGTGTGACTATTTATAAAGCTGCTCCAATGGAGTTCTTTACAATTCGGGGGATAGTCATTGTGACTATTTATGAAGCTACGTTATGTGGCTGTTGTTCATTAAGATAGGAGTTTGTATTCAATTATTAGTCTAAAAATTGCACCCGTCCAAAGAAATTTTGATTTTACAACCATTCATCAATAATGACATTATTAGCCTAAGGAACCAAAGTGACTATCATAGTTTCTCAATATATTTTATTATATTTTACATAAAAATATTATATATAAGATTTTACTCTTCATTGATTTAAAAATTACGGCTTATCAATATTGAAGATATTGCTCAAAAGTGGAAAGAATAAAAATGCCTTGCACTTTAAATATTTCAAATATTTTCTATAATGTATTTTAAAATGTAAACAAATATTTCAAAGAAGCTACAGTATTTTCCCTAATGTATTTTACTACTGAATTTTTTCTATGTATACTAGTATGGATGCTTTATGTTATGGATATGCATCGTTTTCTAAAGAACAGTAAAAATAATACAAATTTTGTATTGAAAATACATGCTATTCATAATAATAATATTAACTAAACCAATATTGAAAACAAAATAAAATTGTATATTGAGAAATAATTAAAAATATGCATATTCATATGAAAAAATTTATACTAAAATAGCATATAAGTATATTAAAATTTTTTAGTTTTAATTTATTAGAATGAAATATTTTTTAGTTTTAATTTATTAGAATGAAATTTTATTTTATATAATGCATTATCACATCAATAATAAGAACATTTATTCACTAAAATATGTATTATCATATCAATAACAAAAACCTCTATATCTTAAATTTCCACTAAAATATTTAGAATTTTAAATAGATACCCAATATTATAGTAAAAATGCAATGAGCTTATAAAAATGTCTTAATATATCAAGAGAAAAATGTGTTGAGAATATAGAATTTTAAATAAGAACTTTCACCTATTAATAATATTTGCATTAAGTATGTTAATTCATAGTTGTTTTTACGTTATATCATTCATTATATTTTGATTAGACAACTTTGATTCATATGGAATGGTATTTACTAGTATGTTAAGCCTAGGCATTTCACAATTTTAATTTAATTATCAATAATTATTATTAGGTGGATGGTAGAGATTTAACAATCAAGGGTCAAGATTTATCTCCATGTTAATTATGTCTTTTTATCTAATTTATCTAAAATTAATTAAATTAAACAAAATGTCATATCAACACATGTGATATTAGGAATATGGTGTTGATTACATGGTAAGAATTTTCATGGTAAAGTGGGGGTGAATCTCCATGGATAAAATTATTATTACATCTTTTTTAGATATATATGTTTAACTCATATATTAATTTGTTTTATAATTATTCATAATAATAATTTTAAAATGACATTGAAAATGGAGCATATGATACAGAGTGTCATGGTGGCTAAGGTTTCACCCTAGCCAATTGCCCCTTCTCGTGATGCGATCCACCTTGCTAATCCTTGTTGTGTGGTTTTCACAACTAACTAATCAATGATGAACTCTTGTGATTCAATGAGGAAGTCAATCTCTATTAAAGAAATCGCAGTTGGCCTTGCAAATTATTCCTCTCAGGAAACTTAAGCCATGATTTTGTATAATGCCATGCTCAAATCCATATATGTTCTACCTATAGTTCAGGATTTTGACAACAATTGACTGGTCTCCACAAGTGGATTTCTCAGTAGTCGAAACCTCTCTTCATTGATGAACTAAATATTTACCCTCTCACTTGGGTATTTTTTGTTATTTCCTCTAGTAATATTGTGGATAAGAAGATTATTTGTGATTTTAGGCCCTATTTATTGGGTAGTGTTGGTCTCTTCATGCAACCCTGGTCTTGTTAGAGGAAATATCAGCCTAAGGAAAACTAAATAAATTAATAGTTGAAATAATAGAATAAGAGTTATGAATTTTGGAGGGAAAAGAAGAAACTATTTTTTTTTTAATTGTATTTTTCGCTTATCTCCTTATAGATTTACTCAAATTCCAAGTGTAGGCACTCATTGGATAAAGAATTAAATTCTGCATCTAACGAATACCCATCATGCATACTTTTGAGAAAACTCACATTGATAAAAACTGAAGATACATTAAAAAGGTGCGTTGAAAATAATTTTTTTAATGTATCTACAATTTTTATCAATGTGGGTCTTCTCAAAAATACGCATGATGGGTATTCGTTGGATGCAGAATTTATTTTGCATCCAACGAGTGTCTACACATGAAATTTGAGGAAACCTATAAGGAGATAAGCTAAAAATATAAATAAAAAAGTATTTTTTTTCCTTTTCCTCCAGAATATTTACATGTACCTCTTTTTAAATTTAAATTGTTTTTATTAGTTTACAAATTATGACATGGAAATTACGTGAAAAAATCGCGGACACTTTTAGGCTAAAATTTCCTCTAATTCCTACCTTTGATCTGGTTACAGTGTCAACCTCTACCGCTCCAATTCAAGTAAGGCTCCTCAACCTTCCCCCGAACCTTTGGAATCTCCCATCAGTAACTTATATTGGAAATGCAATTGGGAATTTTTATTTTCGTAAGCTAGAAACCGATTTTTTTAAGACCACTTATGCTTGAATAGATGTGGAGATTAATTTTAATAAGAGTCTTCTTACTAACATAAAATCTGACAGATCAAGACTATGTATGGGTTCAGAAGCTTTTTTGTGAACTTGTTTCATTTTTATTCTAAGTGTGTTATGAAACAAGCCATGTAATAAAAAATTACCACACGCATTTTCATAATACTATAATCTAAAATAATAATCAAAGGTCTAAATTGTGGGAAGGAGCTTAGACCAAGCATTATATGGTATACAAAGAAGAACACACTCAATGTAAGAAAGAAGAAAAAGACAATTAGGAAGAAGTTCTCATAAAAGAATATTCATCGAAAGAAACAAAAATGAGTCAGGAAGAAGTGCATGTCAATGAAGACCCTCTAGATTCAATGATAGTGGAAGTCAATACCCAAAAACCCTTGTGAAAGTTAAATCCCCTTTTGAATTCTCAAGGAATAAATTTGGAAAAGAAATTTCTCAGAAATATCATGCAGATGTGGAAGAAGCTAAAGACAATAACTCACATTCACCAAAGAGTGACCCATTGGATTTAGCATAAAACATGGGTTGGATTCAAGTTTGGAAGTAGGGAAAAATATTTCACCAAGGAAAACAAGAGGCGAGTCAAAATCAAATCACAAGGTAGTGAAAAATAGAATGTAATTATGTTTGGATCTTGGGATTGTTCTTGAAAATTTTTAGATGGAAAGGGAACACATTTGTTATATCATGGTCCATGGAGTAATTCCTTGAGGGTTGGATTGAGCTGCAATGCGTAATCTCAAATCCACAAGGAATATTGATAACTTTGATTAAATGTAATGGTTCTAGATTGGATCCCAACTTTATTTTGTTATAAAACTCTCATATATGTTTGAGTTAAATAATAATAATAAAGTTGTAATTTAGTTAATTTTTATGATTTTTTAATGTGGACAATGTGAGATGTATCATGGGGTAAGTGTTTTGATGGTTGTCATGGATTGATGCCTATAGGTGTTTACCAACCATTTAATTTTTATGGTGAGATATTTATAACACAATTCTAACATATCTTTGAGAAGATATTGTGCATGCATGTTTCATTGGGACTTAACCTCAATTTAAATGAACCATGTCCATAAATTCATGCATATTTCTTTTACAAGTTGTAATATCAAACTACAATACATCTAACCTTCATTAAATGTTTTATGTTTCAAATGTGAAAAAATATTTCAATCCAATGCTTTACATGATTTTTCTATGATCACTTGAAGGATAGAAATATATATATGGATTGGCATTATATTTTATCAAAGTTGGTTAAGAATGGCGGTTCAAAAATTCACATTTATTCTAATAGATGAGTATATTGCACAAAACATATAATGTGACCCATATTTGGAATTAATTTTAGGCTGTTCATAGGAAATTTGAACATGATGGGGTTGGGACATGCATGAAAACTGCACTACAAATAAGGGAGATGAATATTATGATAAATCCTCATATCTAAGGCACACACGTATAGTCCAATGGTGCTCTACATTGATGTTAGATGGAGAAAATGAATAGAAAGCATCAATAGGGAGATCTTATGTGAAAACAAATTTATGGGAAGTTTTCAATGTATATCACTCACATTCATATCAATGCAACACAGTATAGGGAAATTTTGCATTGCATTTACTTTACAACTTGGAAAACCATTTTTCAAACTAAAGACACAAAAACTAGATTTATTTCATGGAGCATGTAGTAGTGGTGAATGGGATCATTTAAAATAACTGGACTGGTTGGATGAATGGGATCATGTATCACTTTTTGGTGACCCATGTGTAGTTGAAACAACCTAAAAAAATGAGTAGCAAACAACCATTTCAATAGACTATGACCACATCTATGATCTTGTACAACTAGGTAGAGATATATCACATTGTATCTTGGATATATTTTTGTCCTTGATTTAACTATTTTATCAAGATCCTAGACATTTTTATTTGGAGTCCATCACATTTTTTGTGAGCCACATATATGTATTTTTTTCCCCAAAATACAATGAATAGGGGGCCAATTCTTAGTTGGAACAGTGCATGATAGGGAAGTGGGCCCTCAATAAATGATTAATTCATGATGAATAAAATGAATTTCCAATTAGCTTTATGGTTATTAGGGGTGAATATTTTATTCTATATGGAAATTCAAGAAGCATTGGTGGTTGTTTATTCAAGGCTTATAAATCAAGTGGAGTGGTGTATAACTTTACACTCTTAGTAATTGGTATAAGTTTTCTACTGTAAATAATTTCTACTAAGAGATCACATGAGCTACACTACTTCTTACCCCATTCATACCATGAGAGAAAAAGGTATACCAATAACAATAAAGATGATGGATATGTCTTACTTGAATGAAATTAGGTAGCTCAAGAAAGGAGGTAGAATGACACATTGAATATTATCTTCTGTATTGAGGTACATATTCTTATGCTATTACTTTCAATGTGTATATATATTACATGTGAATTATTTTTATAATGCATTACATATCACTAAGAATGTATTAATTAATGGGTCTTATAGTATTTCCCTTCTAGATGTCAAGGTTACACAAAATTTCATTGGCTAGTGTTCTTTAACACCACCAATCAAAATTTGGGAAAGCTAAAATTCTTGGGACCAGTGTTTCCTTATCTCTCTCTCATATACACACCCATCAAAGTTTATAGAAAAAAATTATGCTACAAAGTTTGGATTTTATTCTCTTGGGGGAAATTAGAAAGCATCTTGAATGGCCTTAGAAATCGAGTTGCAATTGGGAATAAAAACTTAAACATGCCTTAGTTCAAGGAACCATCGATTACATTGGGTCCAAGACATACAGTTATAGCTAGGGGTACACCTCACCCATGTTTCCATTTCATATATACCATTTTATTTTATGGTCTCCAACATTAAGGTTTATCTTAATGAAGGATAGTAACTTTTTGCACAAGGGGGTCACTCTTGTAAAGGTGTGGCTCAGGCCAGTATCAATGATCACCTTGTGGGACATACCCAAATAAAACTATAAAACCTTATGGAACATATTTATGTCGCATTTTTGGGATATTTTTCCTCGGGAGAAAAATCAGAAAGTGTCTCGAAATTGCCTCAACAAGTGAGATGTAACTAGTATTAAAAAATAAACCTTGCCTTAGTTCAAGGAACCATGAATTTCAACAAATTAAATACATGTGGTTCTAGATAACGCCACCCGTAAACCATGATTTGAGTTCATATACTTTGTTTTATTAGATGATCTTTGGACCCATGGTTTCATTGAGTGAGGAATATTACAATCTTTCCACAAGGGGGTCGATCTTGAAAAACAATGGCTCGTGCCACTTTGGCTGGCACGACTGTGTTGGCCCCAACCAAAGTTGATGGAACCTAGTTATGTTGTAATATTTATATGTTATGTCATTGGATCAGTTTTACAAAGTGTCCTTCAATTGCCTCAACAAGGGAGTTGCAACTAGGCATCAAAACTTCATTGGGCCTTGGTTCAACCAACTTTCAATTGCATTAGATTCAGGAAAATGTGTTATAGCTAGGATCGTCCCTCTCCCATGATTTCATTTCATATATACCATTTTATTTTATGATCTCCAAAAATATGGTTTTTCTTAGAGAGGGATAGTGAAATTTTTACCCAAGGGGGTCAATCTTACAAGGAATTTCTCGAACCACTATGGGTAGCATGATCACATGGGCACCAGAAAAACATATGTATCAAATCTTATAGTACCTAGTTATGCTACATATTTTCTATTTTACTCCACTGAAGCAAATTCACAAAGTGGCCATGACCTATGCAAGGGAGTTGCAACTAGGTTTAACAAGTTGATTAGGCCTCAATTTAAGGAAGTATCAATTGCATTATATTTAGTGCATGGTTTTCAAGATAGGTGTACCCATAACTCATGATTCCATTTTATACATACCATTTTACTCAATGATATTTGGAACTAGGTTTTTTCTTAAAGATGAATAATGCATTTTTTGCAAAAAAGATGTCAATCTTGCAAAAAAAAAGCTCAAACCATAGTTGGCGATAAGATTGCATGGGCCCGAGGAAAAAAAAACTTTCAAGGCTGATAGAACCAATTATGATGCATGGTTTGTATTTTATTCATCAGGAGAGAACTAGAAAGTATCCTTAAATTGCATCAATAAGCAGGTTGCATGATTTGAATCTAACGGGGGCTATAGATTGTGCTTAGATGTATAAGTCATAAAATAATATTTTTATGTAAAATGGAAGTGTAATTGATGGAGTAAAACCTAATTAATGTTAACTCTCTCTCAAAAAAACACCTTATAATAAGGAAATATGGAGAGAGTGGAAGTCGACAAGGATAGGTCCCAAAATTGGTCATGTCACATAGAATGGCTCTTCTTAATGGAACTATTATTCTCCAAATCTCTCTCTCTCTCTCTTCATCATTTTTTTTATGCATCCAAATCTTATATTTTCTTAATGTTCTTGTAATTAGTTTCATGTGGCACATTTATATTTTTTTCTCTCCACCTCTATCAATATTCAATACTTATGGATCGATCTAAATAATTATTATCAGAGTAGGGTACCACTCCCTATAAACTAGGTCTTGAAGCATATTTTGATTTAAATGTTTTACAATAATTATAACCTCATTTTTTTCACCTTTCGAGACCATTAGTTGGACCATAAATTGTTGAGATTGCAACAAGATGATGAGCTTAGTGGAAAGAAGTCGCCTTCACTAAGTGGGCCCGCAGGCTATTTTTGGCGCAAAGTCTATTTTTAGACTATGTCTATTTTTAGACATATGGATCATGTTTTATGAGTTGCAGGATGCTATTTGTGAATGGTTGGTCAAGTTGGAAAAAATAGATGGACTTCTATTTTTAGACATATTGGGCAGAATCTATTTTTAGATTGCCAGTCTAAAAATAGATATGTCGAATATTATTAGCTCTTAATAATATTTGGACTATAAACATTATCTTATTCTCTTGGAGCACTTCAATTAAGTGCACAGATGTGGCCCAGGAGCTGATAGAAGGAATTACGCTATTCATAAGGGTTAAGTGGACCTATTTCATGGATACTTCAGTTAGAACTCATGTGACAGAGTTTGGTGGAGTTGATTGAGGAGTTAATGGATTTGTGTTCATTTTAACTAATCTAAACATAGTTGAACTAGTTGTATTTATTCTATCTTATTAATACACTAGTGAAGAGTGGTGTGAATTAATTATTAATTAATTCACTAATTATAAACTCATTAATCAACTAAATAATACATCAGTTAACTTCAGTTCATGGATAGTTTCAGTGGAGAGCAGTGCAGAGATAGGTGAAAGAGCAAGTTAACTATCAGTTGTGACTATACTGTTGCATATTTGCAACAACCAATGATTGGAGGAGCCCATGAAGATTGGGCAGTACAAGCCAAGTGGTTCAGGTTATTTAATGAGCCATCCTACGACATTTATTACGCAATAGAGGCTGGCTATCAGGTGGCAGAGATTGGAGCATGTGTTTTGCTAGATCTAGCTTGATTAGTGTGTAGAAATTGGAGGTTGTGTTGAGAGCTTGTGAGGAGATTTGTACAATGATTTTTACATGATATCTATGACATGTAATATACAGATAGCTGGGGTTTTTCAGCTTTAAGCTTTCCCATGAAATATTGTGTTCATATGTGTGATTGTTTATGGTTTTAATGTGTGCATGCAATTGATTTTATTTCCGCATGTAATGATCAATGGTAGAAGAGATTTTGTATTTTGCATGAAGATAAAATGGTGTGTGATCAGGATAATCTCGGTGCATAACATATCAGTTATTCAAATTTCTATATAAATTATGTGTCATAGTTGGTCTATAAGCATTATAGGGTTTTCTACACTCAACCCTTTATTTTCCACTACCGGAGCATCTTTACATGGATGTGATTCATCCATTGGTATATAACATGGAGGTTCCATGACCTCTACATCAACCCATGTTTCTTTATAAACCCTTGGCATCCTTTATGGCCTTCTGCAATTGGTCTTATCACATTCACTATTATTACAAATTTATGAAACTATGCCATATATTAAAAGAATACATATGAAAAATATATATGTTTGGGAGATCTCATTCCAGGAATTTCTCATATTGAACACTATGGTATGACTGGCATAGAAGCACAATAATGGATGGAATGTATGGAAACAATATTTAGAAAAGTTCATGCAGATGTCGTGACATTTTTTAGAGAATTTTAAAGCATTAAAAATATCTCATTTTAATTTTTGTTTTTAGTCTCAGATGATACGTTTACAGAATCTGATTTTTCTTCCTCATTTGGGAGACATTAGTGACTAAAGTCACACATGTCTATAGAGAAGCACAACATTCCATACCTTGAGTTTCAGTGATTATTTTCTTACTCCAAAAATCATTATAGAGCATATCAATGGAAAGGTATCTTCCATACCTCAAACATGTCTTTAATTTAATTTTATTTCATCATATGCAACAAAATTTATCACCTAGAGCGAGAGGTCCATTGGAAAAAAAATCAAAATGAGACATCTAAAAACCCACAACTATGGGTAAATAAAATAAAACCCTTCTCTTATTTAATACTTGGCACATCGTAATCACGATGGTTATGGGTCATACAAAAACCCACGATTATAATTAACCACCAAAAACCCTTCCCTTAATTGGTTTATAGCACATTACAATCATGATGATACACTAAACATAATTAGGTATATATTTATTTTAGTGTGGGTGAATTATGGAGATCATCATTTTCCAAGGGAGGAGGATCGATTATATATAATTTCAGATGTATAAGTCGTAAAGTCATTTTTTCGTGTAAAAATGAGCTTTATAGATATGTAACTCATAGAGTAATACCTAATTAAATTTTACTTTTTCAAAAAGACACATTATAAGAAAGCAATGTAAAGAGAGTGAAAGTCGAGAAGGAGAGGTCCCAAAATTTCCCTCATTGAATGTAATGGTTCTTCTTAATGGTATCTTGTGTGTGTATGTGTGTGTGTACATATACTGTTGTACTCTATTATTTCATTTTCATCAATGTTCTTGTGATTATTTAACTGGAATATCTATGTATTTTCTCTCCTCTTCTCTCATGATTTAAGCCTTCTAGATATTAGCCCCCAAGATCCAGGTCATTGCAACTAAGATAGGGGGTTCCAACTAGGGTCACCCCTTACCTATGATTCCATTTCACATATACCATTTTATTCAATGACCTATGGAACCAAGATTTGCTAAGTGAGAGATAGTGCAATTTTTCCCAAAGAGGGTTAATATTATAAAACAGTGCATTAGGTCACTATGTGTTTCATAATATTATGATCCCCCATTAAATACACCTATAATAGTTTATATAACCTATTTATTCTACAAACTTTGAAATTTATTCCCCTAGAGAGAATTCACAATGTGTTCATGAATGAATTAAGTGAGAAAGTTGCAAATAGGCTTAAAAATTTGAGAAATCCTCAACTTGAGGAATCATCAATTGAATTGGTTTTAGGACAAGAGGCTCTAGATATGGGAGACCACACACCTTATTCCATTTCCTAGATACCATTTTCTTCAATGATATCTGAAATTATGGTTTCACATTATGATAGATAGTGCATTTTTTACACAAGGGCCTCAATCTGGTAAAGTTATGGCTTAGGCCACTATGGGTGGCATGGTTTTATGGAGCCTGGAAAAACACATAAATTTAAGCTTATTTAAAATAATTACGCTATAAGGTTTTTATTTTATGCCTTTGGAGAAAATTCACATAGTGTCCCTAAATGGCCTTAGTAAGAGAGTTACAACTAAGCGTAAAACATTGAGTGGGATATGGTTTGAGGAATCATTGATTGTGTTGGATTCAAGTAATGCTCTTCTATATAGGGTTACACTCACCCATTATTCCATTCACATATACCATTTTATTTTATTATCTCTAAAACTATTATTTCCTAAGTAATGCATAATGCAAATTTTTGCACCACAAGGTCAATATTGCAAAATAATGACTTAGATCATTGTGGGATAGAAACGATCATGTGGTCTCTAGCCAAAAAAATCTATAAGATCTTACATAAGATTTTGATGTTGCATGGTTTATATTTTATTACCCCATAGTAGACTCAAAATGTTTTCTTGAATAGCCTTAGTAAGTGAGTTGAAAATTGTTTAAGCATGTCCTCGTGATCCATAAATGGTAAATATAGTAATTGTTGACCCTAATTAAGGAGCCTAACCCATATAATATTAATATATCTAAGTTCAATGGGGTTTTTATATCTTAAAATATTGTTTAATTTGGGTAAATTTCAACTTTAGTTATTTATATTGTTTACATATATGGATTTATTTGACAAGCCTAATTTAATATGGCCATTATAAATATGATATAAACATGATATGCATAGGATTCACAATTTGTATTTTCATCAAAATTAATGGTTTATTAGTTACCTTTAATTTATCTATTCTCAAATTATTTTTTTAATAATTGGAATTGGTGTAATCAATTGAAAACATAACGTATTCAAAACTTAACATAAACAGTTAACAAAGCTACGCCTTTCACTTGGTTACACCCAACATAAACAAAACTGGCCATGTTACATCATCAAATATGCATTAAGTTAATTATCCATTGTAGTAGTCATTCAGTTCATACCCCAAACATAAAAACTTAACCAAGTTACACATCAAATATGTATTTTGTCAATAATACATCATAATAGTTATTCTAAAAATCAATGAAGCATGACTCGTTGTCTTAAGATTTGTGATAGCCACATGAACACCATTTAAGTAACGTAATATTCCTATTATTTCCTATAAATTCCATATAATGAACATAAAAATCAATAAATATTTTTCCATATACACGAGTCAAAGTCATACATTTATAGTGAAGAGGGCCCAACTAAATAGTTTTACAAAATGAAATATTTTTCTCGTCATACAAAATGGAAGCTCATGCGAACCAGTGAGAGAATCAAAACGAGTTCCTTAGACAGAAAATGACATATAATGCCAAAAATTTCACATCATTGCTAATGAAAATATTGGTTCTCTTAATCATTATCTCCACCCTTGGAACTTGTAGGTGCATCTTAAAATCAATGGTACTTATCATTGACATCATGGAATCTTGTGCCTTCTTTCATTGTAGAGTATTATGCCTCTCCAAGCTTTGAAAGGGAAACCAAAACATATCAATGTTTTCCCATAGCTCTATTACATAGCACACTTAATATATATAATTAGAATTCAAATATTAAAAACTCACCTTAGACAAGAGCACAAGTTATTGGTTGTTGTCTTCCTCTATGATCCAAGCCTTTTAGAAATGCCTCAAAATAATTACAATAAATTAATAGAAAAAGGAAAATATGTAAATCAATTTTAGTCATGCTTGATAAAAAATTATTAAATAACTCATCTCATCATGAACATCTAAGTCAATAGAGAAGAATTTAGTTCATCGCTCAAACGTGAAGCAATTTGTTAGACAACCTATGTTAAGGAAATGATCAAGGATGGGGAGGATGCAATTACAAAAATTGTAGACGCGGCCACTATAAATGTAGCTATAATAGATGCACTACTAATTGCTTCAATAGTTCATGAAATAAGAGGATATGAAATAATTAGCTAAAGAAATTTCTATGAGCAATAATGGGGGCTAAGGATGATGTATTTAAAGTGACTTTAGATATAATTATTGTAGGTGTAGGTATGATAGATGCAATACTAGTCATTGTAATGGTGGATGAATCCATAGGAAGGGTGTGATGACAAGGTGGCGTAGGGTGAATTGTTGAGGGGATGGTGTAACAGAAAAGGTATTGGGAATTATTGGTAATACACCAACACTAGTTGTATGATAAGGGGGAGGATCCTAAGGGAGGGAATGGGAATGCCAAGTGTTGGTGGAGGGCGCCCAATGGTTGGAATTTCACTACAAGGAAAAGACCCTCTAGTGGAGGTTATAAAGTGTTAGATGATCCAAAAATAATTTTTATCATAGGTTATAGTATTTGAATAAAATAATTATTAATTTAAGATATTAAATTAATAATTATTATTATAGAATATTTAATATATTTGTGAGATATTTAGAATTAGAAATTTGTTATTAAAAATTAGGACTCTAGAAAATAGTCATTTCCTAGGCTCTAAGTTAGTGGTAAAGTTGGTAGTTTGGTTAGAATCTCATTTATTGTAAACGGACACTTGTTTATTTTCCAAGTGATCCATAACTAGATTAAGTTAGAGCATAGGAGAGCTTATAAATAGAGTTAGTTTCTTATTTTCATTGTAATGTGTAATGAGAGAATGTGAGAGTGAGAGTTTACGTGTGTAAACTCTGTTCCTTACTATGCTTTGTGATCAATAGGATTGTGTGTATGGAATATATACACTTTCATGTGTGCTCGAGCCACTGACCTTATTTGGGAGAAGGAGATTCCAACTCTATCAGGTCGTGGAAAACTCAACTCCGTTGAAGTGATTAGCAAAAGATTGGTATGAAATTTGCAAATTTTTTATTGATTTTAGATCTGCAAATTCTAAAATCATTTTTTTATGTGTGACTTTTTTTTAATGTTTAAGTGAAGTAAAAAAGGGGAAAGCGTTGTCATGGAATAATTGCTTGAATCATTTACTAATAATTGCGTGTAAGCGTTGTCATGGAAAGCGCTATCATGAGAGCTGAATCAAAGGAACCTTCTATAATTTAGATATGCTGAATGAGTGTCGCCGAGGTTCTGGAACAGTGGTACTATAAAAAAATTGGAGAGGAAGCTCATAGATTGGCCAATTATCACTTATCCGAGGGTGGATTGTTTGTTACTTTCACTATAGTATATAGGAAACGTTCAAATATGATAGCTAGCGTAAGCTAGAACTTTTTTGTGGTTAATATAAGGTGAACTGTTCTATCCCTACAACACCACTGCTTTGAAGATAGGGCCACTGTTTACAACACTGAAGAATTAAAGCGTTGAAACGCTACCCATAATTGAAATCGTATTGAACCAGCAAGCATGTTGAACTAGCAAAGAAAATTGCTTGCGAATTGAACCAGCAAGCGTATTGAACCAGCGTTCTAGAATTGCCAGCAAGCGTGTTGAACCAGCAAGCGTTGAAACCAGCGTTCCAAGCGTTGTAATCTGCATCGATTCAACTTCCAGCCTTCAAACAACGTTTTCTGAATCCATTCTGCACTTGATTTTACATCGATTCTGCAAAACATCGATTTTTTAACAAAATCATTCGTTCAAGGAGTAGAGGTCGTTGCAAAAATATGCAATTGAAAGCGTTGATGCCGTGAAACAACATTCATTCCAGCGTTTAGTTAAGTTTAAGAACCAGCGTTTTTTTCATGTGGAGTTTAAGAACCAGCGTTTTAAAACCGACCCTAAAACCTTAACTGCAACGTTAATAACCTCCACGCCAATGTATTGGACTTTAGCGATGCAGTAGGTGCCACAAGACTCGATCTTGCCACCTGCGTGAAGCTCGAAAGAAAACCAGTCTTGCACCGGAATTTGAAGAGATAATAATTTTTTTTCTCTTGTAAATATTTAGAGAGAAGAAACATATTTTATTTTTGGAGAGATAAAATATATTTTTTATTGTAATATTTGTTGGAGTAATAAGGTTTTTGCAATTAGTTGGAGTAATAAGGCTATTTGAAATATTTTTGGAGTAATAAGGAGAATTTTTCTTGAGTGATATTGTAATTCAAAGTAATTTTACTTTTAGGGGGGGTAACTTTTTTTACCAAATTGTGCAAAAGCACCATTGTAAAAGTCAAATTTTGAAAGTTGCCTTGTAAATATTTGAGAAATTGACTAGAGCCAAGTGCAAAGCTCAGTCAATATTCTCCTGTTTCGACGACTATTCGAGGGTCAAGGCCAAGCCCCGATAGTTCGTTTTTTGCATTGCGTGTTGCTATTGTGTTGCGCATCTTGATTTTTTGGAGATTGATTCTTGGTGTGAAGTCTTAACACTACAATTTCTAAGTTGATTAATTTATTTTCTGATTCCGACAAACTTGAAGGCTCAAAATCTTACAAAACATGGCAACGCCTCATCGAAAGCACTCTTGTTTATAATGAACTATGGCATGATATTTGTGATGGAGATGTAAAGCCAAATAAACCTATAGATGCAGTTGCGCTAGCAAAATGGGAAGTTAAAAACGCCAAAGCATTAGCTCTCATTAAATCCTCTGTCAATGATGAAATGTATGTCCATATCGAAAATTCTAAAGATGCTTGGTCTGCTTTGAGAAATTTTAAAGAGTTGTTTGACACTCAGCCTCAATAAATAGAGTCGACCTACAATTAAATTTGTTGCATCAAAAATTGACTGAAGAAGGAGATATTCTTGAATGCATCTCCAGACTTAAGAATATTAAGCAGGAAATTGTTAATGCTGGTTTTCAAGCAGTTGATGATAGTTTTATGGTCACAATTTTAATTGTTGGGCTTCCTTCTTCCTACACACATTTTTTAGAAACTTTACAACTCACTAGAAAGTTAGAAAAGCTAAAGTTTGATGAGCTCTGCGAAATGTTGACTCAACATGATAAAAATTTTGGGAAGAAAAAGAAAGTTGGTGAAGATGTTTTTCTCACAGAAGCCAGTACTAGCAACTCCCCACCTGACAATTCCAAAAACAAAGGCAAAGGTAATTTTAATCAAAATCAAGCAGCACAAGGTCGTGGTCGCAGTCAACACAGAGGAAAAAACTCCAAGATAGGCTTCAATTCAGGCATAAACAATTCTCAAGGCAGAGGCAACAATCAAAACAGAGGATCTCAGCAAGGCACAAGACAAAATCCAGGAAGAGGACAATCTCAAAACAGAGGACAAAGCAGAGGTCGAGGAAAGTCTCAAGGCAGAGGACAATCTCAAGGAAGAGGCACTGATTTAAGTCAAATTGTTTGCAGGCGATGTAATAAAGTTGGTCACTGTGCTTCAGATTGTTGCACATCTATCAATAAAATTTCTAAGTTTCAATAGCCTTCAGCACAGTTTGCAAATGATCAAGATCAAGATGATAATGACTTAGAATATGTCTTCACTTCTTCACCAGCAATCCAACTTTCCTCTTATGTTAAGAGTGATTATGAATATGCTTGGATTTTGGATTCAGGAGCAACTCAGCACATGACCTGTAGACGGGATTTCTTTTGGAATTTTCAAGAGTGCCATCTTAACTCCATCTTTCTAGTAGATGATACAAAACATATTCCTTATGGAAAAGGTGCAGTCAAAGTTTTTCTCCGTGACATTGGAGAAAAATTGATTTCCAATGTGTGGTATGTACCCACCTTTAAGAAAAAATTGTTGTCTTTGGTCATGATTCGACAAGTTGGACATCAAATAATTATGTAAGATGGCTTAGTTAAGATTAATTCAGTCAATCAGAACTTCCAAACAGTGATGACAGGATATGAAGACGGAAAACTGTTAAGGTTGAAAGGGACAGTTATTCCAAGGCATTCTGATTTTGTAGGGGCAGTTTCTACAGGAATTTCACCTATAATATTATGGCATGTAAGATATGGACATTTGAATTTTGACAATATTTCTCAATTGTAGAAACAAGGGATGGTTAAAGGACTTCCGACTTTCAACAAAGAAAACGCTAAATGTGAAGCTTGCATTTATGGCAAACAGAGTCGAGAAAGTTTTCCAACAAGTACTTGGCGTGCAAACAGGCTGCTGCAACTAGTTCACAGTGATGTGTGTGGTCCACTACAACCTTCATTAGGTGGTTGCAAATATTTATTGCTATTTATTGATGATTTCAGTAGAATGAGTTTACTTTTTGAAAAACAAGTCAGAAGCATTTGAGAAATTTAAAATTTTTTGACAACTTGTTGAAAATGAAGCCAAAGAAAAGATAGGTACTCTTAGAACAGATAATGGGGGAGAATTCAACTCAAATGAATTCAAAACTTATTGCAGTGAAAATGGCATCAGAAGGCATCTTACAAATGTTTACACTCCACAGCAAAATGGAGTCGTAGAAAGGATGAATCGCACATTGTTAGGCTTGGCGAGATCCATGTTAACTTTCAAAGGGTTAAGTCCAACATATTGGGCAGAAGCAATCCATACAGCTGTCTATCTAAGAAACAGATCTCCAACTGCTTCGTTAGAAGGAATCACCCCTTATGAAGCTTGGTTTGGTTTCAAACCTAAAGTTAAAAATCTTTGAGTTTTTGGATCCATCTGTTATGCCTTAGTTCCCAAAGAAAAGAGAACTAAGCTTGATTCAAGAAGTTTGAAATGCACCATGATTGGCTATTTAGATGAAAAGAAAGGGTATCGTCTTTTGACAAGTGGAAAATTTATTGTGAGCAAGGATGTCCTTTTTGATGAAACAGAGAGTAAGAGTGCTGAAGAAATCGAAAGTCTTCTTCACAAGTTAGAAACTAAGGGCAGTAAAAGGAAAGGAAATATGAAAATTCAACCAACTTCACCAAATTGGTATGAACTTGATTTTCCTTCCTCTGAAGATGAGTCATCCAGTCCATCTCCTTCAACAAAATCATCTGGGTCTTATAGCAGTTCATCAGCGTCTCCAATCAGTAGGAGTTCTTCTCACAGTGATTCTCCAGATTCACCACCTAAACGACGAACATCAATTTACATTAATCCCCTCTACAATGATGGAGACTTCTCAGAACCTCAAAAAAGTGAGCAAAAACTTCCAAAATGGGTAGTTCAACTCTTGAAAGATGTAAGGCCTAATGAACAAAACAAAACAGGAATAAGGGCATCAAAACGAAATGAAGGCAATTTTGCTTTGATAGCAAATGATTTTACTGAACCTTCTTCTTTTCAGGAGGCAGTAAAACATAAAGCATGGCAACAAGAAATGGTTGATGAATATCAGGTAGTTCAAGACAACAACACTTGGCAACTTGTTGATTGTCCTCAACATGTTAAACCTATTGGATGCAAATGGGTTTATCGAATTAAGTACAAGAAAAATGGTGATATTGAAAAGTATAAAGCATGACTTGTTGCTAAAGGTTTTGTTCAGCAGGAAGGGATCGATTATGAGGAGACCTTTGCTCCCACAGCCAAATGGAACACCATCCGCCTTACACTTGCCTTAGCAGCTCAGAAATGGGGGAAAGTTCATCAAATGGATGTCAAAAGCGCTTTCCTCAACGGGGACTTACAGGAAGATGTATACATGACACAACCACCAGGGTTTGAAGTTAAAGGGAAAGAACATAAAGTCTGCAAATTAATCAAGGCTTTATATGGATTAAAACAAGCTCCCCACGCTTGGTATGCCAAAATGGATGAATACCTTCTCAAAGTTGGTTTTCATCGCCGTGAATTTGATGATACTTTGTATGTGCGCCAACAGGGAAAATATCTGGTCATTCTCATTATGTATGTTGATGATTTGATCATTACAGGAAACAATGATGATCACATTGAACAAGTGAAAAAGGAGTTGCATGCAGGTTTTAAGATGACAGATTTGGGACTACTTCACTACTATCTTGGAGTTGAAGTATTCCAACGTCCACATCATATCTTCATTTCCCAGAGTAAATATGCAGCAAAAATTCTTCAGCGATTTGGAATGCAGGATTGTAAGCCTGTCCTTACCCCTATGGAACAAAACTTAAAACTTTCAAAATTTGAAGGGGGGGAAAAGGTGGACAGCACGACTTACTGACAGTTGATTGGCAACTTGATTTATTTGAAAACCACTCATCTTGATCTATCTTATGAAGTCAGTATTCTTTCAAGTTTTATGCAGGAACCATTACACAGCCACTGGAATGCAGCCAAAAGAGTTCTTTGATATATCCAAGGAACAAAAGATTTTGGTATTCTTTACAAAAAATACTAAAAATTTTATACTTGGTGGATTTTCAGATGCCGACTTTGCTGTTAGTATTGATGACAGGGCATAATTCTCGGGTTACTTAATGAACATGGGGTCAGCTGCAGTTTCTTGGAGTTGCAAGAAGCAAACTACAGTGGCCACTTCTTCAGCAGAATCAGAGTACATTTCAGCATGGGAAGCAGCATGTGAGATTGTTTGGTTACGTCGAGTTTTACAGGACTTGGGGATTCCTCCAACAGAAGCTACTTCATTATTCATCGACAATCAATCAGAAATAAACCTTCCCAAGAATCCAATTTTCCATTCAAAGACTAAGCATGTGGACACCAAATATCATCATATCAGATCTCTCATTGCAAAGGACGTCATAAAGCCAGTGTTTTTCCCTTCAGAAGATCCGACCTCCGACATTTTCACAAAACCTCTAGGTAGAATAAAGTTTACTAAGTTAAGGGATGAACTTGGTATTTGTTGCAATGTATCTTTGGATCATAGGGGGGAATGTTAGATGATCCAAAAATAATTTTTATCATAGGTTATAGTATTTGAATAAAATAATTATTAATTTAAAATATTAAATTAATAATTATTATTCTAGAATATTTTGATATATTTGTGAGATATTTAGAATTAGAAATTTGTTATTAAAAATTAGGACTCTAGAAAAGAGTCGTTTCCTAGGCTCTAAGTTAGGAGTGAAGTTAGTAGAGTGGTTAGAATCTCATTTATTGTAAATGGACACTTGTTTATTTTCCAAGTGATCCATAACTAGATTAAGTTAGAGAATAAAGCTTATAAATAGGTTAGTTTCCTATTTTCATTGTAATGTGTAATGAGAGAATGTGAGAGTGAGTTTACGTGTGTAAACTCCTGTAATTTGCCCTGTAATATTTTTGCTTGATCAATAAAGTTGTGTGTCTGAGGACACTTCTGCGCTTTCATAAAGGAGGCTTTTAGTGTTTTAAAATAAGGCAAAATTATCAAAAAACATTTTCTACAACATCCGTTTATGGTTGCGGAGGTTTTGGAAGAGATTTTAATGGAAATTCAACACAACTAAAAAAAACGGGTGATCAGAGGATATTACGGATGTTTTTTTCATCGGTGTGCTACTTTGGCTTTAACACACTGGTGCATACATATAGAAGGCGCCCCGGGGCGGTCGAAGGAAAATGTACCAGGGTGTTAAGGTATTAAACCACACTAGGCGTAGTGTTGGTTATACAACGAATGGGGCCATTCTAATTGGTCTTGGGATTTTTACGGTGCCCATAGGTCGTATCAACGCACCGGTGTGCAATATCACAAAAATGCACTAAGATTTATAATTGGTATCGGTATCGTGCGGTGCCCATTGGTTGTACAAATGAACCGGTTCTTATAGACACATAAACGCCCCAGTGCGCAGTATCACACAAATGCATCGAGATTTATAATTGGTATCGGTATTCGTGCGGTGCCCATAGATCATACAACGACGCCAGTGTGTGTAGACACATAAATGCACCGGTGCGTCGTACCGCACAAATGCACCGATATTTTTAATTGGTTTTGGTGCTTTTTCGGTGCTCATAGGTCATAGAAATGCACCGACGCGCTTCTTAATACAAATGCACCAGTGTACAGTTATTGACACGCACCGGTTTTCATTTTGTATTTTTTAGAAACATCGACCTGTGATAGTGCAATTATTATGATTGTTTTAAATTCATTATTCATCAAAATTCGACACATCTTATAACAATGTTCATATTAGTTAAATTCTTATTAATTCATTTGAATGTGATGTATGGATTAATTTTTTATATCATATCATAATTATTGCGTTTTTTTTAAATTTATTATTCATCAAAAGTCGACACATATATATCTCATAACAATATTCATATGAATTAAATTTTTATTAGTGCATTTGAGAACGACAATGGAGAATGCAATAGCGACAATGGAGAATGCAATAGAATAAATTAAAACATATTTTATGATATATAATATATATGAATAAGATAGTCTTTATCATACAAAATGAAACACTTATTCGTATCCCTTTGTCTTTCAATTGGGACACTATGTCCATTACATTAAACAAAATGTCTGATTTCATAGACATATTTCAAAAAATACAACGCCTTGCTTTGATATCCAAACATAGTGATCATCATTCTTCGCTTGAACTGTTGTCACTACTAGAGCTACTTCCATGACTTGGGTTATTTTCAGGAATGTTTTGTTCATGGTGTTGATTGTTTTCTTCTTCTTCACCTTCCATCTACAAACAGAAAAATAAACTGAAATGAATGTATATACATTGGTGAGAATGATGAAAATTGCAATATTAAATAATATACATCAATGTAAATCTAAAATAAAAATGACGTACCATAGCAACAATGGACTCATAAACTATACACATTCTTTCAAAACCATGTACCATGCCATCTTTCAAAATTTCATCTGTTGGCGCAGTTCCATAATTTGTTTCCTGCAATTTTTATACCCCATAACAAATCATATATTTAATATAAAAGATGTTTTTTTTCTATTAATTATAGACGGAGCTAAGTAAAACAAGATCGATAGATGCTTACAAATTCCACAATTAATTTATGATATGCCAACATATGCTCACAACCCATATTTAACCCAATTTTAATCAATTCATCTGATGGTTCTTCTTTGTATGTTAGCACCTGTTTGAAGACATTCAA
Organism: Pinus albicaulis; assembly: GCA_034641835.2. NCBI lineage: Eukaryota > Viridiplantae > Streptophyta > Pinopsida > Pinales > Pinaceae > Pinus > Pinus albicaulis. The sequence continues at coordinate 323,650 of JAXQQM020091390.1, read as the reverse complement.
TGATGATTTTTGTAAAACAACTTAAAAAATACAAAAATGAAATCTAGTTAAGTTGTTATAACGAAGTAACAATTACTCAGAAACTTAGATTTCAACCCTTTTCTTCCTTGTCATCCTATTTTATGTGTTGAATGGGTTCCATTTTCTTTTCTTTTTTTCTACAAGAAAATTCTTGAGAATTAATATTTAATGTTAATTTTTTTATTTATTGTACCTAATGATCGAAAAAATCAATGATTACATATTACATTTGAAGCATGTTGTTGTTGATATGGCTTACATATTCCCATGTAGAATTCAATATTACATATTCCCATGTAGAATTCAAGGGAAACCCCCAGAATACGCACCGAGTCAATCGGAGAAACTTAAAACTGAAAGGAAATAATCAACAAGATCTGGGTCTTCGAAACAACCAAATTCCTCTATTGTGATACATATTGATTTTTAAGTAAACAAACCTCGAGTAATTAAAAAAAACTTGGAACAAGATCCACTAGAAATTTCTGAAGCTATTACAATATAGTCTGTCACTGGTGACGTTTCGAATGCACAATTAACTGAACCAGAAATCTTTGAACCTGATTCTAATTTTACAGCCCCTACTCCTGATCCTCGTTCACCTCGATTAAAACTTATCATCATTGAGAATATTCCTCCTAGTCTTATTAGCATTGAATAAATTAGTGACGAAGAAGAAGAAGAAGAAATTCGCACTCGTCAGGTTTCATAAGATTTATGACCCGGTGAACCAAATTTTCATTAGATTTACCTTTTTCTCCTTTTCAACCGAATACTTGGTATCTTATGACCCTTGAATTTGCACATTCATCTAGTTATCATCATCCACTTCACTGAATTCCATTTTACTCTTTACCCATACATAGTATATCTAACATGGCTTCTGGAAACGTGTCTACTGATTCATCTAATTTTTCATCTTCTCGAGAACTCTTATTGTATGGAGGTCCTTTCATTCCTGTTGGGTAATAGTCGCTTACTATAAATTTTTCAGCAGCATCTCCTTCATCTCATGCTTCTACTGTGTCAACTGGTTTATCAAAGTCTACTGCCCAAAATTTGACTGCGGACCACATTTATATGCTTTCTGGGAAGACCCCTCTATTTAACCTATCAGGTGGTTACATTCTTCCTGGGGGGAAGCAACCTCTTTCAGGAGGACAACATTACATTGAAACATATTCTATGGTTGTAGGGAAACCTTTCCCTGATAGTTATCCAAGTTATGGTCCAAATCCTCAAACTGGTTATGGTCAGTTTTATGTGTCGCAACCCTTACTAGGAACTTCTTATCCGGGAATGAGAACTATATAGAATCCTTTGTTTACTCAACAACCTTTGAAATCTGCCCCGAAAATGCCTTCCAATTAGCCTACTCATCCAATTGGACAATTTGGTTATACTCAATTCCAACAAATTTTTCAAGGAATACCTCAAGTTACACTGGGGGAATCTGTGCCAAGTAGTGAGCAAGTGGGCCCGAGTACTCCTCGTACTCCCGTCCAACCTACTATGAAAAATTCTATTCATCAAACCAATACTACTCAAACATCCGTCCCAGGATTTTCTCAAGTATCTACTGCTACTAACCCTCAAATGTCAATTCCGACTACCACACAGGCTATCCCTCAGACTAAATTTTTTAAAGTTGAACATATGGTCCAATCTATACCTCAAACATCTTTAGGAAAACCTGGTGCAGCTGATATGCAAAAAAGTCAACATTTTCAAGGGAAACCTTTTATAGGTCAACCTTTTATAGGTCAATCATTTCAAGGCCAACCATTTTAGGGACAATATGAATTCAGAAAAATGAGACCAAAACTCCCTTTCTAGAGTCAACCATACCTTGGTCACACATTTCAGATACCATCTCAACCTCAATTTGGTATGGCTAACCATGGTTACCCTGGAGGTATGCACATTCCAACTGCCCAGGATATTCCAAGATATCGTGGATACCCTCCTCGAGGTACCGGACTTGTTCCTCAGGGTTATCAATTTCCACAATAATACCCTAACTCGTGGCTACATTTTATAGCAACTTTAGATTTTCCAAACTTGTCTCATCTCACAAATGATCCTATCTATTATTTTCCTTTTTGGTCGGCCATGCCTACTATGTTTCCCAGTGACATTTCGATGTTTGAAGGAAAATCAGGAGAGGACCCTTCAAACCATTTCATGACCTATCATTTGTGGTGTGAATCAAACTCTCTAATAGATGACTTCATTCAATTAAGACTTTTTCAAAGAACCTTGATTTTTTTAGCCACAAAGTGGTACATTGAGTTACCATGAGCCTCTTCTAACAATTTTAATTCCTTTACAATTTCTTACTTAACTCATTTTCAGTTACCAGTCCGTTATGGTAATGGTACTAAACTTTTTACCTCACTCAAACAAAGTACATCTACTTATATTTCAAATCACATTCATGAATGCATATGTAGATGCAGTTTGGTCAGAATTTTTATCTGATATCAAATTATAGTTAAATGGTTTATGAAGTATTTACTCCAAAATATTACTAAATATGTAGCCAAAGGAGGATTTGTCACAGAAGATCAGGTTATTGTTCAATCCCAATATCTAGACCTCCTTTACACACATTATGGCACTTTGTATGAAAATATTCTAGATTTACCTCACCCTAGTTAGGTAACTACGACTCCTTCCAGCTCTAATGCCAAATATGGTGTAATCGGTACAATTAACGCATCTAAGAGTAAAAATAAGAAATCTAAAACAACCATTTCGATTATTACTTTACCTTATTCACCTAAAAGAGGCTCTTCTCTGGAAAACATTTCTGAAATTAACGTCGTATATTCGTCTACCACTAAAACCAATTCAGACTGTGGTAAAAAGAAAGTGAAGGGTAAAAACAAATAGAACAATTATTCAAAAGAGAAAAAATATAAAACTAAACCATCTGATGAGGAGATGAAAACTGATTATCCTTGTTTGATTTGTGACGAAGATCATTTCACAAAATAATGCCCCCATCAGGCCGAGGTAGCTAAGTTAGTCAAAGGTTCACCCATACTCGTTGTTTTAAAGGATTAATTTCATTCACAAAAAACTAAAATCATTTCTCATAATGGATACTCTTCCAACTCATAGGCAGATATCATGATGATGTCCTCTCAAATTATGGTTGCAACACGGTCTCAAGATTATGGCTCTAAGAACCCTGTAACTAGAAATGAAATTGTGTCATCCAGTCAACCTCCTACGTCAACTCCTCCTAATTCTAAACCATTATAGATCAAGAAACCTAGTTACAACATGGTAATTAAAGCACCTTCTAAAGGTGTTCTTTGAAAATCAGCTTTCAATCCGCATGCGATAGCTGCTCAGAGTTACAACATTGTTGAAGATCTGGCTATGTCACCTTCAACAATGTCGGCCCTTGAAGTGCTACACACTTGCCCAATAAAAATGAAATTACTATTGTCATATAATGCAGAGCTATTAACCCTCAGGACTCTAATCTCATTATCTTTGATCTAGACAATTTTTTACTTAAACTCCCACACCAAATGGCTTTTAAAATACCAGTCTTTGTAAATGCTAGGAGATTTTTTCACATGGTAATTGATGAGAGAGAATATACATGCATAATGTCTTTAGCTTGTTGGAAATCCTTCGGTTCTCCAACGATCAATTAATGACCCACAATTTTGAAAGCCTTTGATGGAAGAGGTTTTCACCCTTTTGGAATTCTTCATGATTTACCTATAGAGGTAGAAGGAAAAAATTTTACGCTTGTGGTGGAGGTAATTAATGCCCCACTTGCCTACAACATTCTATGAGGACGGAGTTGTTATTACGCTGTGAAATTTGTAGTTTCATTGGTATTTCGATTAATAATGTTCCCCCATAAAGGGAAGATCATCAAATTTGATCAGGTGTCTTCCTATACTTTAGATATTGCCTCTACTGGTAGTATCCATTATGTTCTAAACACGAATAATCCTTATGAAGATGTTGGAGTAGGGTTTCTTAAGGATTCATCTCTCATGGGAAATGTTTTCATGCCTCTTCCAAATATTCCTGGTAATATTTCCAATATCAACATGATTACAGCAAGCACGATGTCGTTGGAAGACCCTTGGATTGTGCCTTTAGAATCTGACTTGGACCTATATGGAAGTGAGATGCCCTTAAGTCCATATGAATTAGCTTATGTGGCATCTCAATCACTTTTTGACACCCCATCAACTAGAACTGATCAAGTGAATGTGATCACTAAAGATTCTTCTCATTTATCATGTTTAACAATGACTCCTTTTTCTCATTCTTTCAACCAAATATTTTCAACTAACAAAAGTATTAGGGAAATTTTGGCATTGGATGAATTACCCTCAGACGATCTTCATCATTGTTCATCTTTTCTACTTGACCTATTTAAACTTGAGAATGAATATTCAACCATATTTTCGACTGAATATGCTACTGAATCGCAAAATCCCATGTTAATACTTCATTCAAATTCATAATCAAATTTAGGAAACATTTTTGCGATGATTCCCATTGACATTTCAGTCAAACCAAGAATAACTTAGAACATTAATATAGGTGCTTCATGCTCAATTGATGAAATCAACATGTACAAAGCCTTATTCCAGGAATTTCGTGAAATTTTTCTTGGTCTTACTAAGAAATCCATGAATTGATACTAGTATTGTAGTTCATGAGATCAAGACATACTTGGATGCTAAACCCATTAGACAAATATTGTGTCCAATTCATCCATGAAAAGAATCATATATTAAGGCTGAGGTTGAAAAATTACTTCGAACAGGTTTTATTTATCATATTCACTTAACTGGTTGGGTATTCATTATTGTTCCAGTGAACAAAAAATAAGGAACTATCAGAGTATGTGTCGGTTATAGGGATGTCAATAAAGAATGTCCTAAAGGCAATTATCCTACGCCTTACATCGACTAGATTGTTGATAATTTTTCCTTCAATCAAATCTTTTCATTTATGGATAGATTTTCCAGATATAATCAAATAAACATACTCCCTCCCAATCAACCCAACACTGCATTTATTTTTTCATGGGGTACTCTTTCATATCACAAAATACCTTTTGGTTTAAAGAACGCTGGCGCTACTTTTGAGTGGGCCATGTCTTATGCATTTCACAATATAAAGCATATTCTACAACCCTACCTAGATGACTTACCAACCATTCCATGTGAAGGCAAGATCATCCTACGCATTTACAAGCTATTTTACTCCAATGTTGGCATTAAAATATCTATTTGAATGCACACAAATGTGTTTTTTGTGTACAATCAACACAATTTTTGGGATTTATCATTTCCAAGGAAGGCATTCATGTCGATCCTCTTAAGGTAGAGGAAATCGTCAATTTACCTCCTCCTTTTACTCTTCGCCAACTCCAAAGTTTGCAAACGAAAGAAAACCTTTTACGTCGAGTTATCTCGAACTATGCAGAGCTGACTAGAGGTTTTACTCGATTTTTCAAAGAGGACATTCCATTCTTTTGGGATGAACTTGCTGACAAATATTTTGATTCACTTAAACACACATTGACCCATGCACTATTGTTTCATCCCCCTGATTATCACCGATACTACTTTTTGTATTTATCTGCATCCCATTCCACCATAGAGATGATATTAGTTCAAGAATATGAATCCACCAATGAACATGTGATTTACTATTTGATTCATAACCTTACACCTACTAAGATTAAATACACGCATGTGAATAAATTGGCCTTGGCAGATGTGAAAGTTGTCCAAAGTTTCTGTCACTACATATTGTTACGCAAAACAATTGTAATCTCTGATTGAAACCCTATGATGTATATTTTGACTAGAAAAATGCTAGGGGGGGAATACTCTAAGTGGATAGTTATTCTGAAAGAGCTTGATTTGAAATTTGAGAAATCTAAATCAAAGAAATCATTAGTGTTTTTTGAGCTATTGTATTACTTTCCCTATACTAAAACAGAAACTGTGGCTGAAGATCATCTCCCTGATGAATCTTTGTTTCTGATCAGTACCTTGGATCCTTAGTATAGAGATATCATCATATATCTTCAAACCCAAAATTTTCGACCTTAACTATCATGATATGATTTTCATATAATTCGATACCAGTCTAAACAATATAAAATTATTGGTGATACCCTTTATCGTCGTGGTGCTGATTATGTTTTTTGACGTTGTTTAACCCACGAAGAAGCTGAAAATTCCTTAAATGACTGCTATTTTGGAGCATGTGGTGGTAATATGTGTAGGTTTTTCACTTCCCAAAACATATTGCATGTTGGATATTTATAACCCTCACTCTTTAAATATTGTATCATTGCAATTAGAAAATGTGAAAATTGTCAAATTTTTGATTGAAAGATGTGTGCCCCTCTTGCTCATCTTCACCCAATCATAGTTTCCATTGCATTTGCAAGATGGGGCATCGATTTTTTTATATGTAGCCTTGACTCGATCAGGAGGCATGGGTATATTATTCTCATTGTAGACTATTTTACCAAATGGGCCAAGGCGATGCCTGCATTCGAGAGCGGCCGTGAGACTGTAACTATTTTCGTATTCAACCATGTAATTGCTAGGTTTAGTGTACCCCAAGCTATCGTTACTGACCATGGTAGCCACTTTAAAAATATTATGATGACTGAACTTTCTTCTTAGCTTTTCTTGCGCCATGATAATTCAACACCTTATTACCCACAAGAAAATGGTCAAGTCGAAGTTGTAAACAAATTCTTAACCAATATGGTCAAGTGGGTTGTAGGCATTCATAAAACTAAATGGCATACCTTGTTTTTTTAGCCTTGTGGGCATACTATTCCTCTATGAAAACATCTACTAGTTTTACTTCTTTCCAACTTGCTTACCGTTTGGAATTTTTTTACCAATTGAATGTGAAATTTTGTCATTAAAACTAGTCGTTGAGTTATTACCGGCCACCTCTGGAGAGGAAGCACATTTTTCACACTTAGCGCAGTTAGATGAAACTCACTGCACCAATGCATTCGCTAATGAGGCGCTTAAAAAACATGTTAAGGAATAATATGATCAAAGCGTTAATCCTCGTGTCTATTCGAAAGCAAATCTAGTCTTAGTTTACGATCAAGCACATGATAAGCTAGGCGTTGGTAAGTTTTAACCTATGTGGCATGGCCCTTACATTGTTAAATGTGTACTTGCAAAAGGTGCCTATGAATTAGTTGATTATGACAGTGTCTCTTTAGGTCATCCCAATAATAATCTTTATCTAAAGATATAATATGCATTATTTAACTTGTGGAGATATTCCTTGTACACTACTTACATTTTTTATAAGGTGTGCCATAGATTAGTTATTTTTCTTTACGAATTTCCACTACTTTTCCTGCTTATCTTGATTAATATTTATATTGCAGATGTCGACATTTTTCATAGTACTCAGAATTTATCTTCCGTAGCTTGGGTCATCGATTCACCCACTGATGAGTTAGTTTCTATTCATGGGATTTTCCTTGGGCAAACAAAAAACAACATAGAAGAATATAGTGCAGTCATTGAGCTATTATATGATGCCATTGTGTTTTCCATTCGACGTTAGATTGTTAGGTTAGACACACAACTCATTGTATTACATTTTAATGGTGTCTATGCAATTAGAATTCCATCCACGTTAAGAATGTTTTTAAGGGTTCGTCTCTTGGAAAGATAATTTGAATACATTGAATATCAAAAAATTTCAAGAAATTCAAATACTTTAGCTCATGCATTGGCTAATCGAGTGTTAAATAGACATTTGTGACATTGAAATTAAATCAAAACAATATTTCATCCATATTAAACAAGGTACTTATATAATGAAAATTTGTGATCGTTATTAGGTTACATAATAATCTGTCAAGTGTGTCAAAAATATACATCATTCGAGGACGTAGGCTTCAAAAGGCTTATTATCCAAATATGCTGATATATAAAGAAAAATGTAGCCTCGAACGACTATCAGCTATCCTCCATGATGATGATCACGGTAGTAGACTATGATGCATTCCACTCGGCGCAGGTACCTCCTGAGCGGACCTGGAACTCCAACGATGTGCCTCTAGTACCGAAGAGGAAAATCATCAGTCCCAATCTCTGGGATATCTATAGTGAGCCTCTCCAAGTTGTGTTCCAACTCAGTTAAGGCCTCGATTGTGTTAGACTCCGTCTTGTCTAGTCCTCTGTCAGAGTCAAATTATCAAAGTTCATTTCTCGTTATGTACATTCCTAGGTCAGCAAGGAGTTAATTTGGTATTTAGGGCTAGGTGCAAGTTATTGTTCTCAAGGTGCTTCATAATACCTGCAGGCCAGAGTAAGATTTCCAATAAGCTTCATTTCAAGATTTTCATCATGTTCGAGGATATTTCTTTTTCAAAACTTTGTTTTGAAAAGGAAATTTTCAAATTTTAATGTTTGTAATAAATCTATATTTTAGAGTCTCCTGCCTTGAAATATTTCAGAAGCAGCCTTGGTTATCCTTCGCTAAGCCAGATGTCGGATCCCTGCAAAAGTCAAACAAGTATTATCAGTCCAAGATTCAGAAAAAGCAAGAGAAAGTCAAAGAGCAGCATTGTATTAAAAGACCAAATGTCAAAATGCTAAAAACATTATAAAGTGGGTTATCAAACAAATTTGAAAAACAATCTGATTTGATGAGATATTTACTTCATATATAAACATGGCAAATAATCTCATTTGCAAGAGATCCGCAAGGCAGAGGTCGAAGTCGAGTTCTTGAAGGCCGAAACCAAGTTTTCATAACTGTGGACAGCGGTTGGAGGTGTGCGCTACCCACTTGAGGTGCGCGCTACCCACTTGGTGCGCGCTACCCACTTGAGCGCCACAGCCAGTGCAAAATTGAACGGGCGCTACCCACTTGGTGCGCGCTACCCATTGGGCAGGGGCGCTACCCACTTAACAACGAGCCCGAGAAATTTGTGTTTGCGCAGAGTTTTGATTTAAATCGACTAACTCCCGACAAATTGCAAAATATGTTTTTATCATTTCTCGGTAGATTTTTATCATGCTTGTGATGATTTTGATGTTGGGAAAGAGGCCATGTTTGGAGAAGAATATATAAACCCTACATTCACATGCAAAATAATTCCTCAAGGGTTTTTTGGAAATATATAGACAGAGTTTTATGAAAAGTTTGAAAACTCTTGAATGGTAAAAATGCTCATGTCATAGCACGTTGTGTATATCATCCTCACACCCTCTTTTATCATTTTATCACTGTTTCCATCACCATAACATTGCCACTGTCATGGCATTTTGTGTCACTATGGTTAAGGTCATGTTGTTCTTATTCTCATGTTGACAGTCCCATGCTTGTTGACCCTTTGACAAATTTTGGCCATCATTATAAAATTGTACCATGCATCTGCATTTGGTTTTCATTTGTCAAACTCACTTATGATCGGAACAGTGATAGTTTTTATGCCATTAAAATAGAGTCATCCTCATTATGATTTTGTTTTCCTGTGATACTTGGGTACATGGGTGATATCTATTGGGTTTTGAACATACATTAAAACTTTGCTTTCACTGCACCTATATCAGCATCCATATTACAAATATCTTGTTCAAAGCCATGTCAGAGACAGAGTCAGTTTATGAGCAGGAGTCGGATAGTGATTCCACAACAGAGGGTAATGTGCCACGAAGGCCTCACAGAGGTGGAAAAGGTGGTAAACATCTTAGGGAGGAGCCTACTTCTTTGGCTCAATTGCAGGCATGTCCGCTTGCAATGGATTGTTTTCGAGTTCAGTCATGTTTTCGATTCTTTGAAATGATTTCGCAAACCCAGCTTCATCGTGAACTAGCTCGTCTGTTTGTTCTACATTTACGTAATGGCCGTGTAAATCTCGCTGGAGTAGATTTCATTCTGTCACCAATGACTATTGCTCAGGCCACTGGCATACCAAATTTAGGAGAGGAATGGAACAAACGTCAGCAGTTAGAGAAATTCCACTATGAGCCATACATCAAACCTGGGTATATGAGGCACTTGGGCAGAGTTTTTCCTTTCATATTCCTGAAGGATGAGTTTGCACCACTGATGAAACTCATCATTTGGTATTTCAGTTGCGAGGGCAGATTCTCGCGTCTCTTTGCATACCATGTCCGTTTGTTGATGCACTTCACGAGGGTACGTATGATGAACATTCTGTACTTCATGTATCGAAACATAGAGAGGATGATGATTTTTGTACAGAAGAAGACCCCAGCACAGCAGCATAGAAGTATATATCATTACGCTCTGATCAAGATCATAGTGGTACATCAGTTGACACAGCAGGGCATCACTTGGGAGGATTTCATCTCCCGTGACTTTTTCACAGCGCCACAGCTGCCTCCCGAGGTAGTTCATGATGCGGGAGAGCCTTCACACCAGCTTGGCATTCCTGAGATTGAGCATATTAGAGCTCCATTGTTTGTGAAATATCAGCGAGGCCACAGGGCCTTATTTGCAGCTACACGGCGAGTATTATCTCCACCCGGGGTGGAAGGGGTCTTGCCGACTTCATCAGCAGAGCGAGTATTATCTCCACATGATGTGGAAGGGGTCTCGCCTTCTTCTTCAGTACAGGTACAGATCCAGGACAGGGGCAAAAAGCCCATGCATGATGAGGGCCCATCAGGAGGTCGGGACATAGATTTCACAATCATTGATGTTGATGCGAGCTCTCCTAGCTCGAAACTGAGGGAGATCATCCAGGAGCAAAGGGCCGAGAATGACACGCTGAAGGATAAATTGCAGAAGGCTCAGTGGGTGATAAACTACCTGGAGCAGCGTAACAAACAGCTAGAGGATGAGCACACACTTTATGAGCTGCGTCGAATCCGTGAGGATCAACAATTGGCCCGGAAGAGACCTGGTGATATGACACCAATCGATCGAGATTCTGTACTCACGCATGTTAACATTCATCTGGAGAAGTTGTTGGCAAAGGCCAATAAAGAGAAAGACATGCTTCGTCACATGAAAGGCCATTATTGGGCTCGCATGCATGTCTGCAAAGCGAGAATGAAGATTCTGAAGAGGAGGTTGAGCGAAGCACTAAAACGGCGGAAAAGGCCTGATCCACTCCGGATTTTGGCCAAGGCTTCGTTGGCTGGGCAAGATACATGATGGAGGGTCTTCACTCCGAATTTGAGCAAATTCGGAGAAATTTTTGTCATTTTGAAATATTTTGGTCTAAAAACAGGTTTTTCAGTTAAGCGGGTAGCGCGCCCATATGCTCACTTTTTTTCGGGACACTTGCTGAAGGAAATATTTACATTTTTGGATTTTTCATGGTAATTTATGCATCCTCAGGCATTGCCGAAGCATTTCATCAGATTTTGGATGGTCAAAAAGCTCAAAAACACCATGAAAACCACCTTGCTGCCACCTTTTGCACCAGCAGGAAGTACTTCTGGGAGAATGAAGTTTTGGAGGAGTAAATGAGCTCCACATTGGGAAATTCCACTTGGGTTGGATAGCCAAGATCCAGGGATTTCCAACGAGCTATCATGAGCCCAATTTGGATGCCGAGAAGTGCCTCAAAATCAGGCTGAAAGGCGCGCTACCCACTCAGCTCAGGGGCGCTACCCACTTAGATTTTTGGCTGAATTTTCAACTTCCAGCTCAGAATTTCGGCCAGTTGGGACCAGTTTTGCTTGTGGATGAAATTTTTGGGCTTTCATGATGTAAATTGATGGTTGGCATGTAACTTTGGCTCATTTTTACCTATTCTAGAAGATTCACTCTCAAAAAGTGAAAATCATGTAAATGAATCAGTTTCCACTCTTTTAGAGGCAAGTTGTTAGTTGCCTAGATTTTAGCTCCTTGATTAGAATTTGTTGGAACTGCTCCTAGAAGGAGGATTTAGACCCCTAGAGGTGTGGTGAGGGGTTAGAGTGATCTATATATTGTAATTTGTGAGACATTCTACAGGTTGGACTCTTGGGAAACTTTGGCACACATTGTACATATTTTTCATATTTTGGCTAAGGAAAGATCAGAGGTTTTGCAGCACCTGTTGGGATCCTTGTGGTTTTCAGTTCTTAATGGTGTTTTCTCTCAGTTTATTGTAAGTTCCTTCATGTTTAATGTATGCCATTTCTCACTTATGCTTCTTAAATTAAATGAATGAGTAGATGAGGTTGAATCCATTGTTCACAGTGCTCTGCCTTTGAATTCATTTAATTTTACATGTTTTCGCCTGTTTGAGAAGGATACATGTTCATCCTTGCCCTTTTCAACTCCCATTCGTTCTGATCCATCCATATATCAAATCAAGAGCATTAAGACTATTGCCTATCTCGCCCCAACTCGAAATCTGCAAAGATCTGACCTTATCCCCGGACCCAAAATTATTTTTTCCCATTTCTCCAACGAAAACCCAAAAATCAAAATAAAACATTCCTATCTCTTTACTAGCCTAAAATCAGTATTCATTTCATTATAAGTCATCTCAGCCCCTTTGAAGATCCTTTGCCGAGATAGACCTGGAGAGAGCCCTCTCCTGTCCTCGTAGGGCTAGCTACGAGCCTGAGCGTGGTTTGATGTAGCCTTGAGTTTTGCCTTTTTCAGCCTGAGGCAGATTTGAGCGCTAACATAGTGGCGACCATACTGGCGACTCTTCCCCGGTACAGGATGACAAAGTTCAGATCTGATGCTGATGGTGGACAGCAGCCAGACACTGCAAGGTTGAAATCATTCACTGGCGACTTCATTCACTGAACAAATCCAGAAATCAATGCTTCATGGCGACCTCACTGCTGATGGACCGGATTGCAAGAAGATACGCTCCCATGAGCCGAGATCACATCCCAGGTTTTTCGAATAAGATGCCCAAGGTGGAGTGGCTTCAGAATTTGCCTATGTTCAGAAATGAGGAAGGTAATGACGCTGCTCTTCATCTGGTGAAATTTCACATTCATGTGCATAAATTTAAGATCAATTTTCCTGAAGACTGTTTGATGAAAATGTTTATGGCTACTCTGGAAGACGAAGCCCGATCATGGTATGAAAGTTTGCTAGCTGCTTCTATTTACTGTTTAAGGGATTTTCATACCATGTTCTTTGAAAAGTATAAAGAATCATTTCCATCCTTGATTTTAGTTGAACTGTTGTAGCCATGTACATAATTTCATTGAAGATCTAGAGAATTTTTATGGTGATAATGATTTCATGGACGGAGAAATCATGGAGGCTCTGTACGAGAAACCATTTCAGCAACATGAAGAGAACCTAAAGGATACCCATCAAGATGCTCAGGAGACTTTGCAGCAAGTTGAAGAGTGCCATATGGCTGAAAATGATGAAAGGGAGAATGTCATTTCAGATCTGCCCACAGAAGACAACAACATGCAAGTAAGTCCAGTGCTAATTTCAGAATGTGATAATGTCAGGACAGCCACTTCAGTTCTAGATTCAGATTGTAATGATCAAGCATATCCTGTGCTGAAGCCCATTAAAGAGAACTCTGCTGTTGAGATCATCTGGAATGCAGAAGATACAGTAATGGATCCAAATGTTCTCAGTCATACTGTCAGTCCATCATTAGAACACAGCCTTCGTGAAGAAGCAATCCAGTCAGTTCATGAAAACCAGAATGAGATCTTTGTGCAAGTAAGTGATAAGACTCCTTTCGATAACTCAGTAATAAATGATAGTTTGAATGCCCTGTCATATGAAGATAATTACTGTTTAAGCAGAAGAAAACAAAAGGCATTGTCTCCTTTGTCTGAAGATGAGATAGATCTACTTTTGAAAGGTCTTGTTACAGCCCAAGCTACAACAGATTTGAAGTGCACACATAGTCAGGAAAGTGTTGGTGAAACTTTTTCCTCTTTTGAAAAAGATGACTGCCTTGTAATCAGTTTTGTAGACCAGCAAACAGATAATTTTTTCTTTCACAAGAATGATAAGGCTGTCATGTTTGATAATTTTGAAGATTGTTTTTTGCTTAAATATGACCTAGATCATGAAGTTGAGGAATATATGCCAGAATTTCTCATGGTCAAGGAACCTACACCTAACACTCAGATGGCAGATACATCTCTGTGCATTTCTATCCCTCAGAAATCAATTGTCCTTTCAGATCAGAATGAAGTGGATACTAGTATTTTTGCAGCTGGATCTCCAGATAAGCCAGTGCTTCAAGATTTTCAAGACCCCTTCAGCATTCTTCTGCAAACATTAGAAAGGATAAATATTGCTTGGTTCATTATCATAAGCTTTGGTTTCAGTGGTTATTTTGAGTTGCCTACAGGTTCATCAGTCCGCCTGCTCAGGGAGAGTAAGAGCAGAAATTTGGGGTATAGCCATCTACTGGATTGGTTACATTGGAAGTCCCACTACACATGATTGTACATATCACATCAGTATGCAGGTGGTTTCCATCATGATTTTAAAACCTTGATGGACTGCTGCCCTTTTTCAGAGAGTTTTTGTTTTAATTCAGTCATCTCCGTTTGCATCGAGTCAGTTTGAGTCGATTTTCCAGTTAATAAGTTGAGTCATTAGTCTTTAGTCTGTTTGTCAGAATAATGATTCCATAGCCCAATGGATGGAGGCACTGTCTGCTCTCCCAAAGCTCTGCAGTTCTTGGCACCTCCAAGAAGCGGCAGCTGCCATCCCCATTGGAGCCAATGTTAGACTCCGTCTTGTCTAGTCCTCTGTCAGAGTCAAATTATCAAAGTTCATTTCTCGTTATGTACATTCCTAGGTCAGCAAGGAGTTAATTTGGTATTTAGGGCTAGGTGCAAGTTATTGTTCTCAAGGTGCTTCATAATACCTGCAGGCCAGAGTAAGATTTCCAATAAGCTTCATTTCAAGATTTTCATCATGTTCGAGGATATTTCTTTTTCAAAACTTTGTTTTGAAAAGGAAATTTTCAAATTTTAATGTTTGTAATAAATCTATATTTTAGAGTCTCCTGTCTTGAAATATTTCAGAAAGCAGCCTTGGTTATCCTTCGCTAAGCCAGATGTCGGATCCCTGCAAAAGACAAACAAGTGTTTTTAGTCCAAAACTCAGAAAAGCCAAAGAGAAACATTGTATTAAAAGATCAAATGTCAAAATGCCAAAAACATTATAAAGTGGGTTATCAAACAAATTTGAAAAACAATCTGATTTGATGAGATATTTACTTCATATATAAACATGGCAAACAATCTCATTTGCAAGAGATCCGCAAGGCAGAGGTCGAAGTCGAGTTCTTGAAGGCCGAAACCAAGTTTTCATAACTGTGGACAACGTTTGGAGGTGGGCGCTACCCACTTGAGGTGCGCGCTACCCACTTAAACACTACAGTCTGTGCAAATTTACACGGGCGCTACCCACTTGGTGCGCGCTACCCATTGGGCAGGGGCACTACCCACTTAGCAACAGAGCCCAGAAATTTGTGTTTTGCGCCCAGTTTTGATTCAAATCGACTCCAGCAAATTGCAAACAGGTTTTTATCATTGCTCAGTAGATTTTTATCATGCTTGTGATGAATTTGATGTTGGGAAAGAGGCCACGTTTGGAGAAGAATATATAAACCCTACATTCACATGAAAAATAATTCCTCAAGGGTTTTTGGAAATATATGGACAATTTTGTGAAAATATTGAAAACTCTTGAATGCTACATGTGCTCATACCTTGGCACGTTATGGACATGATCCTTACGCCCTCAGTTATCATTTTATCAATGGCCATCAACATAATATTGCCACTGTCATGGTCATTTGTGTCACTATGTTTATTGTCATGATGTCCCTATTCTCCAGTTCATAAAACACAGTCCCATACTTCTTGCCCCTTTGACAAATTTTGGCCATCATTATAAAATTATACCATACATCTGCATTTGGTTTTCATTTGTCAAACTCACTTATGATCGAAACAGTGATAGTTTTTATGCCATTAAAATAGAGTCATCCTCATTATGATTTTGTTTTCCTATGATGCTCGGGTACATGGGTGATATCTATTGGGTTTTGAACATACATTAAAACTTTGCTTTCACTGCACCTATATCAGCATCCATATTGCAAATATCTTGTTCAAAGCTATGTCAGAGACAGAGTCAGTCTATGAGCGGGAGTCAGACAGTGATTCCACAACAGAGGGTAATGTGCCACGGAGGCCTCACAGAGGTGGCAAAGGTGGTAAACATCTCAGGGAGGAGCCTACTTCTTTGGCTCAATTGCAGGCATGTCCGCTTGCAATGGATTGTTTTCGGGTTCAGTCATGTTTTCGATTCTGTGAAATGATTTCACAAACCCAGCTTCATCGTGAAATAGCTCGTATGTTTGTTCTACATTTACGTAATGGCCGTGTAAATCTCGCTGGAGTAGATTTCATTCTGTCACCAATGACTATTGCTCAGGCCACTGGCATACCAAATTTAGGAGAGGAATGGAACAAACGTCAGCAGTTAGAGAAATTCCACTATGAGCCATACATCAAACCTGGGTATATGAGGCACTTGAGCAGGGTTTTTCCTTTCAGATTCCTGAGGGATGAGTTTGCACCACTGATGAAACTCATCATTCGGTATTTCAGTTGCGAGGGCAGATTCTCGCGTCTCTTTGCATACCATGTTCGTTTGTTGATGCACTTCACAAGGGTACGTATGATGAACATTCCGTACTTCATGTATCGCAACATAGAGAGGATGATGATTTTTGTACAGAAGAAGAGCCCAGCACAGCAGCATAGAAGTATATATCATTACGCTTTGATCAAGATCATAGTGTTACATCAGTTGGCGCAGCAGGGCATCACTTGGGAGGATTTCATCTCTCGTGACTTTTTCACAGCGTCACAACCGCCTCCCGAGGTAGTTCATGATGCGGGAGAGCCTTCACACCAGCCTGGCATTCCCGAGATTGAGCATATCAGCGCTCCATTGTTTGTGACATATCAGCGAGGCCACAGGGCCTTATTTGCAGCTACACGACGAGTATTATCTCCACATGATGTGGAAGGGGTCTTGCCGACTTCATTAGCAGAGCGAGTATTATCTCCACATGATGTGGAAGGGGTCTCGCCTTCTTCTTCAGCACAGGTACAGATCCAGGACAGGGGCAAGAAGCCCATGCATGATGAGGGCCCATCAGGAGGCTGGGACACGGATTTCACAATCATTGATGTTGATGCGAGCTCTCCTAGCTCGAAACTGAAGGAGATCATCCAGGAGCAAAGGGCCGAGAATGACACGCTGAAAGATAAATTGCAGAAGGCTCAGTGGGTGATAAAATATCTGGAGCAGCGCAACAAGCAATTAGAGGATGAGCACACACTTTATGAGCTGCGTCGAATCCGTGAGGATCGACAATTGGCCCGGAAGAGACCAGGCGATATGACACCAGCTGATCGAGATTCTTGCCTCACGCATGTTAACATTCATCTGGAGAAGTTGTTGGCAAAGGCCAACAGAGACAAAGACATGCTTCGTCACATGAAAGGTCATTATTGGGCCCGCATGCACGTCTGCAAAGCAAGAATGAAGATTCTGAAGAGGAGGTTGAGCGAAGCACTAAAACGGCGGAAAAGGCCTGATCCACTCCGGATTTTGGCCAAGGCTTCGTTGGCTGGGCATGATACATGATGGAGGGTCTTCGCTCCGAATTTGAGCAAATTCGGAAAAAATTTTGTCATTTTGAAATATTTTGGTCTAAAAACAGGTTTTTCAGTTAAGCGGGTAGCGCGCCCATATGCTCACTTTTTTTCGGGACACTTGCTGAAGGAAATATTTACATTTTTGGATTTTTCATGGTAAGTTATGCATCCTCAGGCATTTCCGAAGCATTTCATCAGATTCTGGATGGTCAAAAAGCTCAAAAACACCATGAAAACCACCTTGTTGCCACCTTTTGCACCAGCAGGAAGTACTTCTGGGCGAATGAAGTTTTGGAGGGGCAACTGAGCTCCAAATTGGGAAATTCCACTTGGGTTGGATAGCCAAGATCCAGGGCTTTCCAACGAGCTATCATGAGATCAATTTGGATGCCGGGAAGTGCCTCAAAATCAGGCTGAAAGGCGCACTACCCACTCAGCTCAGGGGCGCTACCCACTTAGATTTTTGGCTGAATTTTCAACTTCCAGCTCAAAATTTCGGCCAGTTGGGACCAGTTTTGCTTGTGGATGAAATTTTTGGGTTTTCATGATGTAAATTGATGGTTTGCATGTAACTTTGGCTCATTTTTACCTATTCTAGAAGATTCACTCTCAAAAAGTGAAAATCATGTAAATGAATCAGTTTCCACTCTTTTAGAGGCAAGTTGTTAGCTGTCTAGATTTTAGCTCCTTGATTAGAATTTGTTGGAAATGCTCCTAGAAGGAGGATTTCGACCCCTAGAGGTGTGGGGAGGGGTTATATTGATCTATATATTGTAATTTCTGAGACATTCTACAGGTTGGACTCTTGGGAAACTTTGGCACACATTGAACATATTTTTCATATTTTGGCTAAGGAAAGATCAGAGGTTTTGCAGCACCTGTTGGGATTCTTGTGGCTTTATGTTCTTAATGGTGTTTTATCTCAGTTTATTGTAAGTTCCTTCATGTTTTATGTATGCCATTTCTCACTTATGCTTCTTAAATTAAATGAATGAGTAGATGAGGTTGAATCCATTGTTCACAGTGCTCTGCCTTTGAATTCATTTAATTTTACATGTTTTCGCCTGTTTGAGAAGGATCCATGTTAATCCTTGCCCTTTTCAACTCCCATTCGTTTTGATCCATCCATATATCCAATCAAGAGCATTAAGACTATTGCCTACCTCGCCCCAACTCGAAATCTGCAAAGATCTGACCTTACCCCTGGACCCAAAATTATTTTTTCCCATTTCTCCAACGAAAACCCAAAAATCAAAATCAAACATTCCTATCTCTTTACTAGCCTAAAATTAGTATTCATTTCATTATAAGTCATCTCAGCCCCTTTGAAGATCCTTTGCCGAGATAGACCTGGAGAGAGCCCTCTCCTGTCCTCGTAGGGCTAGCTACGAGGCTGAGCGTGGTTTGATGTAGCCTTGAGTTTTACCTTATTTCAGCCTAAGGTAGATTTGAGCGCTAACAGATTGCATCATTTTGTGGTGGCATTATTGCTATGGGCTGGTCTCCTCGTCGTTCAAACCACCCCAGTCCTACTAGTCAAACTGGACCTACATCTATATTAACATTTTGACAATTAGCATAGGATGATAAAAAAAAAAAAAAAACCTAGAAAACACAAAATTTAAAAATGATACATTTTTACCTATGTCATCCCTCTATACCCCATATGGGAGTGCCATATCTGGTTCGCCCATGTAGTCCATCCTTGCATATGTGAAGTCCTCTACCATGAATATCTGGCTTCCTAGCCATATAAAAAATTGAGGTGTATATCATACTATTAGACCACCATCACCACCATGGCGTGCCATCAATGAAACCCATCGAAACATAAGAGGATTTCAAGGTCCTATGGGGTCCACAAGATGTTGTTGTGGAATGAGGAGTGGAATCCTCTCAAGAGAAAATGATATCATGATGGCACCATAGCCGAAGTTCTTCAGCTTCCCCTCCTCGACTCGAGTTAGTTGTCCTTTCATATTAACAACCACTCCATCACACAAGTTAAATAGTGTTCCCTCGGAACACTCAATTGCAGTCTTCATCTGAGTCTTTGTAGCCATGTGGGGAGTCGTGCTACTACACAATTTTGTAACTGTAAATGAAATTATTTTTAAATCAAGTCGTTGGATATTTTTTTATGTCAATCTTTCCATCTTTGAATTAAGAAGTTTGAGAAAAATATTTTTCCAAATAGGAAACAGTAGATTTCCCAGTTGGTCGCACACCAAAAAATGAAATATAATTTCCCCTATGAGACAATGAAATGAAAAAGTAAATATCCTTTGAGTCAATCATGATACGATGATCTCCAATAGTAAAACATTGCTCCTGGATATCCCATTCCCTCACCATCCAAGTCATCAACTCTACCTGGGATTTCATCCTTGTTATAGACCAAAACTTATAAATTCCATGGTTGTTTAGAGCCAATAACGTTGTTGGTCTATCAATTGCTTTTGCATTATGTTTTTCATGTTCATGTTCTCTCCACTCAAGCATGGTTGGTTCAAATGACTTGCAACTAACAAATTAGAAACATTAGAACCTTCTGGGAGAAATTTTGGAGATTTTTAAGGGCGAGATTATCTTGTTTTTAAAACCTCACGGTGCCAGCATAGTTTTTCCTTACATATAGTGCATTTTTCATAGTTTATATATTGAAAAACAGAGCAACCACAACAATTTTATGTTTAGAAAATTATAGGGGTGTGTGGCCACAATGAGGAAACCCTGCACACCCCTGCGAGTGATGTTCAAAAAAATAACCCTCCTTAAAATATCATCCTAAATCTTAAAAAGGAAATCTACACTGTTGAAATGCAAGATATTGAAGAGATTTGTTACCTGGAAGAGATGATTCATTGAACGTTTCACTGGTTTGTGTAATATCAGCTCTGGAAGTTTTATGGTAAAAACTTTTTTTACTGCTCTCAAAATGAAATGGTGAAAATAAATTGTCTTTTTCAACTTTTATAAGCTTTTATGAATAAAATATTATTATTTTATTCATTTGACTCTTTTAGAAGTTCAAATTTTCACTAGTTTTATCATAATGAAGAACGATAATCCTAATTCTTTTAGTGTTATGTGCAGAGAACATGTTGCATTTAAAAGAATGAATCATTTGGACATAGAGTAAACTTTAATCAAATTTTCAGACTCTTCAAAAACATGAAAAAGCGAAACCTTGGAGTCATTTTGTAAGTCATTTTTGGAATCCCTAAACATGAAAAGATCTTTGAGTTCTTGATCATTCAAGCTTGTTAAAGTAAATGAACATTCATCTATTTAGTATATGTTTACCCCTTTTCTGAACTAAATTAGACTATTTACGAAAAATGTATACATTGACTAAGCATGGTCAATAGAGTTCTCTTTTCTGTTATTTTATCCTTTTTCAGGCTTGGGAGACTAAATTTACGAAAAAGAGCACTACGGAGTTTAATTATGTTTTTATCCTAACTTCCTAAACTGAAAAACATTGAACCACTCCTTCATAACGTTCGTTAAAAATACTTTGGAGGACTCATCTAAAGGATGAGCTTATACAACAAGAAAATGTTATCCTCCTCAATCTTGACAAAAATAAATAGGTACTTTCCAGTAATGGTGGGGGACAAAATTGGAAAAAATAATCCATCTTTTGTACTTGTTTTTAAAGCAGCATGTCGCTCTTGAACATGACACTTTGTCACATTTGTGTCTAGGTTGGGCAATACATTTGTCTTACAGTTAATCGAACCTCATTGAAAGTATTTAGCCGGTTTTGGGTATTATATTTAACTCAAATGCTGCCAAGTCAATTATCTTGTCGTTATGTTTTCAGGAGAATGTTCAACCTCAGTTCATATTCCATTGAAAATATATTTCTCCATTCACGTTGACCATCCATGATTCAGTCCTTGAAAAAATATTTCTTCAACTTGACATAATAAGTTTAATGATGTAGGCCCTCCTATGACACATTGCTTCCTATCGACTCTGGCTCATTATCTAGGAAGTTGATCCAGAAAACTTATCAGTACCTTGAGATTTGCATGCCCTAATGGCAGGTTTCTCATCTTCGATGACAGGTTCTCATCATTGGCCTTCGATCAAGTAACTCTATGAGTGTTTGACTAAAGATCATCTATTCACACTTCATAGATTGTACTGGAGTACCTTGAGAACCATTATCATTATTGGTGGTTTCTCTCACACTTGTTAACGATTTTCATTATTGACTAGTAATCAAGTGGTTTCTACCATGTTCGACTTTGACACATTCAAGCACATGGTTAGATTCATACTATATTGAGAGATGGAGATCAAGATCATGCATCTAGTTTCATCCATCCAAGTTGCAAGGAGTTTTGTATTCATCTTGAGTATACCAATTCATAACGGATGGTTGTGTCCATACTATGTCTACCATTGATGTAATTCTAGGTTATTTCTTCACTAGTACATTGAGTTAGTTTTTACTCTGACTATGGGAATTCCTACCTCAGTGATGATTATTATTTTCAATGAATGTTCATTGAAGGTCTCTAACTGGTGTCTCTAATCCAATGCTTGGTATGATGAATAACTTCAATCTTTTAATGAATTTTTAGACTTCACACTTTAGGGAGCTGTAATATTCCCTTTCTTGATCCAGTCAAAGTGGATAGAATCAATCCATGGTACTTACCGTGGTATTTTCCAATGGTATTGACCCATGGTATTTATTGTATTGACAAATGGTATTTATTGTTGGCATTGACCGATGGTATTTACCCATGGTATTTCTTGTTGGTATTTGACCCATCAAACCTATAAAAGGGGAGAGAAGCTAGGTATTTAGAGCATTCTGGATTATCTATAATATTGTGTTTGGGTTGAGAACCTGGCCTAGCCAGTTCTAGCATTGATCCTGGGACGAAAACCCCGTGGTGATGTTTATGTGGTAAATCCATCTAGGAGTCACAAGTGGGCTTCAGTTTCTTATATTTGTCATTTTCAAGCAGTTGTGCATGCTATTTGTAGGATTTTATGGTTTGGGCATGTATTTTAATTTTAGTGAATAATATAAATAAAATGGTTGCATTTCTTGTGTTCTGGTTCTTGATGAAAGACTGTATTAAATGAGAACACTAGTATATTTTAGATCTATCAAAATTTTTATTGTTTGGAATCTTACAGTGGTATCAAAGCCGTGCATCCTTCCAACTTGAGATTTGTATGCAAGGAACTACGGTGAAATTTATTTTTCACCCTAGCCAACATTTCTCACTTCGGTGATATTTATCACCCTAGTTAGATTTTTATTTTTCAGTAAATTATTTTATTGGGAGACATAAGTGAAGGGAAAACCATTTATATGTCTGTGGGTCAAATTTGTGAAAATATTTGAAGGCATGATTGACAAAATCTTCCTATGAAAAATTAATATATTCCTGTTTGGGTATGGGAGAAGATGGACCGTGTTGAAGAAATTTTGAAAAACAACCAAAAAATTCTTGATGTACTAGGAGGTTATATGGTCCTTTAAGTAGCCATATCTCTATAGACCAAAATGATAATCAAAGCAATAACGAAATCTGCAACAAGAATAAACTAAGGAGGAGAGGACTATGCTTTATCTGCAAGGGACCTTGGGCCCTTAACCATTCATGTCCAGCTGATAAGAAGAAGGCAACAAAGACAGAAGAAGAGGATATTACTTCAAATCATGGGGAATATTTTGTAGATGGGTCTATTTATCTTCAGGATGGTGAGAAACATCGTGACATTATTCAGGGAGGCTTACATGACAACAAACATTTGGAAGTGCATGAGGAAATTCTACCTAATGCCATTGATGAGGTTGATTCCTATACAATGGAGTTTGTAGATCCCCAGGGGAATATTCATGAAGAATATGAACAATCAAGTATAGATAAAATTCCACCAATGCATCTATGTTCGACAGTTGAAAGGGATGAACAGATGGTCTCCACAGGTGAAGGAGACTTGGGAGATTTGAGTGAGGATCCAGCCATAGTGAACCAGCATGATGAGTATGATCACGGGGAGAAACATGAAAAACATAATGTGCAAAATGGACCATTCTTAGAGAGTTGGTCAAAGGCTCAAGTTGAAGATGTGGTCGTTCGGCATCGAGTGCAAACAGATACAGAGACAGTCAGCAGGGCACTAGAATTGGCAGTAGAAGACTTTCGAGAAAGGATCAAGAATTTCAAGACAGATCTTATGTTGTTGAAGATGAAAGTCTGGATAGTCCGATACATAGCCTTACAGGAGAATAGAAAAATTGAGGAACTCATAGGGGTATGTGCCGAATCAAAGACCAAGTTGTCTAGTGTTGAAGAATGACTCAAATCCCTCATAAGGCAACAAGAGGAGTACAATTGGGAGTCCCATAGCAGCGCTCTACATGAATACATAGATAAGGCTTGCAACACCAACAACCCACCTTTATCATTGAGAAGAGCAGGGTAGAGTTCTCCAAATACATCATGTTGGGTAACCAAGTAGAGCAACATGAATCGAGCATCGAACACCATCAACATAGTATATTTGCATATATTCATTGTTTCCCAAGTATGGATTGGCAAGAGATTATGATTTGGTATTCTATTGATGGGTTGGTTATTTGGAGGATACCCATAGCCAAAGAAAAATTACAGTTTGGACCATTTGGTGCGGGCAGTGATGGGGAATTGAAATGGTACCATAACCCATAGGCCCCAGGATTTAGGTGGCATTGGGATCCAGGAGAATCCATTGGGGGTAGGATTGGCGAAAGGATTGTTTGGGATCGTGGTAAATCTATTGAGGGAAGGATTGTTTAGAGGATTGTTTGGGATCCAGGAATCAAAGGATCCATTCAAGACCATTCAACATGGAGGGCACATCGGATTGTATGGGATCCTGGTATCAATGTACAAATGCTTTTGTTGTGGATAGAAGTGGATCGCTTGAGGACAAGAAATCTTTGGGCAGGAGTATTTGTAATATTCCCTTTCTTGATCCAATCAAAGTGGATAGAATCAATCCATGGTACTCACCGTGGTATTTTCCCATGGTATTGACCCATGTTATTTCTTGTATTGACCCATGGTATTTATTGTTGGTATTGACCCATGGTATTTCTTGTTGGTATTTAACCCATAAAGCCTATAAAAGGGGAGAGAAGCTAGGTATTTAGAGCATTCTGGATTATCTATCTTATTGTGTTTGGGTTGAGAACCTGGCCTAGCCAGTTCTAGCATTGATCCCGGGACAAAAACCCCGTGGTGATGTTTATGTGGTGAATCCATCCAGGATTCATAAGTGGGCTTCAATTTCTTATATTTGTCATTGTCAAGTAGTTGTGCATGCTATTTGTAGGATTTTATGGTCTGGGAATGTATTTTACTTTCAGTGAATAATATAAATAAAATGGCTGGATTTCTTGTGTTCTGGTTCTTGATGAAAGACTGTATTAAATGAGAACACTAGTATGTTTTAGATCTATCAAAATTTTTATTGTTTGGAATCTTACAGGAGCAATATGTTACACATCATTTGTCACCATGGCACTTGATAGTCAAAATGGACGTATTAACACCCATACTCATGCTCCCTTACAACTCAAACATTCATATTCCTTGACCAAATCATGAATTTTGGGAAAATGGATCTTTACACTCTTAAATATGACTTACGAGCTTTTTACAGTCAATGTATGTGCATGTGTTGTTACTACGAAGAATCCCTGCACAATTTGGCACTATGTTTACCATTCAAAACATTGCCACTCACTCAAGGTAAAGTAAAAAATAAAAGTGAGTTCTAGAAGCATAGTTGGGCGCATATATCCCAAATAGGAGCCTCTCAGTCATATCAATTCGTGCCAAACCCCTCCAATCATGGAGTTAATTCCCTTGGACCATGGAACCCTAATCCCCTCATTTGTGGATCTCACCTATATTTTGTGGATTTGAAACCTCCTCAGTTTCTCCTATAAATTGATTTAAGACTTCAGGGTTAGGGGAGCTTAAATATAGTAGTATTATGCTAATATTTTTTTATTGGAGATTTTGTTAACCAAGGAGGAAGATAGAAGGCATTCAGGAGGAACCTATATGACATCAAGGCTTGGTTGTAATATTTTTATTTTCTCTCTGGTAATACATTTGGATATTTTTTATCAGTGTTTTGTTTTCTTGAAATTGTGAATGATTTGTGTTCATATACTCATTAAAACAATTTCATTTCCTAATCTCCTTGATCATTAGGATAATGTTTGTTTTTAGATTATTATTATGTTGAAGATTCCTTTGAACCATTGCATGTTTGTGGTTGCAAGTTTCTTCTAAGCACTGAGAAGCTTCATCAAATCAAAGTGTGTGGTCTTCATCGGTCATTTCGTTGAAAAGCTAAGAGAATCATCCTCTTCTCCTAGTTTTAGTAATCTAAAAATTGTTAGCTTAGGGAAAGAGATATTCTCATGGTTGTTTGTTTCTAGTTGTCTGTTAGGATTCTAGGGAGACCGCTCTTGTATGCAAGAGATATTTATCCGGGTAGCAGTAATTGAGTGAAATTTTCATATTTGACTTTGATTATATTTTTAAACTCTCTTCCTATTTCCACCATTAGATCGAATGTTAGACGATCGAAATATTTTAAGCCATTAGATACACTTCCTCCTTTATTTGCGCTCTTATAACTACCTGACTAACTCAGTGAGACTACTAATGAAATATTATACAGCCTCTCATGTGTGTATGTCATTACAGGCCAAGCTATTTCTTTCGCTTTGAATACAACGCAATTCTATTCAGAGAGATTCTGATTCTGCCAATTAATCCCAAGCCAGCTTTGCACTGATTGAGGCATCTAAGGTCTTGTTTTCTACATGTTCCTTCTATTCATATCAATTCAAATCTGTCTTCACTAAGCTTTAATGTTGTGAATATTTTCTTTGTGGTCTTTTCATTTATATCGTTTTTGGTAAAAAATGATATTGTTCGTTCTATAGAAACTTAACGCGATGTCTTTGTGAAGCATTTTTCAAATCCAAGATGCAATTTCTCAAAAAATACATATGCATTGGGGTTCGTTGACATATATCTCTGTGGGGTTTTAGGGAGAGAAAGTCACTGTTGATGGCGCGAACTATCTGATATTTAGTTTTGCTAACTCTATTGCAACAATTTATGCCATTAGATTTTCTTTTAGTTCAGATTTCTGATCAGAGGTTTAGTTTTATATCATTAGGATTCATATTGTTTTTACGAAAATTTCGTTTTATACTCAGTGGTTCTCTATTCATGAGAAGTTGTGTGGTGCAGACTTTGTGGGATTGAGATTTCGAGGGTAAGTTGTGTTGTGCAAATTTTATTAAACAATGTGTGACTTTCTTGTTTCATATTTGTGATATTATTCAATTGACTTTAGCCTAATTCAATTAAATCAGTTTTTAGTAATAATGCCTCAAGTAGGTTACCTTTGATACGGGGAAACTGTGATATTATCCAATTGATTTTATCCTTGTTCACTTGAATCAATTTTTTAGTAATAGCCCATCAAGTAATTCTACCTTAGTAACGGAGGCTTTGAATTGGGGCTGAGTACTTATAAATTTTCTTTCAAATAGTCTATAAAAATTCATAGATAAAAACAATCTTAGTCTCAAATATCACATTGATTTGTAGAGTATAAAAAATTATTAGTCTCAAAGATCGCATTGATTTACAGAGTATCTTTCGAAGTAGAGCAACAGTAACTATCGCTTCCTCTGCTATCATGCCCATTATGAAACTAGTTGTTCAATCAAGAAACCGAATGGATACTAAACCTTGAAGGCTTCCTATCTTCACACGAATTTGCAACATCATAGGATTCCAAAGAGAGATATCAATCAGGGACCATCTCTCTTGAACCACCATAGTATATCACATCATTGTAGAGTCATATCATCCAACAATTCCTGCTTTATGATAATCACCTCATACTTCCACACTCGATATGTGCCATTCCGCAAAGGATCTTGAGGTTATTTCAAATTTAGGAGATCGCCGACCATACTGCTACACATATAAAAATACACTGCTCCTCAAATATTTGGGTAAGTGAAAGAGTAATTCTTGAAGATATTTTAGTCACATGATGCAACTATCCCACGACTCTATAGTAGAGAGACCAACATGGAACAAAAAACTTAAAATCTATTGATGCACTCATTTGCATGGGTAGTTCATGGACATTTTTATTTTCAGAGATCACACAAAGATGGTGTTCTTTATTTTCTCTTTTCATAATAAAGTTTTATGGGTGAAGAAATTCATTTTTCCTGCAAGATCAAGTTATGTAGCTATAATATCTTGTGTTTGTTCGTACGTCCAATCGGAAACATTCCTTTAAATACTCGATAGAGTTACTTTCATAGTATTCATTGGAAGCAAGAAATAACCTGCGATCTCGACCTTGAAATACCCCATCGCTTCTCCATGCCTTCCACTACGACCACTTCACCATATCATTCAGTACGACCAAATCAAATTCAAGGTAGATGTTATTCCTTACATGCATGTTGTCGAGTGGGCGATTTAGAGCTAATTTTGTCATGGAGGATGACAAGATTTACCCATTTTTTGAGTTGGTGATCCATAAACACTGGATTACGTGAAGTGTAAAGTGGTCAATCCCCATGTAGGTCGATAGATAGGTGATCCGGATTTTATGCAGGAACGCAACAGAATAAACACATAACCATAAATACAGAGATGCAGCGGAAATAACACTTCATTTCATTAATATCAAATAACAGAAAGATGCTTACAGACATAATGGAAATAAAATAGCTAGGGTGCTGGTAGCGAATCTCTGAGAAGAGATGTGGTGGCTACAGACCTCCGAACTGTGTTACAATGAGGCTCAAGGGCCTATTTATTGTTGAGAAACAATGTAGAATTTGAAACGTCCAAAAACCTAACCGTAGGAGATGAGGCGCCAAAACTGTGGGCGCCCGTTTGGGTAAATTGGTGGTTCAACTTCCCGGGGGCATAACTTTGGCACCCGATCTCCGTTTAACGCGTTCAATAGCTCGTTAGAAATATCTATCCGAGGACTACAGCTGTCGGGACAAATTTTATTAGAAAATTCGTTGGCGCTTTCATACCCAAAAAACGTCGTTTAGGGCCTCAAAACGGCTCCGGAAGTTCAGGACCCGAAAAACTGCTAAAAATAGTAAGTTATGCCGAAACTGAAAAACTGAAAGAGAAAACGGTGGGGGGCCAAGTGGAATAGGTGGGTGGCCACCAATATCCACCTGGATCATTAAGCCCCCAAAACGGCTCCGAGAGTGGAGGACCCGAAAACCTGCTAAAAATAGTAAGTTGTGCTGAATGTGAAAATCTGCAAGAATTGATGGTGCTGGTCCAAATGGAATAGGTGGGTGGCCACCGATATCCACCTGGATCAATAGGTCGAATCGATGATAGGCACTACCAAAATAGAATAACTTATAAATGGATATTAGAGGTTTTCCTACGCACAATTCCTCATCTTTTCATGTTACTGTGCATGCCATGAACGTCTCAGATGCCAAGTGGTGCAGTTAAGTTTTGAACCAACAATGTCAAAGTTTGTCTGTGATTTCTAAATCGTTTTGAGCTAGTTAGCGGTTTTCTTTCTTGAGAAAATTAATTCTCCGTACCAAACCTCATATCTCATTTACGACATAGGAGGTATCATGGTTTAAAGTTTAAGGGTACCCCTAGCCATCAACATATTTTTTTGTTACAGTTTTATTTTTAAATTGTCTTTCATATGAATTTTAAAATTTGCTCTTACCTGTCTCATTTTCTCTCACATAAAAATAATTAAGCTGCTCCATCGTGTGCAAAGATCCAACCAAATTTTATTTTCCCCAAATTTCTCCTAAAACAACATCTTGTAAAAATTGATAAAATTTTATTTTGCTACATATCTGCTTTTGGTTGTTCACCCTTCTCTGCTATTGAAATATATAATAGAGTTTCGAGAATTTATACCTACCAAAATAGGGTTTGAATAAATATTTTTGCATATCACATAAGAATTTAAGGTTGTGTCGCATCCTATGCACCGTTTCTTCATAATAGTGTAGAAGTGTAGATTGGTGTATATTTGTATTAATAAATTTTCGAATTGAGACCCTACTAAATTGATTTTAAATGTTATTAAAAAAATATATAATGCCAATTAATTCACACCTATTTAAAAATTATATATAATGGAAAATTGTAAATTATTGCAAACCTCTGTATTAGAGAAATAATTAGAGTAATTGATCCATCATTTCCATTGAAAGCCAACATAACCCACATGTTGCACCTTATTGCTTCATTGGACTTTACATATCATGACGACACTTGTTATTTTAGCTGTCGTCCCAACTTTTTTCACTAGGTTTATGCAATTTTATTCCTTTTACGCGACTTTATTTTTGATGCTCTATGATTGCTTAACATTCCATCTTGGAAGTGTCTTTTCATTATTCAAATCCAATTGAAATTTGAGTCCAGCTCAGAAGTGAAATATTTTTCTCGACTCTCTCTCAATAAATACCAAAGGTTTAGTTCCACCGCAACATTCATCACAAAAGGTTTAGTTCCACCTTGGCACCCACTTATACTTCATTTGAAAGTTGTAAAAGTTAGACTTAGTTACTTTGATTTATAACTCATAACATATAACTAAGCCACTATAAAATTTTCAGTTGCTCCTAACGACTTAATCATATGATAGGAACAAAAATGGTAAGACACACTTATTTTATGACTCATTTTAAACAGTAAAATTCCTCTATCATAATTATGTGTTCCAAAAGATCCATTCAATCATGTGATATGAGACAAAACACAAAGTAAAGAATGGTCGTGTCTTACAAAGAGAATCCAAAGTTCAAAATTGATATTATCTATATGAAAACATCAATTTAGAGTTTACATTAATGATAGAACATGGAAGAAGGCAAGCTTAGGAGGCATTCGAAAAATAATTGCTTTCTTGCCTGACATAATGATTCGGGGAGGGAACTTCTAATTGTGCTTGCTCGGACTCGGGAGTCGAAGACTCAGACAGTGGGACTATTGAATCAAATGTAGTGAAGTTCTACTACCAGAGGCCGCGACAGTTGAGGGAAAAGGAATGAAAATCCCAAAAACATCATCAAATTTTCATTTGATAGGAAGAGGGAATTTGAAATGTTTGCTTGGGCCATAATAATAAATTTATAATGTTCTTTTATTTCTTTTATTTTTAAGTTGAAAAGCTTTATTATGGTTTGATGTGTAACTGCAATATTTCAAACTTAGAACTTTAAGAGGCAAATTATTACTCCTTGATCCTCTTTTGAGCAACCTCAACAAAGGTGCCAGTCTACCATTTCACTCTTTCATCAGCTTCCTCATCATGGTCGTCATGGTTCTCTCGAGGAGATTGATTATCCTCATCAAAAGATTTCTTCTTTGACACCTTTGAATCCACATCATTGTTTTTCTTCTTATTTGATTTTCTCTGGTTTTTTTTCCTTTCTTCATCTAAAGCTCCCCCTATTAATGTGTTCACTTTCAGCCCTCCTCGGCGACTTGTTATCTTTTCTTCCTTCTTTGGTTTTGGGGGATTTTTCAAAATAAAAGTAGTAAGCTTATCCCTCATATCTACATCAGTAATGTACCCACATGCATCACATCGTAGGGATATTATTTATATCTTTGATATGAGAATATTTGCCTCTAGATTTCCACGTCCATAGCACTAGACATATCCTTTTATAAAAACTTCCAGAAAGGGCACGTTCCTGCTCTCTATGCAATGCCACCAACTTCTACCACCAGTCTCTTATGTTTGCTTTTGTACATAAGTATATTTTGCAAGGTACAAATGAAAACCACCATCCTCCTTCAGGTTATGTAAATGCATAGAAGATTTCTTTTTGAATACTACCCTAGTCGTTGTATCTGTTTTAGATAGGTACAATGTTTGCATCTTTGCCAGAAGTAAGCCTTAAGCATAAGGTAAGGGTTTGTCTGCAAGGTAAGGTTTTGTCTAGCATTTGGATATGTGTTGATCAAGATTACATCCGGAACCCTCCAAACTACTCCTTACCCCCAATTGCCTATTTCAATATTTGTAACAATTTTTTTATTTGTGTGAACATATTATGTTGGGTTACATATATGTGTATTGATGACAATTTGGTGATACACTAGGGTGAATCCCTTAAAAGTGCCTCTTCCATACATCTTCCCAGCATTTCTAGAGTGTCTACTTCTTAATCACTCGTATCATCAATATCTTTGAAACTTCCATGATCTGGTTATCATCAATATCTTTGAAAATTTTGCCTTTCATTCTTCCACGATACCTCCTTCTGTGCAACATCTTCTTTCTTCTACGCTACTCTTTCCTTTACTATTGTCTTAGGATTTTATTTTTTTGCAACAAATAGCCATAGGTTAAACCAAAAACAAAAAAAAAACATCTTGAAATAAAAATCTTACTGAATGAATTGCCCCAACCAATCATTTCAGATAACATAAGTTTACCGGAACACAAAACATCATTGTCTGACGGAAAATTTAATGACGGTCAAATCACCGCCGCGGATAAATAGGGATGGGGATATTTCGTGAGTCTCCATGGATCTTTAAAAAGAAACTTAAAAAGAAATGTAAAACAGCTCATCAATCGTAAAAAGAAACTAGCAACAACAGCGTTCCTCCTGCAGCACGGTTGGTCCAGCAAGGAGGCCCTTCGGAAGAAAGGAAAGGATCAGAAAAATAAACACCACGCCCTCCTTATCCGGCCGTATCTCTGGTCGACCACTGAGGACCGTTAAAACAGTTGAGCGTGACTGCCTCTTATCTATATGCTCTGCATTTGCGATTTCCGTCCCTTGGAAAATATAAGCAAATCCCTCCAGGTTTTGTTTTATTCTACCTCCTACCTTTTGACAATCTATATAATTGATAGAACAATTACTCTCAATTTACGGTGGCAGCGATGCTTCGGGCACAATGGGTAAGTCCACGGTTATGCTATTAGAGTGAAAGTATTGGTGGGAGTAGTTAGAGAAACATAAATTTTCGATTGAAGTTGTTTTTTGCAGTTTCAGAGTAATTACATTCTTATTGATTTCCAATTACATACAGATGTTTCAATTCCTGTAACTATGAGGCTTTTGCCTCCCTGTAACTGTAACTTTTTTGTATATTAATAGATTAAGCGTATTCAGAGAATTTTTTTTTTCATAAATACGTAAATTAAACCGCATGACATGTAGATGTTTCAGTTAATTTTCATAAATACTTAGTAAATTCAATTGTAAAAGCTGTTATAATCAAATGACCATTTCCCTGGCCCTTTTCCTGAGCCCGCCCGAAAGAGGGTGAGAAAAAGACAGGTGTGGGCTGCCATTAGTCTAGTTGACCGCCATTGGGTCGCAATGAACAGAAAAAATAACAGCTCACAATTTTTTTTTAAGCAAAGAAAATAGTTTTGCCATTGTTTTCGGAGGGGAGGGGCCTCTTCTTAATGTGCTTGGAATTCAAATTAAATTGGATTCACATTTTTCCGTTCAGAAGAGGATTAAACTCTGAAAAAACGCATCTCCCATCTATTAACCATTCACTGAATATCCAACTGCTTGTCCATTTAAAAACCAAAGAGGTAAGTCTCCTCTCCTCAAGGCCGGAGATGAGCATTGTATCTTTGTAGGATAAGGAGTGGTTATGTAGTGGAGGGCCTATTATCTTCTTTGCAAAGTCCGTTTTCCGGATTTGTCTCTCAATTGTTACCAAGAAACCCAGGGAAATTTCTTTGATATTAATGACAAAACTTTATTACTTATAAATTTGGAATTTTTAATTAGCTGATTTATCTTAATGTTATTGTAAGAGTAAGGCTTAGAAATTTTTAAAATAAGAAATTATTGTGAATTATAAAACAAAACAAAAATCCCTTAACCAAAAACATGTTACATTAGATAACCAAAAACCTGTTATAATAAATATTGCTGGGAAACAAAAAAAAGGACACTATTGAATATGGGTAAAACTTAAAAATGATAAATGCAACAAATGCAGAATTCCAGGTTTTCTTTCCAGGTGCGCAAAATCTCTCTTCATCCAGGTCTAGAGTAAGATGGATTTATTTTATTACGAACTTTATTAAGATGGAGCCTTCATCCAGGTCTAGAGTAAGATGGATTTATTTGATTACCAACTTTATTAAGATGGAGTTATATGGAAAAATAGTGACATTGAAATTACATTTTGTTTATTCACCATGGTAACCATGAGATTTGTACACCCAGCAGTACAATACAGCACATCTAATAAAGTTCAAATTCAGAGTTTGAATTTAATTATGCAGAAAGAAAGACCGTTTATCCAAAATTTACGAGGGACGCAATTTTACGCTATACATTTAATTAATAAAGAAAATATGTTAATTTCTAAAATTTTAGAGAATCGAAATTTAAAATTTTAAAATTCTTTTTTTTTTTTAAATGGATTGCAAATAGAATCAAATAAGGAGTACTTTTTGAAGGCAATGAATGAGAAGGAAACAAATCTCATTGATAGTAATGACTTTGGTGATTTTTTAGGTTATTTAAAAATTTTAAAAACTTGTGATTTGGCCAGAGATTTTTTTTGAAAAGATTATATAGAAATTTATTTCTTTTTATCTAGTTTGAACTAACTAGAATGTGGTTTATCATATTAAATAGAGATAGCAATAAAAATAATGAATTTTTGAATATTAAAATCTAATAGTTAATTTTAACTAGAAATTATTATTTATTAATATTTTAATATAATGAAAGTAGCAGTGTTAATTAAGAATTTAAAAATAAATTATAATTCCATAAAAATATTTACAATTAAGTAAATTAATATTTTAAGTCATACTTAAATAATACATTAAAGTCAAAATTAGAAAAATAATTTAAATAAATAAGTAAATATTTTATTTATTTATTTAAATATTTACTAAATAAAAATTAATTAAATAAAATTAATTAACTATCATTCATCATACTTATCATTAAATAATTGAACATCACTAATCATACTTATCATTTGAGACTATGTTGAAATTAAAAAAGAATGACAAAATTTCCTAAAATACCTAATCTAGCATCTAAAATATTATACACAAAATCCTTTCTCAAACAAGAGGATGACTTTCTTAAATTATTTCGCTTTATAGAATATAGAAAATTAGAACATTTGTTATTATATTAAAACAAAATGAAAGTTTAAGTGACGTATTATTGATTAAACGCAAATTAAAAAGGAAATTCCACACAAATCAATCTTCAAATTTCTAAAAAAAAAAAAAAAAAAACTTACTTCAGAAAAATGGAGAACAACGGTCTAAACTATTTACCAGCAAATTTTAATAAATTCGGAAAACCTACTCTCTACTTTTGGCATTGATCCATGGCAAACGTTCTCACAGCCACTTTTCTCTCCCCGTTATCCGACCGGCACCATGTCCTTTTGGCATTGATCCATGGCAAACGTACATAACTAATAGTTCTCGTTGATGTTTTACTATTTCATATGTAAACAAAGGCAGCAGAAGTTTCAGATTTCGTTGGAGAGTCGGTAGCAGCCGCAGTTGGACAACCAGTGGGAATGATCCTACCTGCCACGGCACGACAAAGCTGGGTTTCGACATGTTGTCTAAAGCATATAATATAACTAAGGGATAAGGCTTATATTGAGATTTTCATTCTAATTGCTTTGACAATATGGATATCTTTAGTAAAGATGACACATATTTCATATCTTTCTATTGACGGGACTTACAGAGCAACGAACATTTCAATTGTTATTAATTATTTTTAGTGTAAAACTTTGGGACTGAATCAATGTCATTGCATATGCATTTGTTCTCTCTTCAATCATAACGACAAAGATATATAAAAATGCATATATGAAAGGCGCTTTTATCATCATAATGAAACCACAAACTTTGGTTTACCAAATGTGAATATGTGATTAACGAGGAGATTAATCTTGGTAAAGAGGAGATACATTAATCGATCGATTTTAATTCCTCTTAAAATAAACGAGTGAGAAGTTAGACGCAGAAGACAATGCAGTAATTTCAATGATAGCAAGATAATTAATTACAATGTATCTACCAAAACCAATGACCTGGATCACTCTATCTTCACAATGAGTCTTTAGAAGTCTCTAGAAGTCACAAATATCCAGCTTAAAAGCGCCTGGCAACAACTAAATATTATTATTACATGGCCTCGACTTCGTGACTACTACGTTGCAGATGGACATTTTAGTTAGCATAGCTTATATTTGTAGTCCTTCAAATGTCTGGCCGAATTGCCAATTTGCAGGAGCGACGTTATATGAAGTGACAGTCTTGCCATCGCTGGTGGTGACTCGGAAAGACAGACTCTGCCCATTCAAATAGGAGTTGCTTTGCCAATTCTGTCCCCAGTTGCGTGACATTTCCTCCCACCCAGTCTTGGAACCTTTGAGGGAAACCGCCTCCACATCCCCTGCACCTCCTACGTTGGTAATGAGTACCAAATTGAAGTAGGAGAACCCATTGATGGTGAATCGAACTCCACCTTTCCTCCCGCATGGTACTCTGCATACATACATATATATAAGTCTTTCAAATATGCTTTAATCCAAATTACCGCCAAGTGAGAATAGTTTTTCAGGATTGAAGAAGACGAATACAGAAATGAAGGAGTAACTGGAGTAATAATTAATCACCTTCGGAACATTATGGGAACAATGCCACCCTTGTAAATGCCAATTTGTTGAAAAGCAGGTTGAGCCATGTCGAAGTGTTGGAGAGGCGGATTGCACCATCCTCCATTATCATTGGGAAGTGCATAGTTCGGTGGGCAAAAGTTGGTAGCCGTAACAGTGACAGTGCCTCCAGGTAAACACCACTGAGGGTCGGTCTTCTCGTTGCATTTCATTTCGTAGCAGGCACCGCAAGTAAGTCCATTGTTGAAAAGCGCGGTGCTCAGAGCAG
Organism: Pinus albicaulis; assembly: GCA_034641835.2. NCBI lineage: Eukaryota > Viridiplantae > Streptophyta > Pinopsida > Pinales > Pinaceae > Pinus > Pinus albicaulis. Next base: position 286,952 of record JAXQQM020091390.1, on the reverse strand, counting down.
CGGTGTTTGTCCCGTAACCTTGGCTATACAAATTACCGTAGCCGCACGCACCTCCTGTGAAATCAATAATAATGTAATTACATAGAAAACATAGGGCATTAAGTCAAGCCTCTAACTCCGAAACTGCAAAACCAAGGACATCAATGGAAAATTTATGTCTTTCTAACGAATCCCACAAATACTTTCACTCGACCAGAGTTTTGCCCCACCGTGGACTTACCCATTGTGCCCGAAGCATCGCTGCCTCCGTAAAATGTAGCATGCGCGGATTGCCAGCTGCTATCTATTGCATAAGCTGCACCAGCTATCCACCAGAAACAAAGCACTGAGGCCAGTTGTACAAGCGCCATTTCACTGCAGAACATTCAAAATTTAAAACTCAACAAGAATCATAAACATTATAAGAATAATAAGCGAAGTGTATAAAGAAAGAGCACCGAAAGCAATGGTTGCTCAAGGATATGTAGACTTCACCTGAATTTAATATCTAACATGAAAACTAACTAGTAAATAAATCAGAATTGATATCTGAATTGATACTTGAGTGCAGAGAGATCTCCAAATATATAGAATCGAGAGATGGAGGAAGCTTATTATCGCTTCCAAAAATGTCAATTTCCATCGGGCCGTAACAACCAGAATATGTGGACATTAGTAAGAATTTTCCCAGTATAGATGATAGCCTGCACATGCAACGCGCTCTCAAGCCATCGGTGGCGGTATTCGTTTCTTGCGATGGAACCATCTGGACATGGGGTGTTCAAAATCTACCAAATTTTGCGATAACGAAGGTGGTAGGTTGGGTGTGTCCATACCGTAAACGATTCCAGAAGTTGCGGCATCAAAGGCCCGGGCAGCGGGCTATTTCAAGTTATGTTATGTTTTCGCTCCCACATGTTATGTTTTCTAAATTGTTCTTCAAACTTCTTTTCCGAAATGGTCCATCGACAATGATACGCATGTGCTTCTTGGTAAATGGTCCATCGACAATGATACGCATGTGCTTCTTGGTATCTATCTTTAAATTGTGAGAAATTGTTCTATATATTATATATCTTGCGAAAAGGCAGGAGGCAGACATTTCAATAAAACAAAAGCGGAAGGCATTTGCTTATATTTTCCAAGGGACGGAAATCGCAAATGCAGACAGAGCATATAGATAAGAGGCAGTCACGCTCAACTGTTTTAAAGGTCCTCAGTGGTCGACCAGGCGTACCGCCGGATAAGAAGGGCGTAGTGTTTATTTTTCTGAGTCTTTCCTTCCTTGTGAAAGGCTGCAGGAGGAAGGCTATACTTAACTTTTAAGATTGATGAGCGGCCTCACGAGTCACGAAGAGGCTGTGGTCACATTTGTTGTTAAGTTTCTTTTTGAAAGATCCATGCGGAGTCGGTGACTCGAGAAATATCGCCATCCCTTTTTACCCGCGCCAGTGAATACTTACGACTGTTGCGATCAATAGGTGAATTTAATCTACATTTGAAATCTGACTGCCATTAAATTTTTCATCAGGCAATGACGTTTTGCGTTCTGTTAAATTATGTTATCTGAATTGATTTGTTGCCGATTCATCGAGGAAGACTTCCATGTCTAGATGTTTTTTTGGGTTTAAAAATAATTGTAAATCTCACTTCACAATCAAAACACGTGTATTTTTGTGAAATGTTTTTTGAATTTTAAATTCGTTTTCAATCCTATTTCATAATCAAGAAGCTACTCCAATGGAGTTCTTTACCATTCGGGGGATAGTCATTGTGACTATTTATGAAGCTACGCTAATGGAGTTATGGGGTTTAGTCATTGTGACTATTTATGAAGCTACGTTATGTGACTATTGTTCATTAAGATTGGAGTTTGTATTCATTTATTAGTCTAAAAATTTCACCCTTCCAAAAGAAATTTTGATTTTAAAACTATTCATCAATAGTTTCATTATTACCCAAGGAACAAAAGTGACTATCATATTTTCTCAATATATTTATTATATGTTACATAAAAATATTATATTTAAGATTTTACTCTTCATTGATTTAAAAATTACGACTTATCAATATTGAAGATATTGCTCAAAAGTGGAAAGAATAAAATGACTTACACATTAAATATTTCAAATCGTTTCTATAATGTATTTTAAAATGTAAACATATATTTCAAAGAAGCTACAATATTTTCCCTAATGTATTTTAGGGACTAAATTTTTTTAATGTATACTCGTATGGATGCTTTAGGTTTAAGGATATGCATCGTTGTCTAAAGAGCAGTAAAAATAATACAAAATTAGTATTGAAAATACATACTATTCATAATAACAATATTAACTAAACGAATATTGAAAACAAAATAAAATTGTATATTGAGAAATAATTAAAAATATGCATATTCATATGAAAAATTATATTAAGATAACATAAGTATATTAAAATTGTTTAGCTTTAATTTATTATAATGAATTTTTATCTTATAATGCATTATCACATCAACAATAAGAACATGTATTCACTAAAATATGTATTATCATATCAATAACAAAATCCTGTATACCTTAAATTTTCACCAAAATATTTAGGATTTGAAATAGATACCCAATATTATAGTAAAAATGCATTGAGCTTATAAAAATGTGTTAATATATTAGGAGAAAAATGTATTTAGAATATAAAGTTCTAAATAAGAACTTTTATCTATTAATAATATTTGCATTAAGTATGTTAATTCATAGCTATTTTTACCTTATATCATTCATTAGATTTTGATTAGACAACTTTTATTCATATGTAATGGTGTTTACTGGTATGTTAAGCCTACGCATTTCACAATTTTAATTTAATTATCAATAATTATTAGGTGGATGGTAGAGATTTAACCTCCCTGAATTTTAATTTAATTATCAATAATTATTAGGTGGATGGTAGAGATTTAACCTCCCTGAATAATATTCATAGTAGTATTCACAAATCAAGGGTCAAGATTTATCTCCATGTTAGTTATGTCTTTTTATCTAATTTATCTAAAATTAATTAAATTAAATAAAATGCCATATCAACACATGTGATATTAGGCTTATGGTGTTGATTACAAGTTAATAATTTTCATGGTAAAGTGGGAGTGAATCCCCATGGATAAGATTATTATTACATCTTTTTTAGATATATATGTTTAACTCATATATTAATTCGTTTTATAATTGTTCATAATAACAATTTTAAAATGACATTGAAGATGGAGCATATGATGTAGCCTATCACGGTGGCTAAGGTTTCACCCTAGCCAATTTCCCCTTCTCGTGATGCGATCCTCCTTGTTAATCCTTGTTGTGTGTTTTTCATAACTAACTAATAAATGATGAACTCTTGTGATTCAATGAGGAAGTCAATCTCTATTAAAGGAATGGAAGTTGGCCTTGGAAATTATTCCTCTCAGGAAACTCAAGCCATGATTTTGTATAATGCCATGCTCAAATCCATATATGTTCTACCCATAGTTCAAGATTTTGATCACCATTGGCTGGTCTCCACAAGTGGATTTCTTAGTAGTGGAAACCTCTCTTCACTAATGAACTAAATATTTACCCTCTCCCTTGGGTATTTTTTGCTATTTCCTTTAGTGATATTGAGGATAAGAAGATTATTTGTGATTTTAGGACCTATTTCTATGGTAGTGTTGGTCTCTTCATGCAACCCTAGTCTCGTTAGAGGAAATATCAGCCTAGAAGTGTCTGCCTAAGGAAAAATAAATAAAATAATAGTTAAAATAATAGAATAACAGTTATGAATTTTGGAAGGAAAAGAGGAAAGCTATTTTTTTTCATTGTATTTTTGGCTATCTCCTTATAGATTTACTCAAATTCCAATTGTAGACACTCATTGGATGAATGATTAAATTCCGCATCCAACGAATACCCGTCATGCATACTTTTCAGAAAACTCACATTGATAAAAACTGAAGATACATTAAAAAAGTGTGTTGAAAATGATTTTTTAATATATCTACAATTTTTATCAATGTGGATCTTCTCAAAAATACGCATGATGGGAACTCGTTGGATCTGAAATTTAATTCCACATCCAACGAGTGTCTACACTTGAAATTTGAGTAATCCTATAAGAATATTAACTAAAAATACAAATAAAAAAATTATTTTTTCTTCTTTTCCCTCCAAATTATTTACATGTACCTCTTTTTAAATTTAAATTATTTTGATTAGTTTACATATTATGACATGGAAATTACGTGAAAAATTTGTGGACACTTTTAAGCTAAAAGTTCCTCTAATTCCTACCTTTGATCTGGTTAGAGTGTCAACCTCCACTGCTCCAATTCAAGTAAGGCTCCTCAACCTTCCCCTGAACCTTTGGAATCTCCCATCACTAACTTCTATTGGAAATGCAATTGGGAATTTTTATTGTCGTAACCTAGAAACTGATTTTTTTGAAGACCACTTATGCTTGAATATATGTGGAGATTAATTTTAATAAGGGTTTTCTTACTAACATAATCTAATGGATCGAGACTATGTATGGGTTCAAAAGCTTTATTTTGAACTTTTTTTATTTTTATTCTTAGTGTGTTGTGAAACAGGCTATGTAATATAAAATTACCACAAGCATTTGCATAATACTATAATCTAAAACAATAATCAAAGGTCTAATTTGTGGGAAGGAGCTTAGACCGAACATTATATGGTATACAAATAAGAAGAGACTCAATGTAAGAAAGAAGAAAAAGACACGTAGGAAGAAGTTCTCATAAAAGAATATTCATCGAAAGAAACAAAAATGACTCAAGAAGAAGTGCATGTCAATGAAGACCCTATAGATTCAATGATAGTGGAAGCAAATGCCCAAAAAACCCTTGTGAAAGTTAGATCACCTTTTGAATTCTCAAGGAATAAATTTGGAAAAGAAATTTCTCAGGAATATCATGCAGATGTGGAAGAAGCTAAAGACAATAACTCATACTCACCAAAGAGTGACACATTGGATTTAGCATAAAAGATGGGTTGGATTCAAGTTTGGAAGTAGGGAAAAAATATTTCACCAAGGAAAACAACAGGCGAGTCAAAATCAAATCAAAAGGTAGTGAAAAACAGAATGTAATTATCTTTGGATCTTGGGATTGTTCTTCAAAATTTTTAGATGGAAAGGAAACACATTTTTTATATCATGGTCCATGGAGTAATTCCTTGAGGGTTGGATTGAGCCGCAATGCTTAATCTAAAATCCACAAGGAATATTAATAACTTTAATTAAATGTAATGGTTCTAGATTGGATCCCAACTTTATTTTTTAATAAAACTCTCATATATGTTTGAGTTAAATAATAATAATAATAATAATAAAGTTATAATTTAGTTAATTTTTATTATTTTCTAATGTGGACAATGTGAGATATATTATGGGGTAAGTGTTTTGATGGTTGCCATGGATTTATGCCTATAGGTGTCTACCAACCGTTTAATTTTTATGGTGAGATAGTTATAACATAATTCTAACATATCTTTTAGAAGATATTGTGCATGCATGTTTCATTGGGAATTAACCTCAATTTAAATGAACCATGTCCATAAATTCATGCATATTTATTTTCCAAGTTGTAATATCAAACTACAATACATCCCACCTTCATTAAATATTTTATGTTTGAAACGTGAAAAAAATATTCCAATCCAATGCTTTACATGATTGTTCTATGATCACTTGAAGGATATAAATATATAGATGGATTGGCATTAGATTTTATCAAATTTGGTTAAGCATGGCGGTTCAAAAATTCACATTTATTCTAACGGATGAGTATATTACACAAAACATATAATGTGCCCTATATTTGGAATTACTTTGAGGCTGTGCATAGGAAATTTGAACATGATGGGGTTGGGGCATGCATGAAAACTGCACTACAAATAAGGGAGATGAATATTATGATAAATCCTCATATCTAAGGTGCAAAAGTATAGTCCAATGGCACTACATTGATGTTAGATGGAGAAAATGAGTAGAAAACATCAATAGGGAGAGCTTACGTGCCAACAAATTTATGGGAAGTTTTCAATGTATATCACTCACATTCATATCAATGCAACACAGTATAGGGAACTTTTGCATTGTATTTACTTTACAACTCAGAAAACCATTTTTTCAAACTAAAGACACAAAAACTAGCTTTATTTCATGGAGCATGTAGTAGTGGTGAATGGGATCATTTAAAATAACTAGACTGGTTGGATGAATGGGATCATGTATCACTTGTTGGTGACCCATGTGTAGTTGAAACAACCTAACAAAATGAGTAGCAGACAACCATTTCAATAGACTATGACCACATCTATGATCTTGTACAACTAGGTAGAGATATATCATATTGTATCTTGGATATATTTTTGTTCTTGATTTAACTATTTTATCAAGATCCTAGACATTTTTATTTGAAATCCATTACATTTTTTGTGAGCCACATATATGTAGTTGTTTCCCCAAAATACAATGAATATGGGGCCAATTCTTAGTTGGAACAATGCATGATAGGGAAGCGGGCCCTCAATAAACCATTAATTCATGATGAATAGAATGAATTTCTAATTAAATTTATGGTTATTAAGGGTGGATATTTTATACTATATGGAAATTCAAGAAGAATTGGTGGTTATTTATTCAAGTCTTATAAACCAAGTAGAGTGGTGTATAACTTTAAACACTTAGTAATTGGTATAAGTTTTCTACTATAAATAATTTCTACCAAGATATCGCATGAGGTACACTAGTTCTTACCCCATTCATACCATGAGAGAAAAAGGGATACCAATAAAAATAAAGAGGATGGATATGTCTTACTTGAATGAAATTAGGTAGCTTGAAAAAGGAGGTAGAATGACACATTGAATACTATCTTCTGTATTGAGGTACATATTCTTATGCTATTACTTTCAATGTGTATATATATTACATGTGAATGGTTATTTATAATGCATTACATATCACTAAGAATGTCTTAATCAATGGGTCTTACAATATTTCCCTTCTACATGTCAAGGTTACACAAAAATTCATTGGCTAGTGTTCTTTAACACCACCAATCAAAATTTGGGAAATCTAAAATCCTTAGGACCAAGGTTTCCTTATCTCTCTCTCATATACACACCCATCAAAGTTGATAGAAACAAATTATGCTAATTTTTTTTTTTTTTAAATTCTGTTGGGGAAAATCAACAAGCATCAAGCCTCAATTTAAGGAACTAGGCTTGATAACTCATGATTCCATTTTATACATACCATTTTACTCCATGATATTTGGAACTAGGCTTTTTCTTAAAGATGAATAATGCATTTTTTGCAAAAAAGATGGCATTATTGAAAAACAAAGGTTCAAACCATAGTTGGTGATAAAATTGCATGGGCCCTAGGAATATACAACTATCAAGGCCGATAGAACTAATTAAGATGCATGTTTTGTATAAGTCATAAAATAATATTTTTATGTAAAAGGGAAGTGTAATTGATGGAGTAAGACCTAATTAATGTTAACTCTCTAAAAAAAAACACCTTATAATAAGGAAATATGGAGAGAGTGGAAGTCGACAAGGATAGGTCCCAAAATTGGTCGTGTCACATAGAATGGCTCTTCTTAATGGAACTATTATTCTGCAAACCTCTCTCTCTCTCTCCTCATGATTTTTTTTATGGATCCAGATCTTATATTTTCTTATTGTTCTTGTGATTAGTTTCATGTGGCACATTTATATTTTTTTCTCTCCACCTCTATCAATATTCAATCTTGATGGATCTTATCCTACGTGATCTGAATAATTACTATCAGAGTAGGTTACCACTCCCTATAAACCAGGTCTTGAAGCATATTTTGATTTAAATGTTTTACAGTAATCTCTAACCTCATTTTTTCACTTTTCGAGACCATTAGTTGGGCCATAAATTATGTGTCATAGTTGGGCTATAAGCATTATAGGGTTTTCTACACTCAGCCGTTTGTTTGCCACTACCAAAGCATCTTTACACGGATGTGATTCATCCATTGGTATATAACATGGAGGTCCCATGACCTCTACATCGACCCATGTCGCTTTATAAACCCTTGACATCCTTTATGGCCTTCTGCAATTGGTCTTATCACATTCACTATTATTAGAAATTTATGAAACTATGTCATATATTAAAAGAATACATATGAAAAATATATATGTTTGGGAGACCTCATTCTAGGAATTTCTCATATTGGACACTATGGTATGACTGGCATAGAAGCACTATAATGGATGGAATGTAGAGAAACAATATTTAGCAAAGTTCATGTAGGTGTCGTGACATTTTTTAGAGAATTTTAGAGGATTAAAAATATCTCATTTTAATTTTTTTTATCTCAGATGATACGTTTACGAAATTTTATTTTTCTTCCTCATTTGGGAGACATTAGTGACTAAAGTCGCACATGTCTATAGAGAAGCACGACATTCTGTACCTTGAGTTTCAGTAATTATTTTATTATTCCAAAAATCATTATAGAGCATATCAATGGAAAGGTATCTTCCATACCTCAAACATGTCTTTAATGTAATTTTATTTCATCATATGCAACAAAATTTATCACCTAGAGCGAGAGTTCCATTGGAAAAAAAATCAAAATGAGACATCTAAAAACCCACAACTATGGGTAAATAAAATAAAGCCCTTCTCTTATTTAATACTTGGCACATCGTAATCACGATAGTTATGGGTCATAAAAAAACCCACGATTATAATTAACCACCAAAAACCCTTCCCTTAATTGGTTTATAGCATATTACAATCATGATGATACACTAAACATAATTAGGTATATTTTTATTTTAGTGTGGGTGAATTATGGAGATCATCATTTTCTAGGAGAGGATGATTGCTTATATATAATTTCAGATGTATTAGTCGTAAAGTCGTGTTTTCGTGTAAAACTGAAATTTATAGATATGTAACTCATAGAGTAAAACCTCATTAATTTTTAATTTTTCAAAAAGACACCTTATAAGAAAGCAATGAAAAGAGAGTGAAAGCCGAGAAGGAGAGGTCCCAAAATTTCCCTCATTGAATGTAATGGTTCTTCTTAATTGCGTCCTCTTTGTGTGTGTGTGTGTGTGTGTGTAGATATACTATTGTACTCTATTCTTTCATTTTTATCAATGTTCTTGTGATTTTTTAACTGGAATATCTATATGTTTTCTCTCCTCTTTTCTCATGATTTGAGCCTTCTAGATATCAACCCCCAAGATCCAGGTCATTTCAACTAGGATAGGGGGTTCCAAATAGGGTCACCCCTCACCTATGATTCCATTTCACATATACCATTTTATTCAATGACCTATGGAACCAAGATTTGCTAAGTGAGAGATAGTGCAATTTTTCCCAAAGGGGGTTAATATTGTAAAACAATGCATTAGGTCACTATGTGTTTCATAATATTATGATCCTCCATTAAATAAACCTATAATAGTTTATATAACCTACTTATTCTACACACTTTTAAATTTATTCCCCTAGAGAGAATTCACAATGTGTTCATGAATGACCTAAGTGAGAAAGTTGCAAATAGACTTAAAAACTTGAGCAATCCTCAACTTGGGGAATCATCAATTGAATTGGTTTTAGGAAAAGAGGCTCTAGATATGGGAGACCACATGCCTTATTCCATTTCCTAGATACCCTTTTCTTCAATGATATCTGAAACTATGGTTTCACTTTGTGATAGATAGTGCATTTTTTACACAAGGGCCTCAATATGGTAAAGTAATGGCTTAGGCCACTATGGGTGGCATGGTTTTATGGAGCCTGGAAAAACACATCAATTTAAGCTTACTTAAAATAATTACGCTATAAGGTTTTTATTTTATGCCTTTGGATAAAATTCACATAGTGTCCTTAAATGGCCTTAGTAGGAGAGTTACAACTAAGCGTAAAAACTTGAGTGGGATATGGTTTGAGGAATCATTGATTGTGTTGGATTCATGTAATGTGGTTCTATATAGGGTTACTCTCACCCATTATTCCATTCACATATACCATTTTATTTTATTATCTCTAAAAATATTATTTCCTAAGTAATGCATAATGCAAGTTTTTCACCACAGGGTCAATATTGAAAAATAATGACTCAGATCATTGTGGGAGATAAATGATCATGTGGTCCCTAGCCAAAAAAATCTATAAGATGTTATATAAGATTTTGATGTTGCATGGTTTATATTTTATTACCCCATAGTAGACTCACAAAATTTCCTTGAATAGCCTTATTAAGTGAGTTGCAAATCATTTGAGCATGTCCTTGTGATCCATAAATGGTAAATATAGTAATTTTTGACCCTATTTAAGGAGCCTGACCCATAGAATATTAATATATCTAAGTTCAATGGTGTTTTTATATCTTAAAATAATGTTTAATTTCGGTAAAATGAAACTTTAGTTATTTATATTGTTTACATATATGGATTTTTTTGAGAAGCCTAATTTAATATGGCCATTATAAATATGATATAAACATGATATGCATAGGATTCACAATTAGTATTTTCATCAAAATTAATGGTTTATTAGTTACCTTTAATTTATCTATTCTCAAATTATTTTTTTAATAATTGGAATTGGTGTAATCAATTGAAAACATAAAGTATTCAAAACTTAACATAAACAGTTAACAAAGCTATGCTATTCACTTGGTTACACCCAACATAAAAAAAGCTGGCCAAGTTACATCATCAAATATGCATTAATTTAATTATCCATTATAGTAGTCACTCAGTTCATACCCCAAACATAAAAAATTAACCAAGTTACACATCAAATGTGTATTTTGTCAACAATACATCATAATAGTTATTCTAAAAATCAATGAAGCATGAATCGTTGTCTTAAGATTTGTGATAACCACATGAACACCATTTAAGTAATGTAATATTCCTATTATATCCTATAAATTCCATATAATGAACATAAAAATCAATAAATATTTTGTAATATACACAAGTCAAAGTCATACATTTATAGTGAAGAGGGCCCAACTAAACATTTTTACAAAATGAAATATTCTTCTCGTCATACAAAATGGAAGCTCATGCGAACCAGTGAGAGAATCAAAACGATTTCCTTAGACAGAAAATGACATATAATGCCAAAAATTCCACATCAATGATAATGCAAATATTGGTTCTCTTAATCAATATCTCCACCCTTGGCACTTGTAAGTGCATCTTAAAATCAATGGTACTTATCATTGACATTGTGGAATCTTGTCCCTTATTTCATTTTAGAGTATTATGCCTCTCAAGCTTTGAAAGGGAAACCAAAACATATCAAATTTTTCCCATAGCTCTATTACATAGCATGCTTAATAGATATAATTATAATACAAATATTAAAAGGTCAGCTTAGACAAGAATACAAGTTATTGGTTGTTGTCTTCCTCTGTGATCCAAGCCTTTTAGAAATGCCTCAAAATAATTGCAATAAATTAATAGAAAAATAAAAATATGCAAATAATTTTAGTGATGCTTGATAAGAAAATTATTGAATACTTCATCTCATCATGAACATCTAAGTCAATATAGAAGAATTTAGTTCATTGCTCAAAGGTGGAGCAATTTTTTAGACAACCTATGTTAGGGCAATGATCAACGATGGGGAGGATGCAATTACAAAAATTGTAGACGCAGCCACTATAATGTAGCTAAAATAGATGCACTACTAATTGCTTCAATAGTTCATGCAATAAGAGGAGATGAAATAATTGGCAAAGAAAATTTCTTTGAGTAATAATGGGGGCTAAGGATGATGTATATACAGTGACTTTAGATATAATTATTCTAGGTGTAGGTACAATAGATTCAATACTATTCGTTGTAATGGTGGATGAAGTCATAGGAAGGGTGTGATGACAAGGTGGTGTAGGGTGAATTTTTGTGGGGATGGTGTAACTGAAAAGGTATGAGGAATTATTGGTAATACACCACCACTAGTTGTATGATAAGTGGGAGGACCCTAAGGGAGGAAATGGGAATTTTAAGTGTTGGTGGAGGGCGCCAAATGGTTGGAATTGCACTACAAGGAAAAGACCCTCCAGCGGAGGTTATAAAGGAGGTTTTCAGTGTTATAAAATTGGTCAAAATTGTCAAAAAAACATTTACTACAACATTCGTTTATGGTTACGAAGTTTTTGGCAGAGCTTTAATGAAAATTAAACACAGATAAAAAATAATGGGTGGTCGGAGGTTATTAGGATGTTTTTTTCATCAGTGTGCTACTCTGACTTTAACGCACCGGTGTGTACATATAAAAGGCACCCCGGGGCAGTCGAAGGAAAATGCACTCGCCATTAAGGTATTAAACTGCACCGGGCGTGGTGTTGGTGATGCAAGGAATGGGGCCATTATAATTGGTCTTGGGATTTGTGTGGTGCCCATAGGTCGTATCAATGCACTGGTGCATAGACGTATAGAAACGCACCAGTACGCAGTATCACAGAAAGGCACTAAGATTTATAATTGGTATTGGTATTCGTGCGGTACCTATTGGTCATACAAATTCACCGGTGATTATAAACACATAAATTCCCCGATGCACAGTATCACACAAACGCACCGAGATTTATAATTGGTATCGGTATTTGTGCGGTGCCCATAGATCGTAAAACGACGTCGGTGCGTGTAGACACATAAACGCATTGGTGCGTCGTACTGCACAAACGCATCGATATTTTTAATTGGTTTTGGTGCATTTTCAGTGCTCATATGTCGTAGAAACGCACCGGTGTATAGTTACTGACACAGACCGGTTTTCAATTGTATTTTTTAGAAACATCGACCTGTGACAGTGCAATTATTGTGATTGTTTCAAATTCATTATTCATTAAAAGTCGACACATATTATAACAATATTCATATTAATTAAATTCTTATTGATGCATTTGAATGTGATGTTTGGATTAATTTATTATATCATATCATAATTATTGTGGTTTTTTAAAATTCATTATTCATCAAAAGTTGACACATATATATCTCATAACAATATTCATATGAATTAAATTTTTATTAGTGCATTTGAGAACGACAATGGAGAATGCAATAGAGATAGTGGAGAATTCAATAGAATAAATTAAAACATATTTTATGATATATAATATATATGAATAAGACAGTCTTTATCATACAAAATGGGACAGTTATTGGTATCCCTTTGTCTTTCAATTGGGACACTATGTCCATTACATTAAACAAAATGTTTGATTTCACAAACATATTTCAAAACATACAACGCCTTGCTTTGATATCTAAACATAGTGATCATCATTCTCTGCTTGAACTACTGTCACTGCTAGAGCTACTTCCATGACTTGGGTCATTTTCAGGAATGTTTTGTTCACGGTGTTGATTGTTTTCTTCTTCTTCACCTTCCATCTAAAAACATAAAAATAAACTGAAATGAGTGTATATACATTGGTGAGAATAATGAAAATTGCAATATTAAATAATATAAATCAATGTAAATCGAAAAGAAAAATGGCGTACCATAGCAACAATTGATTCATAACTATACACATTCTTTCAAAACCATGTAACATGCCATCTTTCAAAATTTCACCTGTTGGCGCAATTCCATAAATTTGTTTCCTGCAAGTTCTATACCCCATAACAAATCCTATATTTAATATAAAAGATGTTTTTGTTCTATCAATTATAGACGAAGCTAAGTAAAACAAGATCGATAGATGCTTACAAATTCCACAATTAGTTTCTAATATGCCAACATATACCCACAACCCATATTTAACCCAATTTCAATCAATTCGTCTGATGGTTCTTCTTTTTATGTTAGCACCTGTTTGAAGACATTCAATGATGATTTTTGTAAAACAACTTAAAAAATACAAAAATGAAATCTAGTTAAGTTGTTATAAGGAAGTAAAAATTACTCACAAACTTAGATATCAACCCTTTTATTCCTTGTTGTCCTGTATTATGTGCTGAACGGGTTCCATTTTCTTTTCTTTTCTGCAAGAAAATTATTGAGAATCAATATTTAATGCTAAATTTTTTATTTATTGTACCTAATTATCGAAAAATTAAATGATTACATATTACAATGTAAGCACGTTGTTGTTGAGATGACTCCTCCTGCGATGCAATTTTGTCCATTTATTTGACCATCTCCTTGTACACCTTTTTGGACATTCCTACTGGCTTATTTCTGATAACAACTCTTTCATCTTTTGAGATTTTCATAATCTTCTTGAAAATGTAACATGAAAATAAAATAATTTAATTTTTATATTGATATCTGAAAAGTAAATACAACAAAAGTGATATTTATAAATAATTATAGACAAATATTTAAAGGAATATTAATTTTTCATTCCTTCTTTTTTTTCTTGTATGTTTTTGCTATTAAAAGTCTAACATGTCTCATTGACCAATTCTCTAGAAACTCTTCCTGTAGTTTAGATAAAATTTGGTTCTTGGAATCATTGGATTGATTTTTGTATTGTAAGTGGAAAGAACGTCTATACATTCGTTCCACTAGATCCCTCAAACTTTTGTAAATTTTTTTCCCCCTTTCGTTAACATCCAGCACCACTCCAGGTGAGCTAAGGAGCAATTCATTTTCATTATCATGTTCTATTTTTTTCCTTTCTTAGAATAACATTCCTTTTTTGAGTTGTTGGTCCCTGTAGAACATTAAACAGATGTGAATTAATAGACTGTTTGACACATGTTATCTAAAATTTTAAAGTATATTATTAATGATAATTAAAAAAAAGAAACTCATATTGGATTTCTGATATTTTTTCATTCACCTTATTTATCCTTTTGCAATTTTTCCATCAAGCTTTTACGCTCTTCTAGTCCTAGATCAGAAATAATCTTATCAAGCTTTGTCATTTTCTGGCTCTGCATGATACATAGTAAATAATAAATATTAGTTAAACTTACATATAGTTCAAAATTAATATTTTTTATAATGAATTTACAAAGAACTTTCCTTTTTTTCTTTTCTTGATGTGTTATCAGTATTTTTGTTACTTGATCTCTTGTTAGTCATTTATTTATCAATCTGAAACCTGTACCATATCATTCATTAATGTATTTATAAATAAATTGTTAACTTTTCAGGTAAAAAATAAATCTCAAGACATCGGTGCGCCTTTCTTGATGTATGCATCATTGCTGGTGAGTGGGGGTATTACCAACGCACCGCAAAACAATATAATAGACTATACGGGGCGTGGGGTATTATAAATGCATCGCAAAAACAATATAATATATCGTACGGTGCTATCCTCGTAACATGGAGCACCGGTGCCCTATTTCAGATATGGTGCACTAATTTTAAAAAAAAAATGTTTTCAAATTTTCGTTACACAATACTTACGCGGTGCACTTTATAATAAAGTGCATCAGTGTGTTAGGTTACGTAGGGCACACTGATAAAGAAAATCCATTTTTTCCAAAAATTCACGCAATGGACGAATGGATTGGGATCCGACTATGCAAGTTGTCCCGTGGGTTGGATGTCAATCTAAAATGAAAAGCCCTAATTCTAAAATCACAGAAAGAGGGAGAAGAAAAGGAAAAAACAAAAAAAAAATGAAGGGTTTAGGGTAAAAATGGATAAAACTACAAAAAAGGTAAAAAACCTGTAGAGAAAGTAAAAAAATAATCAAATTTAATCACGAGATGGTTTGAAATTCTATGATGCAGGGTTTGAATCAGTAGAGGTTTGTTTTCTGATTATCTAAGTACTTATGTTCGAACGTATTTCACTGCTCCACAGTGCCCTCGTGCTTTCTTGCTCTAGGTATGTCTCCTACAAATATATGGCTGAACATTTTAGCAAAAGTAGTGAAATAATGAAAAGTGTTTAGTATTTAAAGAATTATTTTATGACATTAGAATTTTGAAAATATTTTTCCGCCTATTTTTCAATTTACCACTTTTTTTTCACTTAAAGAAAATAGAGTTCCACTTTTTTATTTGCGTTTATTCGTCACCAGTGCGTCACTTAATAGCATCGCACCGGTGCATATTTTTGTAACATTGGAACTGGTGCGGTTATATGTACAGTAGCATCGATTTGCGGTTAAAGCACCGAAATTAATTTTAGGTGTGTACACCAAAATTTAGTGAACTCCAACCATAGAAATTGAGAATTATAATTTTGTTTATTATTGAGAATTAGAATTAGAACTAAAATTGAGAATTGGAATTGGATAAATTCTTGATGGAAATAACTGTTCTTCCAATGCATTTTGTTTATTACAGGAGGTCCCCACTAATTATGTGGAGAGAATGCAATGTGGGGCGTGTGAAGATGCAATACTACAAAGCCCAAGTGAGCAATTGTGGCATGTGAACCTGTTATAATTGGCACCTAACTATTTGCAACCAATATATTTTAGAATATAATCTGCATATAGACGGATGGCCTGCGAACAATTAGTACATATAATCTGCAGAAGGGTAATTTTCTGGGATCAATGACAATGAGTGTTTCATTATGCATTTGTTAGAAGAAGAAGACCAGTTTTCAGCTAGACGATATAGTTGTTACATGTGGAGGCAATGGTTTCCCATAAAAAATGAGTATAGGGTTGAGCAGAGGAAAGACAATGCAAAATAGGCTATTATTTTTTACTGGTTTCATCCACAAGACCACAGCTCAGACAAGTTAGAGATGCCATTCAGGTTCAATTGAAAGCCGAAGATGTGATTTTATGCGAAGTCAGCTTTTCCAGTAAAAGTTTGTGTAATCCAACTGATGCTCGGATAATACTCCCAGCTGCTTTTAAATGCATTCTGGAGAACCTTTCCCTTCATGGGTCCTACCAACTCGATCAACAACGTCAATTGATCTTTCTCTGCTGTCCTTAAGGGAATGATAATCCTTTCCTTCATGGTGCCTCTTGGCTTTATTAATTGCCTCAATTGATCTTTCTCTGCCATCAAATCTGTTCTCCATTTCTCCATCATAGGACCTCTTAACCCTATAGTCGGCCACAACTGAATGCTCTCTATCAGTCTCAACATGTACTCCTTTTATACTCGATCGAGCTATGTAGCCGTCTGCATCCCTATAAGCGTATTTATATGTAATTATGTTTGAATCACTCATTTTCTCTTCTATAAAATTCTCAGCCGAAATTCGAACTCTCGTATTTTCAAACCCTCATCTCCTCAGAAAAATTATTTCCCGCGATTCGAACCCTTCGCTTCTCCAATACTGCAGTTTACATAAAAACCCTGTTCTGGTGCGCACTGTTTTATAGGCGCACCAAGGCGGTTTGTAAGATCATGGTTTTTGTTTTGGCGCGGTGTTTTATGATGCACCGGTACGGAAGCGTTCTGAAGCACCGGTGTGTCGGAATGATAAGATGCACCGGTGCGTGTTATGATGATAAGTGCACCAGACTGTACAAAGTTCTTCTTTTTTGTAAGTAAGATCATAATAAAATAACTATAATTCTAAAGTACATGAATTTATTTGCATTATTTTCTAAACTTTATTATGTTACAAAAATTCATATTCTTCTACATTTATTATTTTACAATTATTTACAAATTTCAAAATTTAAATATTTTAATAAAATCATTTCACATTAATACAATTAAAATTCTACAAATATTTTACATACAATTACAATTAATATTACAATTACAATTACAATTTTACAATTTCACACACAATTTCCATTAGAATTACAATTATAGTTTTAATTTTACATACAATTACATTTACATACCATTACATTTAGAATTTTATATACAATTAGAATTACGATTACTATTTTACAATTTGTCATATATACAATTACAATTAAAATTTCAATTACAATCATTTCACAATAAATTAAATATTACAACTACAATTAAAATTTTACATCAAATATTTTACATACAATTACAGTTAAAATTACAATTACAATTACAATCACAATTTTACAATTTCACATACAATTATGATTAGAATTAGAATTAGAATTTCAATTTTACATACAATTGTATTTACAATTAAAATTTTACAATTACAATCATTTCACAGTAATACAATTAAAGTTTTACAAATATTTTACAATATACAATTAGAATTAGAATTAGAATTACATTTACAATTACAATTTTACAAATATGTAAGAATTACAATTTCAATTTCAATTTTACATACAATTACATTTACAATTAAGATTTTATGATTACAATCATTTCACAGTAATACAATTAAAATTTTACAAATATCTTACAATATACAATTAGAATTAGAATTACATTTACATTTACAATTACAATTTACAAATATTTTACATAGAATTACAATTACAAATACAATTAAAATTTTATTATTTACATACAATTAGAATTGCAATTTCTCATATACAATTACAATTAAAATTACAATTACAATAATTTCACAATAAATTAAATATTACAATTACAATTAAAATTTTACATTAAATAGTTTACATACAATTACGGTTAAAATTACAATTACATATACAAACACAATTTTACAATTCTACATACAATTAAAATTTCAATTTCAATTACAATCACATCATAATATTTAATAAATATCATGGTCATCACAAACATCAAATATGCATCTCATGTAAAATAACTCATGCTATCACTAACACATCTATTTGCAAGATGAACATTAAATGAACATATCTAACATGACCTAACAATATACACATCATGATGATCACCAACATGTAAGTTAAGTACAACTGCAACATGAACATAAAATACATGGACCATATATATATATAATGTTAAAAATATAAAGCTGTAATATAAATGTCATGGATCAGCTGGTGGTAGTACAACATAAATAACAGTACTAGTGGAGGCCTGCTCAGTCAATGGTGTTGCCTCGACAGTCGATGGTCGAGCCTGCTCATGATCATGACTAGTACTAATGGATGGATTAGCTGGTGGTAGTACTAGTGGAGACATGCTCAGTCAATGGTGCAGCCTCGATGCTCGATGGTCCACCCTGCTCATGATCAAGACTAGTACTGATGGATGTTACAGGTTGTTGATGACTGGATGTGACCGATGGTCCAACCTCATCTCCATGATGACTGCTAGATGCTAGTGGAGCCTCATGCTCATCAGGTGTAGCGCGAGGTGAACGATAATGAGATGAGTCGTTTCTCGCAAACTATCCATCAGGTGTTGCGACTCGACCACACCTATAACGTACAACAGTCCTCCTCAGTTGGGTAACAACTGTTGTAGGTCCTACGACATGTTGCATCAGGCTGTACATGTCATGCGACATTGCTCTCCACATCTATATTAGCCTATAATCGACTTGTATGTCTCTGTAATGAGAGGGCTTGATGCCCACCTCAACAATCAATACACTGATTTGGTCGCCCAAATGCATCCTGTATCGAGTATCTGGTCAACCGCTCCTATCAAAAGGCGGTACCGGCGCACTAGCATGAGGAGCTTGTCTCTCTCCACTGGCCTCCTAATCATGATCCTCGAAATCTGCTATGTCCTGATCGTCATCAGGATCCACACCTGGATCATGTGGTGGTTCTGGAATCTCCTCACCATCAAAAGAGCCAATGTCTACAAAATATATACAATTACACAAAAATAATTAGACAATTTCACTACACAATTTAATAAACACAAGTTAAATAACATGTTAGAATAAAAATAAATAAAACACTAATACTACCTCTATCATGTGGCAGATCATCATCTATGAAGAGGATGTTGGCACACCCTCGCCAATCCAATCCAGCTTAATTACAAGGGACCATAATGAAGGGATGGAGCTCATCAACACTGGCTAGTAAGTCCAATGCATCATGTGATATCCTGGATGGAAACCTAGTCTCTCCCCTCTTGGGTATCATCTGTCCCCACATGTGCATCCGAGCCTCCAAAATCGGCCTACGAGGCTGTCGAAAAAAAGTAGGCCTCATCTCTAGAAACATCTCAAAAAATAAACAAAAAATATCTGAAGAAAAAGGGAATTTTACCCGCCCTTGTGCATGAGCAAGATATCTATCTAAGGTTGTACAAAACTGCCGCAAAAATGGCAGACTTCCTGACAAGTTGTGGCTCCTCTACTAAAGAATCAACAATATATAAGCGGGCAACTAATGCGTTTCCCATCATAGGTGATGTGTGAAATGGTCGAAATTAGAATTGAGAGGCACTACACATCCTGTCTACCAAATGCACCAATACATAACTAACCTCCAGGGACCTGCAACTCTGAAGGAGACAGTACATCTGCTCTAATGTATCTCTGGGAGTAAAATAACTGACTCCCTCCTACAAAACCATCTAGAACCTCTGGAAACGAAGGAAAATCCACCCCTCTCCTCGATAGCCTTGTAATGAAATAAATATCCTCCTCAGTGGGTGTATACCAATGGTCAGGACCAACCTGGAAAGCTTGTCGGTGGGATTCCACCTGCGGATAAGATGTCTCAAAAGTACACTATGGGCCTTTAGGGAAGTAACCTCCTCATAGAACTTGAGGAGGCCTACTTGCCTTAGGAGCCCGTGGGAATCTTCTGTAATAGGGCGAGGGTACATATCTCTCTCCCTCTCTCGTGCCTCCCACTGGCGAAGCATGTCATACTACTCCGCCTGTTGTTTCTGTTGTTCCTCCTCTTCTCTCTAAATCATTGACATATTAAATAAAATAAAATTATTAAATCAAACATGTATTTAGGAATATACATATATAATTTTTTTTGGAAAAAAAAAGAGACCAGTCGGTGCGCCACAAAAACAGTCATTCACCGGTTCCGGTGCAGCTGTTTTTTGTAGAGCACTCGAGGTGGTGCCCTAGATGACATAAAACGCACCGTATGTGGCGCACCTGAAATTTTTTCAAGCCCTGTTGACTATATATGGTGTCAGAAGAGTGGTGCACTGACTAAAATATACGCCCCGATGCGTATAGTCATGTCAACACACTGAATTCCTGACAAATTATATAGTCAACGATGCGGTCATTTACCGGGATGCCCTGTTAACCTTGTTGAAATTCCGAATGTGGTGTGTTGATAGAAACTGGGGTGGATATATCAATCAACGTAGCGCGTTTCTATTCCCATGGTCAACGGTGCGCCCAGCTAAATGATCGGATCGCAATTTTTTTTTAAATTTTAAAATAATGCGAAGCACCTTTTGGTCCCGCCCTGAAAATGGTGCGGATACCATTAGCACCAGTTGCGGTGCAGCCTGTAAATTTTACAGGAAGCACTGCTTACCAGTGCGAGCCGAACGGCTCATGCGCACTGCACGAGAAATTTTTTCCTCTTTTTTAATGGTTAATTTTAAGGTTATTTCAAATTCTAATTCGCTAGAAAGCTTAATTATGGAAAAACTAGAAAAATACCTATACATTTAGCCATCGAGGAGGCATATTAGCTGTAGAATTTGCAAAATAAAATTTTCCCACTATTTTGGAAAATGAAAGCTGGAGATTGGTGGCTAATGCACAACAGTAGTGCATGAAATGGGTGCAATGGGAGCACCTATGTCAGGGTGGCTCAGAGAAGGAGAAATTGCACCGATGCTTGAGATCTTTATTGTATTGAGAAACGTGAAAAATGTGGTTTTTTGGCCATAAATTTTTTTTTTATTCAACCCTGTAACGGTGTGCGAGGTTTTATAGGTGCATCGGTACGGTTTCTTAAGAATGCAATGGGCAGTTTCAGATTTGGCGCGTTGTTTTATAATGCACCAAGTCGGTTACTTAACACCCCACCGGACGGTTTCATTTTTGGCACGGTGTTTTATGACGCACCGAGTTGGAATAGTCGTGAAGCACCAGTGCTTTATAGTAATAGGACACACCGGGCATGTGTGTACGAAGCACACGATGTTCGATGTGCCAATGTTTTGTGTGACCGGTGCTTTCTCTTGTAGAGTGCACCGGTGATTGAGAGCAGAAAAGTGAAAAACACAGTTTTTTGGCCGTAATTGTTTTTTTATTTAACCCTTTTCCGGTGCACGTGTTTTATAGGTGCATTGGTGCTGTTTTAGATAAATGCACTGGTACGCTTCTGTTTTGGCGTGATGTTTTATTATTCACCAGCATGGAAGAGTTTTTTCCAACCGATGCCTTCTCTTGTAGAGTGCACCGATAATTGAGAGCTCTAGAGCACTGAAAAAAGTGAAAAATCTGGTTTTTTGCTTTTTTTTTTAACCCTTTTCTGGTACGCATGCTTTATAGGTGTACCGGTGTTGTTTCTTACGAACGCACCAGCTAGTTTGTGTTTTGTCAAATTGTTTTATGATGCATCGGTGTGGGTTCTTAATACCACACCGGGCGTTTTCAGTTTTGGTGTGGTGTTTTATGATGCACTGGCACGAAAGAGTTGTGAAGCACCAGTGCTCTATAGTAATACGATGCACCAAGTGGATGTGTATGGAGCGCATGGTGCTTGGTGTGCCAATTTTTTGTGCGCATCGATGTTTTCTCTTGTAAGGAGCACCGATGCGATGTTGAATGATAACCGCACCGAGCGGAAAACATTCGCAAAACCCTCCACCTGCCAACCTCCTCTAGCAACCTCCGCTAGAAACAGATGTATGGGGTATTCGTATAATGGGTTCCTCAAAAACATCCACTAGAGGGTCTTTTCATTGTAGTGTTGGCACATAATATGGACTAAATGGGTTGTGTGAAGGATGAAATTGAGTGGGTATACAAGGGGAATGAATTGGGAATTATGGAAACCAACACGCATTTCTAATATCTTTGATTGATATCAAAAACATAAAATTGAGCCAGATTAAGATAGTGAACCTCACAATAAAAAATTATTTAATTTAACATATTTCACCTAGGTGGGAAGTGATATTATAATCCTTGGTGGAGTTAGTTGCTTAAAATATTTATTAGACATGTGGAAAAACACCAAAATTAGGATTGATTGTCTCGGTTAACTTGGAAATTTGGAAAAGGAAATTTTTTTAAATCACATTAAGTTATCATTGAAGTATACAAGCCTAAATTCATTTAAAAACTTGTATGTGAGGTGCCTCAATGTCAAATTCTATAGCCATGGTTGCATTGAGATTGGAAATACTTGGATTTTGCCACCTCAATGATGGCATTTATTCTGATAGCATTTTCACATGCAAAAAAATAAATTCAAAAGAAAGTACTTTGAAGTTATGTTTATGGAATATTCCTAGACCCACAGAGACTACAAAGAAAAATTATAACTACTAGAAAACGAAAATTGGGCCCTCTAGACTATTGACCTCAAGGAATTCAAACCACTTGGAACTCAACCCTCCCAAAAATTTTGGCTCTAAAAAATCAACCTCCTTCACTAGCTAACTTGGCCCCTCTTTCCCTGCTTATATAGCCTTTGAAAACTGGAGAAAAATTAGTTGTTGGATAATTCTGCCTCTCTTTCATAGACTTCACCTCCCTAAAAAAATTTCCGGAAATGTCTTGTCACAATACTTTTATCCTCTCTTCAATCACAAAATGTCTCACTCCTTGAGAAAATCACTCTCCCAATAATAACAATGTAATGTGTCTTTGTCCTCTCCCATGTTGTAATTTGTAACTAGGTTCAGTCTTCATAATGTCTAATGTATTCCTGATTTTATGTATTTGGTGTAAAGAGAAAAAGAAATTTTGTTATTATTATTTTGTAGCATGGGTTTCATTCTCAAGTCAATTTTATTTGTAGGTCAACCACACATTGAGATATTATTTTTTCCATTGAGTCAGAGAAGTCAAAAGAGTCAATGTCATATGTAAAGACCCTATTATGGCACATTTTATCATGTCAATAAAATTATTGTGAGTCATAAAATATGTCAAATTCCCTCCAAGACAAGTCAACATAGCTCCAACAAGTCAACCTACCTGAAAGGAAAAGTCAACCTCATGAAGAGCTATTCAACCACCATGTGAAGCCTATACATAATATGAACTCAACCTCACTTTAGAAGCATCTATCAAGTTCGATTTACCAAGAGAAGAAGACCTAGAACCAACGAAGAAGAAGAGAGAAAAGAAGGAAGAAAAATCAAAGTATAAAGGATTGTTTTAGAGTTGATCTCCCACATGCGTGTAGAAGAATTAGGGCATCAATAAGTTGTAGCAAGACCAAATTGAAATCACACTAAAGGAGATGAATTTAGCAGCAAGCAAGATCAAGGAAGGAATCCAAGTCAACAAGGAATAAGAACTACATCAAGCGAAGGAGAGAGAAGGACAAGATCACCATATTTTTCCAACACGTGTGAAGCTAAGGTTTCTGCAATAACAGAAAATTGCAGTCATAATTGAAATTCCGAGATTTTTGGTCGAAAGAGGAAATTGCAGTAGCTAGAAGGAAACTTTGACTCGCATTGACTTTTTGAAAGATAAATTCATCAAGAGGAGCACAGACTTGGTCTTGGAGAGGATTTTTTTAAGGGTCGTAGGTCTTGGAATTCATCATCTAAAAATTTTACAAGAAGAGAAGAAATTTTGTGGTATTTTCTTAATGATATTCCTTAATTAATATCATTAAGAAATAATTAAAAATATTCCCTAATTATAAAATTAAATATTGTTAAAAAAGTTTAATGTAACTACTAAATAATAGCAATTTCTTACAACATGAACGTAAATTTAGATAATGATTATTATTAAATATAATATTATATACAACTAACATCAACTATCTTATAGTTATTAATTTGATTCTAAACCTTAAAAATGAGCCAATTTTCTACTTAGAACTCTCTATCTACAATTAGTATTACTTGTTATCCATTCTTTTCTACTTGAATTTTATCTTGACGATGGGTCTTGGTTTAGATTTGAAAAGTGGATGATAAAAATGTCTACTATGGAGAAATTTCCGACATCACAACATCAATATCATCACCCCAAAAATATTCAAACACTAATTTATATATTGTTATATGACATATAAGAACCCTTTACCCCCATATTATATGCTTAATATATTATTTATTACCTTCATTTTTTATGCCCTGATATGAATGCACGTGGTATTATATTGATTATAGGTTTTTTTTTTAAACAACCATTTTTTTAGTAGGGGATGCCACCTAAGATTATATTTGTCCCTCAATGGAGATTGGATAGAGGGTAATATGGATGATTCCACTCTTAATTAAAATTAGTCATGCACAGGCCTCACTCGAGTGACTGTGCAATCCCTCCCTACTTCTTAGTAGTTAGCCACCATTTTTATCTTTCCTCCCCTTCTTAGTTGAAATTTAATCCTATTTTGGAGTTTAATTAGTTGGCATTTTGCATGTTAGAACTATAAGTCATTTCTAACTAATTTCTAACTGCATTTAGATTTAGTTCACTCCATTTATGATATTTTTCTAATTTTAGATTTCCCAAATTAATTTTGACTAAATTTATATTGGTTCTTCTTCCTAGAGAATTTGTATATTGTATTTATGTTCAACAATAACATATTATCATATTTTATGAGAAATTTGAATTTTCTTCTTAGTTTATTAGTCATTTTTTCAATAATTTTATTCCCTCTTATATTTATTTTCTAAACAATTTTACTTCTTTATTTTTTGTTTTGCAAGTAGCTGCTTGTTGAATCCAACATCTCTATGCTTTTAAAATTTGAATTTTTTTTAAAGAATTATATATCCTCATTACTATACAAATATAATAATTAACTTAAGTAGACAAAATATCTTACCAAAGAATTCAATTGAAATTTATATCATATATAGTTTCTTCTTATATATCGTTGATATATGACTCATTCATAATGAAATTTTGGTGTTATGTGTTCGATTGTGATAAAATACATGTAAGAGAAAGAATGAACACTTGATGGATTTTTATATTCACCCACAATTGGTATCCATGAGAATGGGTTTCATTCTTGACATACAATATCACCTTGATTTGTAAATTAATATGACATGGAATAGATTTTATATATATATATATATATAGAGAGAGAGAGAGAGAGAGAGAGAGATCAAATTTATATATTTTTGGTGCTTCTGACTACCATCATAATTTAATATTCAACAAAACAATAGCACAACAACACAAGAATTCCATGGTATATAATGCACCTAATTTTGGTTGACATACACAAGGTTTATTTTTGTACATGTTTGGCAGTTTTAGCATTGATATCACATGTAATTGGTAACTTGGTGAACAATTTGCAACTAGCATTATAGTTCTTTTATTGACATGAATTTGGAAACTAATAAAATTTAATACCTTTATAACACTAA
Source organism: Pinus albicaulis (assembly GCA_034641835.2). Lineage (NCBI taxonomy): Eukaryota > Viridiplantae > Streptophyta > Pinopsida > Pinales > Pinaceae > Pinus > Pinus albicaulis. Next base: position 260,676 of record JAXQQM020091390.1, on the reverse strand, counting down.
AAAATCATAAAATTTAATACTTCTTATTTCTAAAAATCCCCAAGTTAAAATAATTAGAAAATCATGTTTTACGAAATAAACACAATTATCTAAAAACTAATTTAAATAATCCCCACAACACTATTCAACAGCCTGTAACAACCTACAACGAGACAGGAACAATTTTTCATCCTACATCACCACTTCTCTTACTCAATGGGTGAAATCACGATCTTTCCTCTGTCTCATCCGCTTTCTTGTCATTTTAAAGCCTCCATAACATAAGAGAATGAATACGAGCTCTTTGGATCGATCAATGGTTTCAGTTTCCCACTTTCTATATACGAATACAGTTTCTCCAAGTTATGGGAACTAGGTTTTACCATGAAGAATTCACCCCTCTGATGAGGCTACAATGAATCTATGTAAAAAACTTTGGCTTCCTCTTTGGCCACCCCATCAAATGATACTTCGTTGAATCTCCTGCAAATATATTGGAAAGGCACAAGAGTAAAGGCACAAATAACACAAATAATTCACACATGAAACACATATTAGTTGTGGCTCTCCTATTAATCTTCAATATCTCTCTCTGAATACAATGAACCCAGCAATGGGTATTTATCCTGACTCACTTGACATGCACATGCTTACCAAACTCATCTATCACATAAATCAACTTTATCAATGCTCACTTAATTGAATCTCTAACTCACTCACCAAATTCATCTATCGACTTAATCAACGCTTACTTAACTGATTATCTAACTCTTCATGGAGGAATTAATAAACTATTTTAACACTCCCCCTTAATTACGACTGCTAAAATAAAACTTAACTCATGAAAAATAAAACATGTTTGTTGGTCTATGTCTCAACTAGGCTTACAACACCCAAGTTTCTTTTGTGAAACTCAAACACATCTACTGCTAATGGATTTATAAATATATCATCCAATTGATCACTATATTTATAGGGCTTCAAGCGACCTTCTCCATTGCTCACAAGTTATCTAATAAAATGATATCTAGTATCAATATTCTTTCTCTTTTGATGAAACACACTATTCTTGGAAAGTGCAATCACTGAGTTGTTATCACAATATATTGTTGTTGATACTTGTTGTTTCTGCTTGAGTCCATCAAACCCTCTTCTTCACCATACTACTTGACATGATGCTAAAGTTGCTGCTACATATTCTTCTTTTGTTGATGATTGTGTCACAATATATTTTTTCTTAGATGCCCATGAAATCACACCTGAACCAATATGGAACACATAACTGGAAGTGCTCTTCCTATCATCCAAACTTTCTGTAAAATCACTATCTATAAATCCAATCAAATATTTATTTTCGGTACTTGCATACATTATGCCACAATCTCTAGTTCCTACTATGTATCTCATAATTCTTTTTCCTGCACTCCAATGTGTGTCTTTTGGAGTCTCCATAAATTTGGAAATCAAACTCACTCCTTGCATAATATCCGGTCTTGCAGCCATGAGATACATTAGGATGCCAACTAATATTTTGAATAGAGTTGGATTGAAATTTGATCCTTCATCATCGTTACTTAGTTTTGTACCTGTTGCAACTGGTGTAGGTACATGTTTGCAATTATCCATCATGAATATTTTTTAGCAAATCTCTAGCATATTTATTTTGGCAAATAAAAATTCCTTTTTCAGATTGCTGAACTTCTATGCCAAGAAAATATTTCATGAGACCAAGATTTTTCATCTCAATTTCTTTCATCATGGCTACTTTAAATTCATCTAACTCAAGATCACCTGTAAAAATCATGTCATCAACATATAAGAAAACAATAAAAATATGTCAATTCTCATTTACCTTTGTGTACAAGGTAGGCTCAATGTTGCTTCTGCAAAATCCATTCTTAATCATGTCACTGTTGATTCTTCTATACCATGCTCTAGGTGCTTACTTTAGTCCATAGAGTGCTTTCTTCAACCTGTAAACTTTATCTTCTTTACCTTCAACTTCATAACCTGAAGGTTGTTGCATATAAATTTATTCTTCTAGAATTCCATTCAAGAAGGATGATTTGACATCCATTTGATATAATTTCCATTTTTTCTGAGCTATTGTGGCTAGAACTGCTCTTACAGTATCCAATCTAGCTACCAATGTAAACGTTTCTCTAATGTCTATTTCTGGTTTCTACAAGAATCCTTTTGCTACAATTATTTCTTTAAATCTATCAATTTCACCTTGCTCATTTAACTTTGTCTTGTACACCCATTTCACACCAATGAGGTGTTTATCAGGTTTGGAAAATTAACCAAATCCCATGTATCGTTATTTTCAATAGAATCAATCTCTTCATCGACGGCTTACGCCCAATTTTCATCTATGATTTCTTTTTCAAACGAAAAAGGTTGGAATGACAACAATGCAAAATTTGAACCAACATCCAAATAATCATAAATATCTTTCATACTTCTCATATTTCTCTTACCATTGCTTGATTCATCACCTGGTTGGCTGCTGGGATAATTCTGGTCTCTTGATTTGCTTGAATATCCATGTTGTTCTGAAAATCTTGGATTCTTTGTTGGTGTGACTCAGTTTGGTGTCTACTATTTTGATTCTTGTTGCTCCTTTTTTGCTACATCATCCTCCTCCATCAATGGTTCTTGTGCATTAATTGTTTTGTCTACAGTCCCATTCCATGACTCTTGTTCTTTAAACACGACATCTCTGCTAATTATTGTCTTCTTGGTGACAAGGTTATACAATTTGTAAGCTTTTGACTACTCATTGTAACCAATAAATATGAATTTTTCACTTTGATCATCCAATTTTCCTTTTATCTTCTTAGGCACATGTGCATAGGCTACACATCCAAAAACTATAAGATGAGATACGCTGCATGACATACCCGACCATGCTTCTTTTGGAACTCTATTCATCACACTCTTTGTAGGTGATTTGTTAATCACATAAAGAACACATGCAACTGCTTCTTCCCAATACTCACTAGATAATTTTCTTGCTTTCAACATGCTCCTTGTCATGTTCATGATGGTTCTGTTATTTCTCTTTGCTACACCATTATGTTGTGGTGTGTATCTAGTTTTAAAATGGCTTCTAATACCATGTTGTTTGCAATACTCATGTATTTATTTCGAATCATATTCTCCACCATGATCTGATCTTAATACCTTGATCTGTCGATCCCTTTGGTTCTATGCTAAGGCTTTGAACTCTTTGAACTTTGCAAAAGTTTCATACTTCTTCTTTAAAAAGTGGACCCAAGTATTTCTACGATAATCATCAATACAAGTGAGGAAGTAGCAACTTCCACCAATCAAATGTGTCCTCATAGGTCCACACAAGTCTGTATGCACCAACTCAAGTGGTTTATTTTCTATGTATGAAACTCTCTTCAAAATACTTTCATGATGTTGCTTTCCCAAGATGCAACACTCACAGGTACTAGTAGGTTCTTTGATGGGATGTAATCCTCTGACCATATGTTTCTGTTGCAACAATCTTAAACCAGAAAAATGCAAGCGTCCAAACCGAAAGTGCCATAACTAGTAATCATTAGAACATGAAAATGTAAAAGAACTAACTTGATCATTGTAGTTCATAATTAGAGGAAAGAGTTTTTTCCTCGTCATCTACACCTTTGATATCAGCTGCTTGCTTGGGGGTTTGTCATAAATAACACACTCTTGCCCTAGAAAGATAACTCAACATCCTTTCTGCGTCAATTGACCAACACTTATCGAATTATGTTTGAGACCAGGAACATAATATACCTCTGAGATTGTCTTTGGCTCCCCATCCTTTTTCAGAATGTTGACCATTCCTTTTCTATGTACATCCACAATCTTGTCAGTCCCCAACTTTACCTCTGTCTTCATAAATTGCTCCAAATTTGCAACCAAATTCTTGTTGCCTATCATGTGTTTATTGAAACCACTGTATAATGGCCACACCTTATCAGATGGTTCATGCATGTTGTTGCATGCTAGAAACATGGAGTTAGTATTCTTTGTACTAACATTAGCTCTCTGATTTCCTTGATAAGTTATCTTCTTCCAGCAATCACGAGCATAGTGAACAAATTTATTGTAGTAATAACATCTCACCTTTTATTTGTCAGATCTGTAATTATTTTTTAATCTTCTACTATTTTTTCTTCCACTTTCATGTTCATGCTCTTCTCGTTCATATCTTTGAACACCATATCTTTTGCCTCATCCTCTACCTCTCGATCGACCTCTACCTTGACCTCTTTAAATAGAAAATTGACTTTTGAAAGTAGTTTCAAAAGTGGAATACTTATTTCCATCTATCCTTGCCTCATGTGATAGAAGTGATCCCATCAACTCATCAACTATTAGCTTTTCTAAATCTTTGGCTTCTTCTATTGTTTCTTCCACAACATGAAACTTGATAAACAAAGATCTAAGGACCTTCTCAATAACTGTTCGATTTTGAATTTATTCACCATAAATTTTCCACTGATTTACTACAAACATGACCCAATTCATGAAAGAATCGATGTCCTATGTCTCCTTCATCTGCAAACTTTCAAAATCTCTCCTAGTATTCTACAATTTAACAATATGGACTTTGGCCATACCTTGATTGTTTGTCGCCAAAGTTTCCCATTCTTCCTTAGCTGAAGATGTGATCATAATCTTCTGGAACACTACTCAGTCCACTCCCTGTTGGATAAGAAGAAAGGCGTGTTCATTCTTCCATAGGTATTTCTTCCATTGTTCCCTCTTTGCATTACCGAGGGCTTGTTCTTCTGCGTCATTTTGAGGTTCTACAAACCCAAACTTGACATGATCCGAAACATCATGTGCTTTTAACATGGTCTCCATCTTAATGGCCCACACATCATAATCCTTCCCTGTGAAAGAAGGAAGTTGTGGTTGGAAACTGCTTGTTGCCATCTTTCGTAAAAAAAATCACTTCTCTTATAAAACCCTAAATTTCTTCTTTTGTAAGATTTGCAAAGCTCCAAAAAGTAACCTTATAACAAAACCCTAAATTTTATTTTTATAAAAAAAATCATTTTATCAAAAATCTTTTATATAAAAATAAACTTATATAATAACCCTTTTTTTAAAAAAAATTTATTATAATCCTTTTAAAATTTCTTTTCAATTTTTTTTTCAAAAACCTTCTTTTTAATACACCTTATTATTATTCAAACACTATTTTAAAACATTTTTTTTTAAAATAAATCAAACCTTTTCAAATAACTAACGTATTATGAAATCATTTGAAACCTTCGTATTGACTCTATTTTGAAACCTTCATATTGACTCTTTGTGTGTTCTTTGGATATTCATGCTTTTTAAAACACTAATGCATCTGAAGTTTTTTGTGGTAGCGTTTAACGCTCGTCACTTGTTATAGTACTGTGTTAGTTCCTTAACGCACACAATAATCAAGGCTTCCATGTGCTGGAAATTTTCGTAACTTTTTGATGTGTAACATGGCTCTCTGTTGTGGGAACCTACATTATAATGCCCTATATATAGTGTACGAGGTGCGTTATACCTTAAATCAATGAGAAAAGTAAATTTCTCCTATGACACATGGATGATTTTTTATCCGTATTTCCCTGGCTCTTTATAACCTCACTCTAATACCAATTTGTTGGAAAGGTAGAAGATTAAAGGCACAAATAACTCAAATAATTCACACACAAAACACATACGAGTTGCGGATTTTCTATTAATCTTAAATCTCTCTCTTTCAATACAATAAACTTGACGATGGGTATTTATGTTGACTCGCTAGACATGCACACACTTACCAAACTCATCTATCACATAACTCGACCTGCTCAACACTCACTTAACTAACTCTCTAACTCACTCACCAAACTCATCTACCGACTTATTGAACGCTTACTTAACTAATTCTCTAACTCTTCATGTAGGAGTTAATTGACTATTTTATCGAAATGAAATTAAAAATTTCCATTAGATTACACCATATATTGCATTAGAAGGAAATCAAAGCAAAAGAAACAACATACTGACCTATCGTGTTGAATTTGAAATCGATTTTCTCTCCGATCTGATCGTAGCTTGACTTCATACAATTGATGACCAGACCTGTGCCTAGGATTTTGACAAAGTCGAGCTTTCTAGTACTATTTGTGGAAATAACCCTTGAAGCCCCATACACATGATTTTACAGCTGAATTGCTATGCTTCCCACTATGCCCGCTCCTCCCACTATGAGTAGTTAGTACCGCAAGCATAAAACTCGCTACTTCCTCGAACTATAAATTTGTGGGCATTAGCACCATCGGGTGTTCTTCCACTAGGGTGTATTGGACGAGTGTTCCCAATCGATTTTTCCTTCCTGCTATGAATTCCTCAACATCGATGCATATGTCATCATCAACCTTGAACTTGGAAGCGCCATCTCCAACGAAGAAGAAGAGAGAAAATAAGGAAGAAAAACCGAAGTATAAAATGATTTAGGGTTGATCTCCCACATGTGTGAAGAAGAATTAGGGCATTAATAAGTTGCAGCAAGGCCAAATTGAAATCACACTAAGGGAGTCAAATTTAGTAGAAAGCAAGATTAGGGAAGGAAGCCAAGTCAACAATGAAGAAGAACTAATTTAAGTGAAGGAGAAAGAAGTTAAAAATCACCATATGTTTCCACCACGTGTAAAATTAGGTTTCTACAATAGCCGAAAATTGCAATCATAATTGCAAGTCCGAGATTTTTGGTCGAAGGAGAAACTTGCAATAGCTAGTAGGAAAATTTGTCATTCGTTGACTTTGTGGAAGAGGAATTCATCAAGAAGAGCATTGATTTGGTTTTGGAGTGGTCTTTTTTAAGGGTCGTAGGTCTTGGAATTCATCATCTAAACATTCTACAAGAAGACAATAATTGTTGTGGGTTTTCCTTAATGATATTCCTTAATTAATATCATTAGCAAACAATTAAAAATGTTCTCTAATTATAACATTAAATCATATTTAAATTTTTTAATATAACTACTAAATAATAACAATCTCTTACAACATGAACGTAACTTTAGATAATAATTATAATTATATATATATATATATATATATATATATATATATAGATATATAGATATATATACAACTAATATCAACTATATTATACTTAATAAATTTATTTTAAACCTAAATAGTGAGCCAATTTCTTACTTAGAACACTCTATCTACTATTTGTATTACTTGATATCCATTCTCTTCTACTCGAATTTTGTCTTGACGACGGGTCTTGGTTTATACTAAAATAGTGGATGATAAAAATGCCTACTATAGAGAAATTTCTGACATCACAACATCAAGATCATCACCAACAAAATATTTAAGCACTAATTTATATATTTTTATATAACATACAAAAATTCTTTACCCCAATATTCTATGCTCAATATATTATTTTGAAGCCCCCATGTTTACTACTAGACATTTCCTATTATAGTTCTTTTTTTAATTTTTAACAAACATATTTTTAGTAGGGGATGCCACCTAAGATTATATTTGTCCCTCAATGGAGATTGACTAGAGGATAGGATGCCTAGTTCTACTCTTAATTAAAATTATTCATGCACAAGCCTCGCTCCAGTGACACTGCAATTCTCCCTACTTCTTAGTAGTTAGCCACCATATTTCTCTTTCCTCCCTTTATAGTTGACATTTAATCCTATTTTGGAGTTTAATTAGCTGGCATTTTACATGTTAGGATTATAAGTTATTTCTAACTAATTTCTAATCGCATTTAGATTGAGTTCACTCCATTTATGATATTTTTCTAATTTTAGATATCCCAAATTAATTTTGACTAAATTTAAATTGGTTCTTCCTCCTAGAGAATTTGTATATTGTATTTATGTTCAACAATAACATATTATCATATTTTACGAGCAATTTGAATTGTCATCTTAGTTTATTAGTCATTTTCTCACTAATTTTATTCCCTCTTATTTTTTATTTTGTAAGCAATTTTATTTCTTTTTTGTTTTGTTGTTTTGCAAGTAACTACTTGTTGAAACCTACATCTCTATAGTTTTTAAAATTTTGAAAAGTATTATATATCCTCATTACTATACAAATATAATAATTAACTTTAGTAGATAAAATCTCTTAGAAAAGAAGTCCACTAAAATTTGTATCATATATAGTTGCTTCTTATATATAGCTCATATACCACTTATTTATAATGAAATGTTGGTATTATGTGTTCAATTGTGATATGAAAATAAATGTAAGAATAAGAATGAACACTTGATTTGTTTTTATATTCACCTATATCCATGAGTATGGGTTTCATTCTTGACATACAATATCAACTTGATTTGTACATGAATATGACATGGAATATATATATATATATATATGAATTTTATATATTTTTGGTGCTTGTGACTACCACCAAAATTTAATATTCAACAAAACAATAACATAAAAACACAAGAATTCCTTGGTATATAACACATCTACTTTTGGTTGACATACACAAGGTTTGTTTGTTTACATGTTTGGCAATTTTAGCAATGATATCACTTGTAATTGGTAACTAGGTGAACAATATGTAACTAGCATTATAGTTCTTACATTGACATGACTGTGAAAACTCATAAAATTTAATACTTCTTATTTCTAAGAATCCCAAAGTTAAAATAGTTCCAAACTTATGTTTTCTGAAATAAATACAATTATCTAAAAAATAATTTTAAAAATTCCCGCGACCCTATTCAATAGTCCATAACAACCTACAATGAGAAAGACACATTCTTTCATCCTGCATCAAGTCTTCTCTTACTCAATGGTGAAATCAAGGTCTTTCCTCTGGCCCATCCGCTTTCCTAGCGTTTTTTTTTCCCACTTCTATATAGGGATACAATTTCTCCAAGTTATCATAACTAGGTTTTACCATGAAGAATTCAGCCCTGCGATGAGGCTGCAACGAAGCTATATCCAGAAATTTGGCTTCCTCTTTTGCCAGCCTTGAGACTTAGTTGACTCCCCTACAAATGAAATTAAGATTTTCCAATAGATTATGTAAAATATTACATTAGAATCCAATCAAAGAAAAATAAATGACATATTGACCTATGGTGTTGAATTCGAAGTCAAATTTCTCTAGGATCTTATTGTAGCTATGCTTCGTATAATTGACTACTAAATCCGTACCCAGGATTTTGAAAAAATTGAGTTTTCCGGTACTAGTGGTGGAAATAATCCTTGAAGCCCAATACACATGATTTTCTAGTTAAATAGATAGGTTTACCACTCTTCCCCCTCCTCCCACTATTCTTTTCTCCTTCTTGAATTTCTCTATATCTGTTGGAAAGGCAGAGAGAAGAAAGAAAGAAAAAAATCACACACAAACCATATGAGTTGTTGATCTTCTATTAATCTTCAATCTCCCTCTATACAATGAACCCAGTGAAGGGTATTTATCATAACTTGATTTACATGCACACACTTACCAAACTCGACTTGACCATCAATCACTTAACTAACACTCTAACTCACTTTCCAAATTCATATATCACATAACTCGACTTACTTAACTGACTGTCTAACTCTTCATGCGAGAGTAATTACCTTAATTTAACATTGGCCCTTAATTACGACCATATGACTCAACATAACTCAAACAAGACTTAACTATGCTTTCTAGGCTTACAATAAAAAACTGACTCAAATTCACTCAAACATGCTTGTTGGTCTATGTCTCAGCTAGGCTTACAATGACACAAAACTTTTGCAATTTTTCATTTTATTTTTCTTTGCTTCCAAATTCTATATCCTCAAAATTGCTTCATTGTCTGTTACGCTTTCTTGTTGTAGGATTTCTTCACTTGTTAATGCTGCAATTTTTCATTGACTTGTCTCGAATTTGTGCTGGAAAAAATCTGATCCTGTCTTCTACACCTTCCTCTTCAAATATTTGTTTAAACATGGACTGTTGCCACAACATTAAATCTTCAAATTGTCTTATTTTCTTTGCTTCTTGTGATTCATATTCATGACATTCTTTCTTCGTTATTTCTTGATAGTAGAATCTTATCTCTTCTTGACTCCATTGTAAAAAAATTGTTTTAATGCATTCTTCCGTGTTTTCATAAACTTCCATATCATTATCTTGACATTCATCATCTGGTAATGTTACTTTCTTCCTGTAATCTACACACTTAAATCATTATTTACCATTTCATTCAATTATTTTATTCTAGCTACTGCTTTAAGACACGCATAAATTTGTTCAATTGGCTTTTGAATCCATACTTCAATGAGATTCAAATATGCATCAAACATATTAGCAACCTTTATTTCAACTTCTTGTTGGCGAAAAAGGAGGTCTTTGGGCAAGAACCAAGAGTAGAGGCCAACAAGGTTTCCTATGCTAGAGAGTAGAGCATCTCACCCAAAGCATGCCGCGACCTTAGTAAGATTAGAAGCTAGATCAAGTAGAAGACAAGTGCAACATTAGAGAACAGCTATAGAGACTTGAAAACAACAACCATATCTCAACTCTCTATATAAATTATAACTCATCAAAGCATGTTCAAAATGTTGAATTAAAATTTAAATTGCGTATACATTCATTGAAAGAAAATAACTATTAATCAACTCATAACATTACACAACAACAACTAGATTTCATTATCAATAACAGAATAACGTACATCCACTCCACAGAGTCTATTATAGTTTGATTTAGTACAACAAAGTTCCCATAGAGCTCTCCTATGGCTCTGACCATTCATATTGGCCATTCTCCACACTGACTAACTTCCTCTCCTCCACTTGATGACTATCTATTTGTTCCTCCTACAGTGTGACTATCAGTCCTTCGTCTTTTTATGCTCCACTGCTTTCTGCTTCTTCCTCATTACTGGGAGTTCTGCTGATTTTTCTTGTCTCCCATATTTTCCATCTGCACTGTTCTCTGCAAATGTCACGCCACCTATCTTCTGGCTTTCTGCAACCATGATAGCTCCCTATCTACCTTGACTGTGTTCTGCCACCTGTCCACCAACCCTCCGTAACGCAAAATTGTTCTTAAAACAAAAAAAAGGCCCCAAGAGGCCCTGAATACATGTTATTGACTCGTCTTGAGTCAATTTTTTCCTCCTCCTGCAGCTTTCGGTGGTCTGCCGGCTTCAGAGGCTGACCTTGTATTTTCTATTCCTTTGCTCCATCCAAACAAAAGCCCCAACTCTGGAACCTTGCTCAATGTTGAGGACTTGAGTTCTGCAAACTCAGTGATTTCCTATTGCGATTATTTAATTAGTTATTCTGTATGCGTGGCGAATTTTTTAGACTCAGTTTCAGTCGCCAGAGGCTGCAGTTCATTGAATACCTCCTGTATCTTCGGCTTGACTTCGACCGCCATCTTTTGTATTGCCTCTACTTTTTTTTTACTGGTAGCCTTAACTGTCCGAGGACCTGTTTTTTGGCCACTGAGTGCTCTTCTATTTTCTGGATTTTGGTTTCCAACACTTTTGCCTAGTTGTACAACTAGGTTATGCCAACCAGATTAGTGGCTCCTTTGATTTTTCGAGAAATTTTGTGAAGCTGTGCTAATATTGGGTGGGCTTCCATCATTATCAAGTTGGAGCATTCATGCAAATGCTTTAGCAAGCTATAAGCTTCTTTGACTATTGTCCCCAGAGTTTCCCTCATGTCGTTTACCTGCTTCTGCCTCTTTGTGACTTTCTCAACATATATCGTGGCAGGGTCTAATAATGCTAGTATGGCTGCTAGCGCCTCCTTGAGCTCCTAGTTTGATCTACTAAGATTTGCGCATGCGATTTTCACTCAGATAGACCGTTCAACCATTGAGCAGGTTGATATGTCCTCTGGCGTTTTTCTATCCTGGGCAACAATTGTCAGCCACAGGTCTTTTAAGATTTTTGTCACCTTCTCTAGTTGTTCCTGTAGGGTATCCTTTTCACTTTTAAGTTGACTGTGCTCTTCAGTAAGCACAATGAACTGTTGTTGTTGCTGCTTGAACCTATATTGGAGGTCATTGTGTAGTCCTTCTGCTTGCTGTGTTGTCTTTTGGATGAACTTATATAACTACCTATCCCCCCAAGTCTGCATGTTCTCAACACCTGACATCTCCTGGTTTAGCTGTCTTTCTTGGAGCGGTTTCCCACTGGTGATTGATCTCTAAGTGCTCTTGTAGGGATTTTGATTGGTTCTATTGTGGTAGCTGAGGTTTAGGGACAGTCATACTAGTGGATAATAGAATCGGCTACAATATGAGGTTGGCTCGTTGGAAAGGGTTCAGTTATGGTGACAAGGGCATTGTATCAGAAGTAAATGACCCTCCTTGAACTAATATTTCTAGGAAAGTGCATTGTCCCACCGAGGGTTGGTCAACCTCGGGTATTCTAGCCATACCCGAGTTAACTTCTGCCTAGGTGTCACCATTTGTCTAGTTCCTTAGCTTTATTGGATATAAGATAGTCGGTGAGGTGGACAGAGTGTGAATGGAATGGACATTGGAAGTGAATGAAGTATGTGGTGATGAGTTGTGAGTATGAGGTGGAGATGATGTCTGCATGTTTAGAACCGATGACGGATCAAACACAGGTAGCACAGAGGTTACTTAGGTGGTAACCTATGGCTCCTCTTGAATCGGTACACTTATATCCATAGGTTGGGTCTAATCCCCCCCTGTAAGATCAACTACTAGCTTGGGCACCATAATTCATGCTTTCTTTGGCTTGCATGCAGCTACCATGGGCTTGGGTTCCTTGATCTTGCGGATTGGGGTGATTGTGGTTGCTGGAGGGGAATTGAACATGGTGGAGGGTAGGGTATTTATGATAGGGGTTGTTGTGGACGGGGATACAGAATTCAAATACTGGAAGTGAGAAAAAGAAGGAAACACAATAGAGGCACTTGTGAGAGTTTGTATTACCATATTCCTTCACCCTCGTGTCGAGCTGGTCCAGCAAAGGTTGTAGTTGCAGTTGGCATATCCTCCTCGTTTCTTCCTATGGTGAATCCCCTGGGTGTGCTTTCAGTAACATTGCCATGAATGAATAATGGGGTATTCTTCTTCTCACTTTCATCGAAGCTCCTGACCACGAACAAACTTCAGTGTGAAAGGCTTCTTCTTCTACTTGAAACTTTAGTGGCCATATTCAAAACGTGGTTTCATTTACATAACTAGGTCTCATATAGGTCTATTTGTGGGTTAACCAGAACCATATCTGCGAAGAGTATTTTTCTAGTAGGTCCCTTGGAACCCTTTGTTGGTTCCCCACCACATCGACCATCTTCCTATACCAGAATGAGAAAGCTTCTTCGTTGACCTCTTTGGTGCTCGGATCTCCCGATAATTTCCAGGGAGTAAATCTTAATGCCATTGGCTGGTCGTGAGTGATTTCTGCGAGCTACCTAATGACTGGGTGAGTCCATCTCCACATTGAAAATTCCATAATGATATAGCTATATATGAATCATGTGTCTCTCTTGTAATTATCCTCACAGGCCTCAAATAGTTCATTCAATAGTAAGGTGTACCAGTTTAGTTGTGTTCCCTAGACATAGTGTTCCGCGACTGAGATGGTGTCGAGGGTGCATTCGCCTTTGGTATAATTCCTCATTGTTCTACCCGCTATCAGATAGCAGGCAAATTTCAATGTTGGATTGTTTATGAGGTTTATCTTTTCTCCCTTCCCTCCTCTTCTAGTCTCATACTTCTTGTAATAATCATATCCCCTGAATTTTTGGCTCTTTTGGACATATTTTGGAATGTTGTTGAGACATCATTCCCTTCTGCTGATAAACCTGTAAGTCTATTGAAGTCCTATGCATGGATAGGTATCTCTCTCCCCAGCCACAATGATCTGTTCTAAACTCTGCTCATCATAATTTTGTACACCAGATAGCTTCTCCCATTGTTCCAAACACTGGGAGGTTCCTGAGGTTCAATATAGTTGACCTTCGAATACCTCTGAATTATGGATTCACCCTTGTTGCTTCACCTCCTCCCTCTGTGGCATAATTGTCCATATACACTTGTCTCTTCATAGTTGGGAGTTGATAGGAGTCCGTGAAATCTATGTCAATTAATGAAGCATTGTCATACTTGTCGATTAACGATTCTATCTTCTAAATCCTTGCATCGAGCTCGGGCTCAACAACTGATGTTGCTATCTTCATCATGTTTGTTCTTCAGCTATATATCTGAACTGTTGTTCCTGGTTTGTTGTTGTTAGTCTGCTTCTTTGAACTCCCTCTGCTGAAATCTTGCTTGTTTTTGTAGCTGTTTCTATTTCTTCTAACTCAGAATTTTCCGACATTCTGGTGCTTTTCTTCTTTCATGCGGTTTAAGTAATGCTACCGGCATGAATGAGGTTGATATGACCCCATAAATAATTAATTCTTTTTGTCTCTCCCACGGCTATAATCGTGCAATTAGTTACCTTGGTGAGGTGTATTATGACATTGTCGACTGTGGCTTCAGGATTCGGGTAGACGTGATGGGTAACAATTATGGATTAATATGGAAAATTTATTACGGTATGGGGTTTATTAATTAAGGTACTTATTTTTCAAATTCGGGTGATCCTACAGATTGACAATGGTACAATGGATCATTATGAATGAATGATATCATACACACTTGGCTCTCTGACATAGATGACACGGTAGATTCTACCCCCCCGCCCCCCCACAATTGGTTGTGATGTGGTATATGAATTGCGACAAGTGTATTTTCTTCTCTGCGTTATTGTGCAATATTTTTATTAGGACTCCTATTCTATGTACCATCTTGGGTGTGAGAGAGTTATTGAATCTATTTATTCCTATTCTACCCTACTGACTGCTCTCGATTGCAAGATTTATTTGAAAAAATAAATGGTGGAACTTACTCATGATATGGCTTCAAGCGTGTGCCATTCACCCATCCTTGTAGTATTTGGCCATCTAGTTGCACTAGTCGAACCATGCTTGAATATTTAATTTCTATGACATGTTATGGTCCCATCGAGTGCTTTCTGAGTTTGGCCGAGAAATTTTGAAATTTGTTGTCGTACAACAAGACTTTTCCTGTAATAGTGAAAATTTTGTGCTTGATGTGACGGCCATGCCAGGCCTTTTGTCTTTCCTTCTGCACTGTCTGATGGAAATCCGCCAGAAATCTCTCTTCTTCAAGCTCCTGTAGCTCATGGAGGCATTTAGTGATTAAGTGTTTGTCTTTCATATGCACTTAATCACTTGTTAGGCTTCTGGGGCAGCCAAATCTGCTAATGATATTCTCGAAAATAAACTTGGTTGTTGTGTCTGTTGTGCAATCTCTTACTGGTGCTGCCTCTACCCATCTTCTGAGATAATTCATTGCGGTTATTATATACCTTGCCTGTGAGTGTCGTGCCATTGGTGCAATTGGCCCTACGAAGTCAATGGCCCATTTTTCAAACAACTACAGTGCTCTTATAGGTTGCAGTGGTAACTCATCTCGGTGTGATGGACATCCTGTTTTTTGGTAGACATCACATTTTTTCACATATTCTTTACTATCTTTGTGAACTGTGGACCACCATAACCCTGCCTGTAGTATCTTTCTTGCGGTGGTTTTTGCGTCGACGTGGCCTCCTGCAGCTCTGCTGTGACACTCCCACAAGATATCCTCTATTTCATGGTCCATGAAACATCTTCGCAAGATATGATCCAATTCCATTTTATATAATTGTCTTGATATTAGTTTATATTTAGCTGCTTTCACTACCAAATGTCTTCTTTTATTTGCCATGTATTCTGTTGGGCATTGTCCTGTGGCCAGATACACTGTTATCTGCTATAGATAATCTGGGATGGATTCTACTCTGAAGAGATCAACATCCAACAATTGATCATCTAGGGATCCCCCATTCTCCCCATTCTCTAACCTTCATAAATGGTAAGGACCCATGTTTAACCTCCCTATCTTTACTATTACTTCAAAAGTAAACTCCTGGAATAGTAGGAGCCATCTATAGATTCTTCCTTCAAGCACATGTTTTTTTACTAGGTATTTCAATTTTGAGTGATCCGTAAAGAACTTGAATGTACCTCCCAACAAGTAATGATGAAACTTTCGAAGAGAGTACACCATCGCAAGAGCTTCTCGTTATGTTGTTGTGTAATTTATTTCAGCTGTAGGCAACTTCCTACTTGCAAAGTACACTGGATGATCAAAAAAAGTCTCTCCTGGCTGAGCTAACATTGCTCCTAATTCAATACTAGAGGCATCAATATGGACATGAAACTATTTTTCCCAATTAGGATGAACCAAGATGGGTGCACTTGCTAGGTTTTCTTTCAATGTGTTTGGGGCGTTAGTGCATTCGTCACTCCACATAAATTGATCTGACTTCCGTAACAAATTTTCTAATGGTGTTGTAATATTTGCATAGGTGCAAATGAATCTTCTGTAGTACCCTGTATGCCCGAGTAGTGACCTAAACTATTTTACAATTTTTGGTGCTTATGTATTAACAATGACTGCTAATTTTTCTAGATCTAAAAGACACCCTTCTTATAAATGACATGTCCCAGAAGTGTCCCAAATGGTACTGCAAATATGTATTTCTTAAGGTTGAGGGAGATTTTGAGTTGCCTGCATCTGTCAAACATTATTCTGAGTAAAGTTGCATGGTTCTTCAGCAAGTTGTAAAATTTCCAATCATCTATGTATACCTCTAGGAACTTATGGATATAGTCCCTAAATGTTTTTATCACTATTCATGAAAATATTGTTGGCACATTCTTTAGTATAAAGGGAATGACATGGTATGAAAATGATCCCCATTCGCTTGTGAAAGTGGTCTTCCTTTTTTATTCTTATGATATTCTCACCTGATGATATCCTAAGAATCCATGTTTGAATGAATAGATTTCGTTTCCTGCTACATTGTCGAGAATCTCATTGCTAAATCGAGTAGGAAATGGATCATGAATGCATGCATTGTTGAGACTTCTTTAATCCACACATACTCTAATCTATGATTTCTCCTTTTTTATTTATATTTCAATGGGACTGACCCATTCTTCTTCCTCAACTCGAAAAATCAGGCCTGCCTTCAACATTTTATCTATCTCTGCTTTAAATTTTTCCTTTACTCTTGGATTTAGGTGGTATGGCCTTTGTTTTACCGGTATTGAATCTTGTTTTAAGACTATGCGCATTTATCCCATATCTCCTTTAATTCCTTTGAGCTTTGCTACTGAATATGGGAATAAATCTTCATATTCCCGTAATAGGTCAAAGATTTCCTTTGTTATTTCTTCATCCTGGTAATCTCCTATCGACACAATCTTTGGTTTCTTCGTGCTTCCAATGTTCAGCTTCTTTGTCTTTAAGGGTAATTGGTGTAGTCCCTTTGTGGTTGGTTCCTCTTGTATATCCCACTACCCTTCTTTCTCTTCAAATTATAAATGTCGTAGATTCTCTAAGCCGTCACTATCCATCTCGCGATCTATCCGTTTGCATGCTACTGATTCTTTTAATTTATGTTCTAGTAGTGGTAGTTCCTCATATTCCTGAAGCTCTAGAAATAATATTACTCTTCTGATGGCTTGGAGTGCATCTGTAACTGGTTCTGTATCTCCCTTGAAGGAAAAACATTGCGTGAACCTTTTCACAACTACTCGCCATGTGCCAGTTCCTCTCTTCTTTTCCTCCGTAAAATATAAGGCCTGTGGAATGGTGTCAAGTGAATGTATGAAATTGTGTATCCATAAATTGTCTGGATACCTTCCCTTCTTCCAGTTATACTTACAATTCTTTAAGTGCTCTATGGGGTCAGAATCCCCTTGGTACTTTTCAATGAATTATGGTCCTGAAGCTTCTTGGAATCTAGCTCTTAGTGCTATTGCAACATCTTCCCATTGTGGAAGAGAGTTATGATGGTTGACACACCATATTGCTGACGTGGATTGTAGTGCTACATCCATAAGAGGGACTCTATGTTCTATTGGTACCTTTTCTTCTAATTTTGTAATAAATGTATTTACAGCATGCTTATTTGATAGAGTCAGATATCCTGTTACCTCGGTGCCAGTCCAGTTGACTCCCCAAATGTTAGTGCATATTCTAGTGTTGGTTTTATATCCTCCCTATTTTCAATCATCCCAAGCTATTTCTGAGCTCATATCGGAACTCTGAACACTTTTCCAGCTTACAGTCCCTCCCACCATTGAATTGATATAATCTTCTCTTTTTCCTACCATCATCTCAGACATCGAAGGTTTGGAAAATTTTATACAAGAAATGTTTCCTAATGGCGAAAATATAGTAGAGGAAACTCATGATGAGAACAAAATAAATTTTATTCGTTATTTCATAAACTCTAATGTTGGATGGAAGAACCACCATATTCCAAATATGGATATGAGGAATTTTGATGGCAAGGATCCCGTAACATGGATACTACAGATGTGAAATATTTTGATCTAAATAATGTGCAAAACACACAAAAGGTACGCATTGCAACTTTAAATTTAGAAAAAATACATTTGTATAGTATCGATTTCTTTGCTCCCATAAAAAAATTGTCACTTGGTCAATTTTTATGGAGGAAATGATAGCACATTATGAGGATACAAAAAGAAACACCTTCTTTGACCAATTGATAAATCTCAAACAAAAGGGTTTAGTGGCGGAGCACATTAAGGAATTCCAAAAATTGAATATAAGGGTAACTGGTATTCCAGAGGAACACCAGATTGATGTATTCATAGGGAATTTAAAGGATAACATCCAACATGAAGTTTGTGTTTGGGAACCTGATTCATTGGAAAAGGCATTCAGGTTGGCAAGAAAAATTGAATGTAAAATTATGGCAAAAAGGAAGCTTACGACTCACATAAATAAAGATGGAAGTGTTGCTACTCCTAGACTTCCACAACCTATAAGGTTGACACCACAACAATTGAAGAAAAAAGAGCAAAATTGCTTTGCTACTGTTGTGATAGAAAATACACTAAAGGTCATAAGTGTGTTGAGAAGAAATTATTTTACATAGATTGTGAAGAGGAAGAAGAAAATGAACAAGAATCTTCAAAAGAAGAGGATATACACCAGGAACCAACCCTAGAAGGGGAAGAAATGAGTCTGACCATATCGTGTAATGCATTGGTAGGAATTACCACTCCTTAAAATCTCAAGATAGAAGGACATATCAAGAAGAAAAAGGTAATAGTGATGATTGATTTGGGTAGTACCCATAATTTTATTCATTGTAAGGTAGCCAAGGAATTTAGTTGTTTCCTATACCCAACACCAAAATGGCAAGTGATGGTTTCAAATGGAGGAACTATAAATTGCTCTAGAAAATGCCATAATATCAAGCTAACCATGGGGGAATATGTATTGAATATTCCAATGCTTTCCATTCCTATGGGAGGTGTTGATGTTGT
Organism: Pinus albicaulis; assembly: GCA_034641835.2. Classification (NCBI taxonomy): domain Eukaryota; kingdom Viridiplantae; phylum Streptophyta; class Pinopsida; order Pinales; family Pinaceae; genus Pinus; species Pinus albicaulis. The sequence continues at coordinate 241,269 of JAXQQM020091390.1, read as the reverse complement.
ACTAGGAGTAAAATGGTTACAATCTTTGGGGATGGTAGCTTTTAATTTTCAAGAACTTTTCTTGAAAAAAAATTCAGAAGGAAAGGAAGACGAATTACGAGGTATCACAGGGAAGCCGTGAAAGATAATAATCTCTAATGTCATGACAAATCTTCTGAATAAATAATGACGAGGTGTAATTGCACAATTATGCTCACTAAAAGTTCCAACATCAAAATCATCTATTTTTGCAGATCTCCAAAAAGTCTTGGACAATCATTCCAAGGTGTTTGAAACTCCCAAAGGAAAGGAAGATGAATTACGGGGTATCACAGGGAAGCCGAAACTCTATTTTTCAGAAGGAAATGAAGACGAATTACAGGGTATCACAGGGAAGCCGTGAAAGATAATAAGCTCTAATGTCATGACAAATCTTCTGAAGAAAGAACGACGAGGCGTAATTTCACAATTATGCTCACTAAAAGTTCCAACATCAAAATCATCTATTTTTGCAGATCTCCAAAAATTCTTGGACAATCATTCCAAGGTGGTTGAAACTCCCAAAGGACTCCCACCTATTCGAGATCATGATCATGCTATTCCTTTGATTCCAGGAAGTGTTTCTCCAAACATCAGGCCTTATAGATATTCTTATGTCCAAAAGAGCGAAATTGAATATATGATTACATAAATGTTAGAGGCTAGTATTATTCAACCTAGTCAAAGTTCTTTCTCTGCTCCAGTAGTATTGGTGCACAAGAAGGATGGATCATGTTGCATGTGTCCAGATTATAGGGAGCCCAATAAGCTCACCATTAAAGATAAATTTCCCATTCTTGTGATTGATGAATTATTGGATGAATTACATGGAGCAATTTATTTTACCAAGTTGGATCTCCGTTCAGGATATCCTCAAATTCAAATGAAGAATGAAGATATTCCGAAAACAACATTTCGAACTCATGAGGGTCGTTATGAATTTTTGGTAATGCCTTTTGGCCTTACCAATGCACCTTCTACATTTCAAGGGTTGATGAATTCCATTTTCAATCCCTTCCTTAGAAAAGTTGTGTTAGTATTTTTTGATGATATACTAATCTACAACAGGTCTTGGAAGGATCATGTTCAACATGTTGACAGGGTGCTCAAACTAAAAAATTGTCTGCAAAATCATCCAAATGTTTATTTGCAGTACAAGAGGTGGAATATCTCAGTCATATTGTATCTCACGAGGGTGTTAAGGTAGACCCTAACAAAATTAAAGCCATTAAGGAATGGAAAGTCCCCACAACCATAAAGAAATTGCCAGGATTTATTGGTTTAACAGGGTATTATTGCAATTTTGTTAAGAATTATGGGAGAATAGCAGCACCTCTAACAACATTATTGAAGAAAGATGCATTTTCATGGACTCCTGAAGCAACTAAGGCCTTTGAACATCTTAATAAAGAAATGTGCCTAGCACCGGTCTTAGCTATGCCAGACTTCACAAAAACGTTTATTGTGGAATGTGATTCCTCAGGAAATGGAATTGGTGTTGTTTTCATGCAAGAATAAAGACCCATCTCTTTTGAAAGTCATCCAATAAAAGGAAAGTATTTACAGAAATCTATTTATGAGAAGGAAATGTTAGAAATATTACATGCACTAAAGAAATGGGGACCTTACCTAATGGGAAGACAATTCAAGGTAAAAACCGATAATGATAGTCTTAAACACTTTTTGGAACAAAGACTATCTTCAGAAGAGAAGAAAAGATGGGTTACAAAGATGTTGGGTTATGACTTTTAAATAATGTTGCAGATGCACTCTCAAGAAAGAATGAAGAGGTGGAAGCATTGCTTTGTGCCATTTCTATTATCCAACCAAATTTTATAACCGAAGCAAGGGATGAATGGAAGAGGGACGAAGAAGTGTGGAAACTCATTCAAAAGTTGCAGCAAGATCCTAGTACATATGATACATTTATTTGGAAAAATGATTCCTTATGGTACAATGATCGCTTATATCTTTGTAAGAATTACCAACTAAAACAAAATATTGTTTTGGAATTTCGCACTTCTCCCTTAGGTGGACACTCAGGATTTTTAAAAACTTACCACATGGTGAAGAAAGATTTTTTTTGGGATGGCCTTAAATCTGATATTCAAAATATTGTGGCAGAATGTTTGGTTTGCCAGCAAAATAAAGTTGAGACAATTAAGAACCCAGGTCTTCTACAACCTTTATCCATTCCAAGTGAACATTGGGAGGAGATTTCAATGGATTTTATCACAGGTTTACCTAAGTCCGAAGGAAAGAGTGTCATCATGGTGGTAGTTGATAGAATTATCAAGTATGCACACTTTTTTGCATTATCTCACCCATTTAAAGTAAGTACAGTTGCTACTACATTTATTGACACAATTCAAAAGCTACATGGAAACCCAAAGGTTATTGTGAGCCACAGAGATCCATTTTTACTGGAAATTTTTGGACGGAGTTATTTTCTTGTTTGGGTACTCAATTAGCTCATAGATCATCTTATCATCCTGAATCCGATGGTCAAATTGAGATAGTGAATAAATGTTTGGAAGGATATCTTCGTTGTTTTGTATCTGATAAACAAACACAATGGGTCAAGTGGTTACCTCTGGCTGAATGGTAGTATAACACTTCCTTCCATACTGTAGCAAAAATGACCCCATTTATGGCACTTTATAGATATCATCCACCGTCTATCACATCATCTTTAAGAGAAAATTCTAAGGTTAAAGCAGTGGAAGATCACATCGAGCATCAACAAGAATTTATCCAACTCTTAAAGGATAAGCTAAATTTGGCACAAAATCGAATGAAACAACAGGCATATCAACATCGCAGTAAGAGAAGTTTTGATGTAGGATATTGGGTATTTTTACAACTACAACCATGCAAAAAAATGTCCCTCAAGTAAGCTAAGAAGTATAACAAATTATCGCCAAAGTACTATCATCCTTACAAAGTGTTGCAAAATATTGGTACTATGGCATACAAATTGGAGCTTCCTGATTCTTTGCGAGTGCATCCAGTTTTCCATGTTTCCTGCTTAAAGAAGGTTATCGGTGAAAATCTACCAGTTCAAACAATATTACCAGAACTTTATGAGGAAGGAAAAAACATATTGGAACCTGAAGCGGCCATGGAAACAAGAACTCGATAGCTACGAAATCAATCAATTTTAGAGTATCTCATCAAGTGGAAAACTTACCCACTGAAGATTGTACATGGGAGGATGAGAATTTTATACAGAAGCACCCAGAGCTACTCAAGCATTGAGAACAACACTTTTTTTAAGGAGAGGGGTCCCTATATTACTAGTTTAGTCCCTTTTTGTTATTATTGTAGCCCTCTCATTGTTATTGTTGTACCCGTGTAACCCCAATATTGTTATTATTGTGCCCTTACATTATTATTGTTAGGTCGGCTAGGATTATATTGTGGGCCCATGGACTCCTATATATAGAAGGAGGTTATGGTCATTTGTGTCATCCAAGAATTGTTAATTTATGTAATGTATTGGAGGTTGCCCCCTCGAAGTGGCTGATTTCTAAGGTGTTGATCTCTCTTTTCTTATATTTTTGGAACTAGTTTCATAACAAAATAAAACAAAACTGGAAGGCATTTGCTTATTTTCCAAGGGACTGAAATTGCAAATGCAAAGAATATAGATAAGAGCCAGTCACGCTCAACTGTTTTAATGGTCAGTGGTCGACCAGAAGTACGGCCAGATAAGAAGGGAGTGGTGTTTATTTTTCTCATTCTTTCCTTTCTTTCGAAGGTCTTCCATGCTAGACCAAACGTGCAAAATGGCCGCAAGAGGAACATTGTTCTTAACTTTTATTGGTAGTTTATTTTTGAGATTGATGAGGTGTTTATATTTCTTATTAAGTTTCCTTCTTAAAAATCCATGGTGAGTATGAGACTCACCAAACATCCCCATCCCTATTTACCCATGACGGTGACCATAGGAGGATAAAAACTTACAACTGTTGCAATCGATATATATGTGAATATAATCTACATTTGAAATTTGACAGTCCTTGAATTTTCCATTAGACAATGATGTTTTATGTTCTCGTAAACTTATGTTATCTGAAATGATTTGTTGACGATTCATCGAGGAAGAAATCAACACACATATATTTTTGTTAAATGTTTTTGAAAAAAATCATGAGAGAGTGTAATATTCCCTTTTTTTTATAAGGTCAAAATAGACAAAATCAGCTCATGGTATTTACCATGGTATTCATCCATATTATTAGCCCATAGTATCCACCTTTGTTTTTCGAAGGAAAACAATAAAATAAGGTCCATATGACCTATAAAAAGGGATAAGGGTGAGACAAAAGGATCATATTGAACTTGTCTATATATTGGGATAAGGGTGAGACCTAGGGATCATCTTGAACTTGTCTAACCATTTCTATTTTGTGGTGGACTTGGCATGGCCAGTTCTAGCTTAATCCGGGAGGAAAACCTCGTGGTGAAATTTGTTGGTGGATCCATTTAGGGTTCACATTTTCACTTTCTTGTTCATTGAGCAGTCGTGTATGCTGAGGCAGGGCTCCATTATCTTTTGTATTTTGGGCATGATTAATTTTTTGAATACTAATTGAAACAAATTGTTGCAGTTCTAGATCTATTTGTGTTCATTGTTTTTATTGCAATTAATTTTGGTTAGAACACTTAGATGTGCTAGATCTGTGATAATTTTTGTGGATTGGGATCTTACAATGGAATCTGATTTGTGCATCTTGCCAGCCTGAGGGTTGTATGCAAGGATCTTCAGTGGGATTTCTTCTCACCCTAACCAGCATCTCCTAGCTTCAGTGGTATTTAATATCACCCTAGTTGGTTTCGTGTTTTCTAGTTTTCCTATAACCAGATCTATAACTGGATCTATATCTGTTGAAAATTTATTTTTGAAGTAATAATCAAGGACGTATTCTCTTCCAATTCTTTTTTAGAGGTCGATTTATATGGCGTAAAGGGATTTCGGAGTGTTTTTTTACAAAGGTTTCTCATTCACATTCCAATTATATTATACTCGATCTAACCATATCTGGAGCTTGAAGAAGGGACGAATTTCACAGGGTTTTATGAGCAAGGGCCAATTTCAATCCCAAGGGAGGTTGAAATTTTTTCTTCAAGTCCTATTAAGTCCAAAAAATGTGCCACTGGAACGTTTACGGTCATGGCGTGCGAAGCGGCTAGCCGAAGGCTACGGGCGGCGGCAGGAGCTAACAGAGGGACGAGCGACGAAGCATTGTTTCTGGTTGGCGTGGAGAAAGGCCAAGAGCTCGTGGTTGTGACCGAGTCAAGCAATTACGACAGCAGGCCTGTCGAGCAAAGGTATGGTGGTGTTGTTGATCGTTGAAACATAGGTGTGTGAAGCGCTCCTCCAGGACGTTGTAGGCCATTAGAGGACACATCGCAAGGAAAAACCATCGTACTATTGTGCGCGAACGAAAGTACGACGAGCCAAATTCTTGTGAAAAATGCGGGGTGACGACGTATTCTGTGATTTAGGCGGCGATTTTGAGGCCAAATCCATTTCATCGGCATTACGGAGGGCGGACTCGCGGACACGAACCACAGTCGCAAGGCACCCTCCACGGATGCAGGACCCAAGTCTGAACCGAGAGGCTAATCACCTGTCCGGACTGAGCTGGGACCTTAGGATCACATGTCTCGTCATTACGATTGAATGGAGGTGTCTTGTCGAAGTACCATAATCGGTCGAGATCATTCATTGGGTTTGAGAGAAATTGCAAAAGAGGTTGGAGATTACGGTGAGAAGCAATGAAGGATGACTCTCGTCTGCCATTTAATATTTTTCTAAGCGATTATCTTGTTGGATTCATCTTGTCGAGTGAACATAGGAAGTGAGATCAAGACATATGAGAGAATCGAGACATAGGAGGCACTCACAAAAATATTTTTCGATGGTTCCTGTGAATCAACATTATTTGTAGTTATATTTGTATAAGACAATAAATATAATTAATCGAACTTTTTACGAGAGAATCTCGAAAAATATTGAGCGATGGACTTAGGGTCTACGAGAAAATAATAAATGGAGATGTGGTCCAGTGGGAAACCCTTTGTGCATCGACGGATCAAGGTACATGTTTTGAAGCGAGTTGTGGTTCTAACGTAGGAACTGGGGAAGGAAATATACGTTAGGGTTTTTCACGAATTAAAAAAAAAATACCAAGTGCGAAGAACATAGTCACGAGGCCATCATCGAAGAATAATTGGAGCACACGAAAGAAATTTCTAAAGTTGAGCACAAAATAAATTGCTAAAAGGGGTACATGTCATCACATAGAGATTTTACCATGGTGTAGCACAAGGGTCATTCTTGGAAATTTGGGAAAAAAATTTGTGGTACCAAAATGGTCTCAACGGCCCCAAGGTGTTTAAATTCAAAAAATGAGTTGCGGACCTTTTCATATTCTCCGGTCCCAGAATCTAATCGATTTTCTACAATGATATAGGATATCAGATGAAAATTTTGAAAGTTGTTGCGCAACGGTGAGAAAAGACATCGGGGTTGAACAAGGTAGACCATGGTAGTGGGAGTGTGGCCAATTTTCTAAAACACCGGTGTGAAGGAGCCATACGGGGCGATGAGTTCAAAATTCACCATAATTATTGGGATATTTAGCCTGAGTCAAATTGGAGACTAATATTTCTTAGAACATCATTTCTATATTCCAACAATCAAAATTCTCACATTCCGGAAGGAGATCGAGTTGGTTTTGAGAAGGCGGGTTCGATAAGTCAATCGAAATTAGAGTTGTTATTTATCTCTCTATTTTCCCGGTAGAAGCCATTCATTGGAGACAAAATTGCAGAAATCCTATTGAATCATTCATAGGGACCACCTGTGGCTTGACCGATGTATCCTTTATGTATTAATTGTAGTTGGGAGTACGGGTTTAATAGTTATGAGATTTTGTATTTCGGAAGATACAAGGGTTTGATTTTGTATTGGGAGATATAAGGGTTGATTTAAAAAAAAAAAGATGAGTAAGCATTTTATTGGGAGACATAAGTGAAGGGAAAGTCATTTATAATTCAGTGGGTTAAATTTGTGAAAATATTTGAAGGCATGATTGAAAAAATCTTCCTATGAAGAATTAATATATTCATACTTGGGTATAGGAGAAGATGGATCGTCTTGAAGAAAATTTGGAAAAGAACCAGAAAATCCTTGATGAAGCGGTGAGGATATATGTTCCTTTAAGAAATCATACCTCCATAAACCAAAATGATATTCAAAGCATGAGACAATTTTCAAAAAGGATCCATGTCATTTTGCAATGAAAAGAAACCATGGAAGGTGAAGGAAGGACAAAGAGAAGGAGCTAAGCTCTTCGCACTTGGCTACGGAGTACAACAAGCAAACTCGGTCTGTAGACCTTCATAAGTTGGAGGAATTAGACATATGTATGTCTAAGGTGGAATGACCATAATGGAAGAAACTCGGTTGGGCTCTCAAACCATCCACGGTTGCATTAATGGCCCCGAGACTTTGAGAACATCATGATGAAGAGGTCGAGGGCTCACAATTGCTTCTTATCTCGGCGGGGTTGTAGCTCTAACATCACCATTATTTCCCTACGATAATGATCTCACGACGGATATCTTGTGGGCGGTAGTGAAGACCTTCGGGGGGTTGAACAATATCATGATTCCTACTTATTATAAAGCGGTGTAGAATTTTGAAACTCATGTCAAAGGATTTAGCTTTGGCACATTATTATTTGAATATCAGAGATACGACGAGTTTATCTTTTAATTTCTCAAACATTTTATACCAATTTACATCATCTCACCCCGGACCATGTCAAATAATGCATAAAAATATCATGTCTCTATTCTTAAAAGGATATCATGACATATGAAAGATCTTAAAGACCCAAATTGATGACCATTTTAAGGTAAGGAACCAAAGGTATCACCATTTGCACCTATGATATAGTCGAGAAATTGGTCGGGAAAAACATAGTGCTCGAGAAGGTGTTGGCTAGGAAGGATTTGAGAAGGATTGATGGAGAAAGAAAGAACAAAATCTCTGATAAGAATGAACTAAGGAGGAGAGGACTATAATTTATCTACAAGGGATCTTGGGCCTTAACAATTCTTGTCACAGGTGATAAGAGTGAGGAAAGAAAGACAAAACGAAGAGGATATTCCTTTAGATCATGGGGAGTTTTTTTGTAAATGGGTTCTTCGAGTCTTCAATATGGTGAGAAACAACGTGGCATTATTCGAGGAGGCTTTCGGGATGACGCGGAATTGCACGGGGAAATTCTACCTAATGGTATTGATGAGGTAGACTCTTATGCAACTAAAACACGTGAATCTCGGGGGGTAATGTCCATAAAAAATATTAAGAATAATCAGTATAGATAACATTCCACCAATGCATCTATGTTCGTGAGTTGAAAGGGATGAGAATATTGTCTCGACGGATGGAGCGGACCAAGGAGATTTGAGTGGGTAGCCATAGATAGTAAACCAACATAATGAATATGATCATTAGGAGTAACATGACAAACATAATGTGAGAAATGACCCATTCACAGAGAGTTGGTCGAGAGCTCGAGTGGAAGTTGTGGTCATTGGGCATCTGGTACGGATAGATCTAGAAGACATTCAACAGAATACTATGTAATTTCTATTGTTGAGAGCACTTTCGGGAAAGGATCATGCATTTCAAGATAGATATTATGTTGTTGAAGCGAGAGATTATGGGAACGGTCAAGACAACTGTCTTACGGGAGAATAGAAAAATTGAGGAAATCATAGGGTTATGTGTTGAATCGGTAGCCAAGTTTCTAGTGTTGAGGAACGACTTAAGTCCTCACAAGGGCAACATGAGGAGTAAAATTGGGAGTTCGACCCTCTACGAATACATCATTAGGGGAATTTTTAGGTCTAAAATGGGCCTCCTAAGGAAATAATAAAATAATAGCTAAACCAATAAAATAATATTTATGAATTTACAATTCACTTTTTGCACTATAATCCATGTAACCATAGTTAAATTCAATTCGAAAGTTTTACCAAAATAAAATTAATAAAAAATGTATTGATGTATTTATAAATAAGAATGAACTTTTCAAGAAAAATTCATTATCATTGAACAAACAATGCATTTGTCCTTTGTACTTGAATAACATTGAAAATAAATATAAAAATAAATTTATAAATGTTAATTATATTTATATGCTATTAATTAAAATTTATATTATTTAAATTTTATAATAACATGTAATGAATATACTATATAAAAGGCAAATACAAAATAATACAATATAATAAATGTATATGGATATGCATTGTTTCTTTCAAGAAATGCGAAATGTAATTAATTATGAGTACTTTGCTTTTGACTTTAAAAGTACTTAGAGCACTACCATGTTTAACCATGAGTTTTTATCCTACCATTGAGAATGTGGCAAGTAAGTACCTTTAACTCAAGCAATGCCACCTCAACCATTAGGGATGATGTCATCCAATAAAATGTGATTGGTTCTCATAAAGTGAATTTTGATTGTACATTTTCCTTAGAGCCCATTTTAGACCTCAAAATTCCTCTAATGTAGATACAACTTGCAAGGGTAAACAACCCACCTTTATACATTGGGAAGAGCAGGGGAGAGTGGCTGATTTTCTAAATCGCCAGTATCGAGCCATACGAGGGGTGAGTTCAACATTCACCATAATTATTGGGATATTTCTGCGAGTAAAATTGGAGACTAATATTGCTTAGAACATCATTTCTATGTACGGTGATCAAAACTCTCACATTCCGGAGGTCGAGTTGGTTTCGAAAATTGATTTCGAGGACATCAATGAAATCGAGTTGTTGTTATCTCCTCCATTTTCCCAGGTGACATTCCTTTGAGAATAAAATTAGAGAAATCGTATTGAATCATTCATAGGGACCACCTATGGCTTGAGCGATATTATCCTTTATGTATTAATTGTAGTTGAGAGTAGAGTTTAATTTTTATGAGATTTTGTATTTCGGAGATATAAGAGGTTTGATATTGTGTTAGGAGATATAAGGGTTGATTTAAAAAAAAAAAAAAGAGGAGGCTAAGGATTTTATTGGGAGACATAAGTGAAGGGAAAATCATTTATAGTTACGCTGGGTTAAATTTGTGAAAATATTTGAAGGCATGATTGACAAAATCTTCCTATGAAGGGTGTATATTCATGCTTGGGTATGGGAGAAGATGGATCGTCTTGAAAATTTGGAAAACAACTTGAAAATACTTGATGAAATAGTGAGGATATATGGTCCTTTAAGCGATCATACCTCCATAAACGAAATGATGATCGAATCGAGGAACTCGCTATTTTCGAGGTCCCATGTCATTTTGTAGCAAAAGAAACCATGGAAGGTGAAAGGAAGGAAAAAGAAGAGGAGCTAAGCTCTTCGCACTTGGCTACGAATTACGAAGAAAACAAAATCGATCCTGAGACCTTCATAAGTTGGAGAAATTAGACATATGTATGTCCAATGTGGGATAACCGAGAATGGAGTAAACTCGGTTGGGCTCTCGAAACAGTCATACTTACAAAAATACAATAAGGACTTCGAGAACATCATGATGAAGAGGTCAAGCTCATAATTTCTTCTTGTCTCGACGAGGTCATAGCTCCTAACATCAATATTATTTCCCTACAATAATGATTTCACTTGGTGATATCTTGTGGTGATCGTAGAAGCCCTTCGAGGTTGAACAACATCATGCTTCCTACTTATCGAACGGCATAGAATTTTGAAACTCATGGTAGAGTTTAGATTTGGCACATTCTTGCTAATATGAAATGCAACGAGTGATATTTCGGTTGCTCCAAAAATTTCATGCCAATATTACATGAAGCTCCCATCATGCCATGTCGAAAGAATGCATAAAAATATCGTGTCTATGTTCTTAAAAGGATATGTGAAAGCATATGCAAGATCTTTTAAGATCCAAATTTCTAACCATTTGGAGGAAGGAATAAGTATCACCAACTTCCTATGATCTAGTCAATAAATTGGTCGGGAAAAACATAAAATTATGAGAAGGTGTTGACTAGGAAGGAGAGTTTGAGAAGGATTGATGGAGAAAGAAAGAACAAAATCTACAACAAGAATGAACTAAGGAGAAGATGATTTATTGCTTTGTTTGCGAGGGATCTTGGGCCCTTAACAATTCTGTCCTAGGTGATAAGAATGAGGAAACAAAGACAAAACAAGAGGATATTCCTTTAGATCATAAGGAGTTTTTAAATGGGACTATTGACCTTCAAGATGGTGAGAAACAATGTGACATTAGCTAAGGAGCGCTTTCGGGGATGAAAATAATTTGGAAGTTCACGAGGAAATTCTACCTAATGGTATTGATGTGGTAGACTCTTGTACGACTGATCCATAGATCCCCGGGGGGAATGTCCATAAAATATGAGCAGTCAAGTATAGATAACATTCCACGGTGCATCTATGTTCAACGGTTGAAAGGGATGAACATATTGTCTCGATAGATGGGCAGGACCAAGGATATTTGAGTAAGAGCCAAACATATTAAACCAACATGATGAGTATGATCATGAGGAGCAACATGAAAAGCATAATGTGAAAAATGACCCATTCCTAGAGATTTGGTCAAGGCTCAGAAGTTGAAGTTGTGGTCGTTGGGCATCCGATTAACGGAGGCGGAGTCCGGGGAGACATTCGATAAGGAGCCTTAGAATTTCCGGTAGAACACTTTTGGGAAGGGATCATGTATTTCAAGATAGATCTTATGTTGTTGAAGCAAGGATTCTTGATAGTCCAACACATTGTCTTACGAGGAGAATAGAAAAATTGAGGAACTCATAGGGTTACATGTGTTGAATCAACAACCAAGTTGTCTAGTGTTGAGGAATGACTTAAGTCCCTCACAAGGCAACATGAGGTACAATTGGGAGTTCCGGAAGGAAGCCCTCTACGGAATACATAGATATAGCCCCAGCATAAACAACCCACCTTTATACATTGGGAAGAGCGAGAGGAGTTCTCTAAATGCATCATGTTGGTTAACCAAGTAGGCGACATTAATTGAGAATCGAACAACATCAAAATAGTATATTTGTAGATATTCATCCTTCCCCAAGTATGAATTGGCGAGATATTATGAGTTGGGATTCTGTGAGTACGTTGATCCTTTGGAGGATATTCACACCCAAGGGCATATTGCGGCTTAGGCCTTTTGGCATGGGAAGTAATGGAGGGGATTAAATGGTGCCATAACCCACACGAGTCCCAAGATTTAGGTGGCATTGGGATCCGAGGAGAATCATTGGGCGGGGATTGGCCGAAGAAGTTGTTTGGGATGCGAGTAAATCTATCGAGGGGAAGGATTGGTTGGGGGGGATTTTTTTTTTTTTTTTTGGGATCGAGGTATCGGAGGATCCATTCAAGACCATTCGACATGGAGGGATGGAACAATACATTGGGTTGTGTGGGATCTTGGTATAAATGCACAAATGTACCCATTGCAGGCCAGTGGATCTCTTGAGGACGAGTAATATTTGGGCAAAAGGATTTGTAATATTCCTTTTATTATAAGGTCCAAATAGATGGAATGAGGCTATGGTATATGCCATGGTATTCACCCATAGTATCAGCCCATGGTATCCACCTTTGTTTTTCAAAGAGAAGCAATAAAACAAGGTCCATCTAACCTATACGAAGGGATAAGGATGAAAGTGGGATCATCTTGAACTTGTCTATCTATTTGTGTTTTGTTGGGGACTTGGTGTAGCCATTTCTAGCTTGATTCGGGGATGAAAACCCCATGGTGACATTTGTTGGTGGATCCATTCGGGATTAACATTTTTGTGGGTATTTTCACTTTATTGTTCATTGAGCGATTTGTGTCTTTGAGCGGGGGTTTGAGCATGTCTCATTTTTTGAACACTAATTGAAATAAAATGTTGCAGTTCTAGATCTATTTGTGTTCATTATATTTATTGCAATTAATTTTAGTTAGAACACTTATATGTACCGGTCTGCGATAATTTTTGTGGATTGGGATCTTACGTGAACTCGATGTGATTATTTATCACTTATTTGTAAACCACTCCATTGGAATTATTTACCATTCAGGTGATAGTCATGTGACTATTTATGAAGATACTCTAATGGAGTTATACAGATTTTATCGTTCATTAGGAATTGGAGCTATTTCATTTATTAGTTGATTAAATTTTTGATGTTTTTCATATTTATATTTCACATAAAATTTATAAAAAAAATTGATTTTAAAACTATTCATCGATAATGAAATTATTGTTCAAAATCCCAAAGAACAAAAAGAATTTGTGAAATTAAATTATTTAAAAAAAAGCCAGTATTTTTCTCAATATATTTTATTATATTTTACAATAAAAAAATATGATATTTTAAAATCTACTCTTTGTTGATTTAAAAATCACTTTATCACTAATGAATATATTGTTCAACATTCAAAAGATAAAGAAAATGACTAACACATTAAATATTTCAAAGAAGCATTGCACTATTTTGTATAATTTATTTGAAAATGTAAACAAATATTTTAAAGCTAATTGAATAATATAATACTTGTGGCAATGTAGCAATCATTTTTACCAAATTTCTTGGAAGAATTAAATTTGAGTTATGAGTATTAGTGAATTTTTTTTTCTCCATTAAGAGAGTGTTGGAATTAATAGAGAATGTATTGTTGGAGAAAATCTCTTTATTAGTTATGAACGTATCTTAGTTTAGGAATTAGTTCATATTTTCTAGATGTTAGTTCTAGCACTCTCCTATGCATATATATAAACCTATATATTCTTAATTAATAATAATCAATTCAAAAATGAGAAAGCTCACCACTACACCACTAACACTTTTTAAATGACATTGTTTTATGTGAAATATAAATCTCCGAAACGTTAAAAAATTAATTGAATATTAAATGACTAAAGAATTCCAATCTTAATAAAAAATAACTAAATAACTCCATGATCTAAAAATGTGAGAACTTATTATTTCAAATATAGAGATATATTGTTGCGGCATTCCTTTGGTTAATTCACCTTTCAAAGAAAGGATGAAACCGAGAGGCTACAGCCCCACAAAACGAGACTCTTCCTAAAGAAATAATCGGTAAAGCACTAATGATCTAGTTATGAAAGTATTTGCTGCTAGTTCAAAGTATTCATTAGCCTTTAATAGATGTGTACAAGCTTTTTTAGAAGTGTTTTTACGATGGAACAAATGTGTTTTGTTAAGTGTATTAGTCCTTTTGTGAATGGGAGGCTGATTCCAATTCTTTATTTTTAACACATGTCATTTTGAAAATAAGCGAGAAACAAGTGTTACAAAATATAACTCGGCATATGTTTAGGTAGTTCACCCCTCTAGGCTACATATCACAGGGTCCAAGGCCCCAAAGCCTGGGCATGCATTTGCTCTTATTATGCTCTTAAATTGGTTATACAAAGTGTATAAATCCTAACGAGGCATAAACAAGCGCATAAATGAATTTAGAGGTGTTGGAAACGGTAAATGACGACAAATTCACCTCAAGCAGAGATGAACATAACCCAATACAACTCTCCATTCCCAAAGCCTTGGTGGCTCTTCAATCTCTCTCGGCCAGTAAAACACCTAAAAATACACGATGGCTCTTGCAACCTATTCCAGTGGCTTTATATTGCTCCAATACCCCCAAAACAAAAAACAAAAAAAAAATCGCTCCAAATGGACTCTCTAGCCAAAGCTATGACCTCTACAAAGTTTTTCCCAATTAGGGCTGAAAAGCTCCCACCAAAGCGGTGGGACTATAATTAATCCTTTAAATAGGGGCTCAACGCTAAAATTGGCACCTGCGCCGGGGAGCATCGCATACACGTTGGGGCTAAAAGACAAGGGCGAGTCCATGGGACCACACCATCGGTGTGTACAATGGATAACTTAGATTTATATGCGGGAGTTTCGTGTTGGAACCATATGATAAAATCATATTAAAGCCCCTTCGAAATACACGTGACCATGTTGCATTCCACTTATTGGCTGCGGGTTCATTGTTTGTGGTTTTTATCGTCGAGGGGGTGGCCCCCATACCGGCCTTCCGCAACACCAATTTGTTTTAAAAGAAGCGCTAGCTTGTAGCTTTACAAGAACCACCATTAGAGCACTAGTTAAGACCGTGCGGCCCCTTACGGACTTGACTGCGAGGGCGAGTCCATACGCGACGACATAATTTTGCGAGCAAAATTTCGTTGACCCTTAGGGCCATGTGGCGGCCTCGGGGTTTGTCCCGTGGTACTGCTGCCATTGGCTGTACGTCGAGAATATTCGAAAAATATTGTGGAATATTGGCAGAATATTATTTTTTAATAATTTTTTTTATAAAGTCGAAATAAGGTCGGGCGGCCTTTTTTGAAAGCGGGAAAATTCGAAGTTGAATAACTTTCTCATACAACATCGGTTCAGAGCGTTCAAGCCATAGGATCGTCTTTTCGAGCTCTTTCATGTTGTTCTAGTTTTAAACATTTCTAAGCAATTAAAATTTTGAGAATATTTCCATTAAGGACATGACCACACAGTCACACCTCCCAAATGGGAAGCTTTTGGACCTGGCTACGATTGGTGAAAATGATGATGTGGGCCCCGATTCTCACTCTTCCACCTTGAATAAGCGAAATCTACCGATTTCATCAAATGGAGCTTTTCGAGAAAATGATAAATTGTCTGTGGAATTAATTGATCGACCATTGCTAAAAGCCCGGGCGGGTCTTCGATGTAAATTCTTAAAATTTGCACGCTTGACGGTGTAATTTGTGAAAAAACTTTCTACATTGATCAAAATTCCAAAGAATACGAAAACAAGATTCACCTTTCCTCTTTACTTGCTTCTTGTGTTCTTTCTTTTCAGCTTAGCCGACTTGTGAAGCAACATGGTTAAATCCACACAAAATGTGCAACAAAAATTCTTTTTGTTGAGCAGAGACAAATTATCATTCTTTGCTGAAACATAATAAAATTGATCATGTAGATTATTATACCTCTTTTTCTGCATGGAATTTCCATCCTTTTTGTCTTTGAAAGACGATGAACTAGTAGAGGAGACAACTTTCCTTTTCGAGACTTTCATGATGTTCTTGTCTTGAAAATTGTTTGAATTAGACGGCTTGCCATAAGCGACATGTTTACCTTCTACTTGCTGCAATGTTGGATTAAAACAGCGGTAATCATCCTTAAAATTTTATTATTGACATAAATGCATTTGAGAACTTGGAACAAGGTTCTCTTAAAATTTTCATTACATGCATTCAAGGATTTGAATTCTTTGCCATAAAAGCGCACATATCCAAGACCAACATTCTTGGGTCGCTCCACAACTGAAATATGTTCAACCATGCCTTGTGCATGCTTGCCCGAGCCTTTGCCTTCTTGATAGCCCATCATAAAAATTAGTTTGGACCCGATGCCTCTTGTATGTTTTCAAAAGAACTGACACACTTTTCAATGGAGGAAATTGAAGACAAGTTGGAACGATTAACCTCTTCCCTCGAGAATTTTCATGGACAAAGCTTCTTAAGATTGAAGGAGTTGTTTCTCCATGTCATGCAACCTTTGGAGAATTTCTTCCTTCTCATCCTTCATAGCCAACAATTGTGCATGAATCTTAACACTTTCTCTTTGATCCTCGATGAGAATTTGCACCATGTCCTTCACCCTACACCTTAAAGAACTCCATTCTTCATGCTCATCATTGGAAAATCTCATGAAGGAGGAAACCCCGTTGTAGAAGAAGTTGACATTATGTAAATGGTCAAAAAAACTAAAAGGAACTTCCCTAAGAAAATTCCTCCAAAGCTTTCAAACATACGACGAGCTTTTAACCAAATGTTAGTAAAGACTCCTTCTCATTCAAACAACCATAAACACAAACTATTGGAGTTTATTTTCCAAAGATAATTTTGAGGTAAATTGGGTAAGGAAAATAGTCTTCAATCCTTTTCGAACTTAGCTAACAACAGCTATCACTTCGACTCATGAAAAGCTCACTTGTACGGCCATTTTGCAACCAATAAAACGGTAAATCTCTTCTTTGTTTTAAAACCTTTTGCACAATAAAATGTAACCGAGCTGCGATACCAATCTGATCTGAAAATGTGAGAAATTATTATTTCAAGTACGAGGAGATAGTACATTTGGGGCATTCATTGGTTAATTCACCCTTTCGAAAGGATGAAACCAAAATACACGGCCTGAAAACGAGACTCTTCCTAAAGAAATAATCGGTAAAACGCTAATGGTCTGGTTATGAAAGTATTTTCTGCTCGTTCAAAGTATTCATTAACCTTTAATAGATGTGTACAGAGCTTTTAGAAGTTTTTTGCAATGGAACAAATGTGTTTTGTTAAGTGTATTATTTTGTGAATGGGAGGGTGATTCAATTTCTAACTTGTTTAACACATTTCATTACGAAAATAAGCATCAAAATTGACACAAAATATAATTCAGCATATGTTTAGGCGGTTCACCCTCACAGGCTACATCTACCGAGGTCCAGGCCCCCCGAATGGGCATGCATTTGCTCTTGTTGTGCTCTTAAATTGGTTATACAAAGTGTAGAAAGCCTAGCAGGCATAAACAACTACATAAATGAACTCAAAGTCTTTGAAATAATAAGAAATGACAGAATTCACCTCAAATAGATGAACATAACCCAATGTACTCTCCATTCCCAAAAACACGGTGGCTCTTCAAGCTCTCTCGCTTATAAAACACCTGAATAAATGACCTAATGGCTGCGAAACCTATTCCGGTAGCTTTAGAATGCTCAATACCCCCAAAACAAAACAAAAAATCGCTCCAAATGGACTCTCTAGCCAAAGTTATGACCTCTACAAGTTTTTCCCAATTAGGGCTAGAAAAGCTCCACAAAGCGGTGGGGCCCAGCAGTTAATCCCACTAAAATAGGGCTCGGCACGAAAATTGGCACCTCCGCCAAGAACTCCACTAGACATTAGGTACAAAGATAAGGGCATGGGTCCATGGGACCACACCGTCGACGTATACAATGGATAACTTAGAGTTATATGTGGAGATTTAAATATTGGAACCATATCATTGAAATCATGTTAAACCCGCGAAATACACGTGACCATGCGCATTCCACTTATTGGCTTTGGGTTCCCGTACGCATGGTTTATCGTCGGGGGCTAGCCCTTAAGGGCTGGCCCCCTTACGGCCCTGCCATAACACAATTTAAACTTTAAAAAAGCGCTAACCATAGCTTTACAAGAAGCACCATTAGAGCATCCGGTTGGGCCATCCGGTGCCCACGAACCAATGAGGTCGCCGAATCCCCATCAGCGACAATATAATTT
Source organism: Pinus albicaulis (assembly GCA_034641835.2). Lineage (NCBI taxonomy): Eukaryota > Viridiplantae > Streptophyta > Pinopsida > Pinales > Pinaceae > Pinus > Pinus albicaulis. Next base: position 222,846 of record JAXQQM020091390.1, on the reverse strand, counting down.
TGCAGCAAAATTTCATTGACCACAGAGGGCCATGTGGCGGCCTCAAGACTGTCACGTGGCGCCATTGCCATTGGCTGTTTTCCAGAAATATTATGTGGAATATTATTTTTAATAATTTTTTTTATAAATTCAAACTCAGTGTTAGCCTTTTTACGAAATTGAGAAAATTCAAGAGTTGAATAACACTACTCATACAACATCGAGTTTTCGATGTCGTTCGTGTTTATAGGATTTTCTTTTTCGAGGGCTCTTTCCTCTCATTCTAGTTTGAACCATTTATGAGCAATTAAATTTTGAGCATTTTTCCATTAAGGACATGATCACACAGTCACTCAAATTGAGTAGCTTCATAAATAAATAGTTAGAATGACTATCCCTTGAATTGTAAATAAATCCATTGGATTAGCTTCATAAATGACTACGATGATTATCCCATGAATTGTTTTAATGTTGAAACCACGATTTAGAATGATTTTTAAATTTAAAACTCAAAAATTTAACGTGTTTTGATTGTGAAGTGAGATTTACGACTACTTTTAAACCAAAAAAAAACATCTAGTGATGGGTCTTTCTCGATGAATCGTCAATAAAAACATTTTAGATAACATAATTTACCGAACACAAAACATTATTGTTTGATGGAAAATTTAATGACAATCAAATTTCAAATGTGAATTAAATTAACATATTGATCTTACTAGTGGTAAGTTTTTATGTTTTGGAAAATTTAATAGCGGTGAAATTTCAAATGTAGATTAAATTAACATACGGATTTTAGCGAGTGGTAAGTTTTTATATTTTTATGGTCATCATTGTAATATCTTGAAGAGTGAAATTTTCAACGAATCTAGTATATTTAGGTATTTCAACTAAAAAATAATTGTGATAAAACGAACATAATGGGATCTAGAACTTTTTTTAACTTTATTTATATTATTAACTAAAAAAAAAATACATGTCTATACGGTAAGACTAGAGCGTTTTATTTTCTTTATATTATTAACTAAAAACAAAAAATACATGCCCATGCGTAAAACTAGAGATCTACTGCCAAATGACATGCACGAATGCTCGTTACGCTTCCGGAAAACAAAAGACTAGTCTAAGACAACGAAACTCAATCATGGACCACAGATGGATCCACCGGGCAAATTCACTACAATTTTTTCATCTAAGGTCAATGCTGGAAGTGACCTTGCCAAGTTCTCATCCAAAACACAATAAGATAGATAGATTAAAGATGCCCCTTTTGTCTCACTGTATCCCACTTTATAGGTTATATGCACCTTGGTTATTATTTTTCCTTCAAAAATGAAGGCGGATACCATAGGTTGATACCATGGGAGGTTACCATGGTAAATACCATGGGTTGATTCCATCTATTTTGACCTTATATAAAAAAAGGAAGATTACGGAAGTTCTCCCACCCAAATATTTATTATCCTCGAGCAATGCATTTCTATCCACAACATAAGAATTTGTACATTGATATTGGGATACCATACAACTTTGATGTCTTACATTTCAACCCTTCTACATGTTGAATGGTCACGAATGGATCCTTCGATACCTAGATCCCAAATAATCCTGCGACGATCATCCCCTTGATTGATTTACTGAATCTGAAACAAACCTTTGGCCAATCCTACCTCCAATGGATCCTCCTGGATCCCAATGCCACCTAGATCACGGGACCTATGGGTTATGGTACCATTTCGGCTGTACTGTCGTTGCATGCCACCAAAGGCCCAGAGTGGCAATATTGTAGCAGCTATGAAGTATCCTCAAAGAATCGAACCCCATCAATAGAATATCAACTCACAATTTCTACTTAATCCATGCTTACTTTCGGAGGTATGAATATTTTTGAGTATACTATGTTGGTATTTGTTCGATGCTCGATTCATGTTGCTCTGCTTGGTTACACTAACAGTGTATTTGGAGAAATCTGCTTTGATGTATAAAGGTGGGTTGTTAGTGTTCAAGGGCTGCTCATGTATTCTGGCAGAGGGCTACTGTGATCCCAATTGTACTCCTCTTCTGCCTTGTGAGGGACTTGAGTTTTTCCTCATATAAAACACATTGGTTGTTGATTTGGCACATACCCTTATCGTTCCTCAATTTTTTGTTTTCCTATAAGACGATCTCGGATACAGTATTCATACTCTTTGCTTCAACAACAGAAATATCTTTCTTGAAAATGTGATCCTTTCTAAAACCTTTCCTTTGTAAATTCCTGAGTGCCTGTGGTGTCTACTGTGTTGTTTGCCGTTGGATGCCCAATGATCACGGCTTCAAAATGAGCCTTTGACCAGTTACTCTGAGAATGGTTCATGTTTCTGATATGTTTTTCATGTTGCTCCTCATGATCATACTCATCCCCGCAGTGGTTCACTATGAGGTGGCTCCTCACTCAAAATACGCTTGGTCTCCTCCATTTGTGGAACAATACTTCATTCATCCTTCAACTTTCGAACATAGTTTTATGGTGGACCCATTGTCTATAATTGATTTTTCATATTCTATATGGATATTCCCACAGGAATCTACATAATCATTTGTATAGGAATCCTACCTCATCGATATCATTAGGTATAATATTCTCATGAAATTCCAAAATGCTTGTCATTACGCAAGCCTCCACAAAACAATCTCATGTTGTTGCTCACCACATTAAAGACCACTAGACTGGCCCAAAGACTCCCCATGATCTAAAGTAATCCCATTTGGTTCTTTCTATGTTGCCTCCTTCTTATCCTTGGACATGAATGGTTAAGGGTTTTAAGGTCCCTTATAGGATAAGCATAGTCCTCTCCTCCTTATTTCATTCTTCTTTGGAATTTTGATCTTTCCTTCTCCATCAATCCTTCTCAACTCCTTCTTAGTCGACACCTTTATGTTTTTCCTAATGACGGAACACCTAATCCTACATGTGTAGGTGTGGAGATACGAAAAGTCATGATGGAGTCCAGTGACCTTGGAATTTGAAACCAAAGTCACACCATTGTACGTAATGTACATCTTTGTATAATGGAAAGAAAATAAGAAAGCCTCACGCTTATCTTTCAATTGTGTGTTGAGTCTCTTGTGTGTGTGTGTTTATTCTTCTCATACACCATGTATGTGTTTAACATGGTGTTTAACATGGTATCGAGTGGGCGATTGTTTGTACTGCTCCAAATTGAGTGAACCATTTGTGTTTATGGCACATGCATATCTGCAAAATTCTTGGCATTTTTGCGGCATTTAAGGATTTTACACGGCGGTATTTTTTTGCCGCATTCATCAAGATTTTTGCGGCATTCGGGAAATTGGCAGCATTCGGAGTGTGCTTTGAAGAAGGCAGCACTGCCCATACGAAGGTTTTCATTCTCAATTTTCTTTGCAATTCTGCTCATTAAAATACGCAATTTGAGTAACTCTTTGGATACTATTTATATTGGGTTTCTGAAGAAGAAATTTTTGGTTTTTTTCTTGCAAAAATCTGAGTTTTTTTCGTGAAAAAATTCTTCATCTCTACATTTTCTGTTCTTTGGATTTGTTTCTGCAACACATTTGGAGAAAAATCTGCTGTTGTTTTAAAGTTGAAATTCCTGCTGAAATTTCTTGTATTTCTCCAATCTCTGCTGTTTAAAAAATAAATAAATAAAAATTCCTGCAACTCTCATACGCTTCCCTCACTTCTGAATCGACCCTCCCCTCCCATCACAATCCGCCCTACCTCTACAATACACACTCCACTCAACCCTCCATGCATACACTCCCACGCTCTCAATGCACAGCGGCCCTCCTGCGCCCTTTCCACCCCTCTCTCCACACTTCCACAACCTCACAGCTATGAAATTACTACGCGCTCACCCTTATCACTCCACCTCCTTTACACTTACGCTACAGCACTCTCTATTTCCTACGCTCCCAACCCCAACCTACGCCCTCTCTAACACTTGCTCTACGTCGCCATCCCCCTTAACACTCTTCCTACCGGCGCTCCCACCCCCTCGTATCCGCCCTCACCATACAACCCCAAACCCCGAATCTCAAACCTCATTCCCTCTCCTACCCTGCTACATCCTTCCCTCACATCTCACGCCCCTGCACATTCAACTTAAGAAAAAAAAAAATTTGAGCTCACAAGCTCTCACCCGCTCTACACCACAGCACCCTACCCGCTCGCATCCACCTCCAGCTCTACTCCCACGGCTCCGCCTCTTCCCTACGCCGCTACCCGAGCCCTCGCTTCTACAGCACTCCCCGCTCAAAAACTCCGGCCCCTCTCCTCGCTATACCCCGTCCGCCCCTTCGCTCTTTACTACTCACACACACACTGCTTTATCCCCTACGCGCTCACACTTACCCTCTCATCTCTCGCCTTACCCACGGCCTTTGGCCGGCCTCCATTCCCAAAGGCGTTTCGGCCCTCCCCCTCACGCAGTTTCCCATTCTCTCACTTGGCCGCTTGGCCTCTCCCTCCAAAATTTCGATTTTTTAATTTTTTATTTTTAAAATCCCTTCCTCCTATTAAAATTCCCCTACCCTCCATTTTATAATACCGCCCCCTCTTTTAAATTCATTCTTTATATTTTTAATTTTTTTTTAATAGCCCCCCCTCACCCATTAAAAAAAAATCCCATCCCATTTTAATATTTCCCTTTCCCTAATTAAAATTCCCTCCATTTTTAATTATTCCCATTAATCTATTTTTAATTTATTTTTAAATAAAAAAATAAAAAAATAAAAAAAATACAGCAGAGAGAGAGAAAGAAGAGAAAATGAACAACAGTAAATGGAAAATGGCATATGAGGAGCAGATGGACTGAATACATAGAGAAAATTGCAGATTTGACATTGTGTGATTTGTGGCATAAGGGTGATTTTTTGAAGAAATTGACATTTGAAGACAAGTTTGCCATCATTGAAAACAACTCTTTGAAGAAAAATTTCAGCTGCCTTAAAGGCCTCTTGCACAAGTGTTTTTGCTGCACATTCAAATATTTTTGCAGAGATATTGACATTGTATTGTGAGTGGAATTTGCCTCTTCATTCATAGTGGGAATCAGTACTTGAGTTTTTGAAAAATTGTTGATTGCCCTCCATCATTTGAGGAGCAGATTTTGTGTTTTGAGAATTCCTTGGAGTCATTTGTATTTGTTTGAAAGGAATCACATTGTAAACGGGTGCATTTTCGGTTGAAGCCGACACCCTTTCATTTTTTGAGCCTAAGTTGTTGAAAATGGCTAAAATCAATGAGGCATTAGTGTTGTTGAATAACCTCATTCATTCCAATGTTGATGACATGATAAAAATGAGCAAGGATGCTCTTTGTAACATTCAAAGTTGTTTGCAAGATGCACATGAGAAGATTGAGTTTTTGCAGTTGGAATCTCAACTCCAACAAGACGAACTTCAGCAGAAGAGTCACCATTCTGAACCTGTTTCTGTTCAGAAGATTGTGAAGGACTCTCACCAGAAGAAAGAAGATAAAGTTTCAGTTGATTCACATTCAGTTCCTTGTACTAGAGCAGATGTACATGCAGATGCAGCAGTTCAACCTGCACTTCTCAAGCCCATCATCAGACCTTGGGAAGAGCTTGTCCACAACAAGCACCGAACTGGTCTTGGATATGACAAGGATGTGTCCTTTCATATTCCGGACTACTCCAAGCCCATTCAATTTCAGAGTGCCGGATTTCTTTATGACAGTTCACCTGCAGCTGTTCCAGATCCTGTTCCACAACAACATCAGATTGTAAAATGCCAACACTGTGATCGAGTTGGCCATATGAAAGATCACTGTTTTGATCTTCATCCATGCAAGCATTGTGGTCGGCACACTCATTCTTCAGACAGATGCTTCAGACATAAGCCTCCTGCAAGAACCAAGATTCATCTTGGATGGATCGCTTCTTGGCAATGGGCATCAACAGCCAAGAAGATGTTTACGACACATGTTAGAACTTGTTCACGGATATTGAGCAAACTTGCAATTGAGTTTTCGCCATCATCTCACCTTGTCCCTGACAGGGGGGAAAATGGTGGTCATGTACAAGCTTCAACGACAGATCAAGCGAGCCTGAGCCACAATCTCTCATTCCATGTTCAGAGTTGTAGCCAACAGTTCAAGCGAGCCTGAGCCACAATTCGTCATTCCAGATTCAGAGATGTAGCCAGAGACATGGATGCCCATGAGCATGCCTTCGGTTGGTGGACAACCTTAAACCATCATCTTTGGTTGGTGGACAACCTTAAACCACCACAGGTAGTAGACCTCCCTTATTTTAGGTTGAAGGTCTCCCTTTCATATATGAGAAACACTTCCTCTAGCAGAAGCCTTCAGCTTCTTGCCAGCTTTGGTTGAGTTCCAGGAAATGCTTCAAGCATTCCAGAGTTGTTGGTAATCCTAAAACCATCACAGGTAGTAGACCTCCCTTCTTTTAGGTTGAAGGTCTCCCTTTTATATGAGGGACAATTCCTCTAGCAGAAGCTTTCAACTTCTTGCCAGTTTTGGAAGAGTTCCGGGAACTGCAACAAGTTTTGCGTTCCAGTGTTGGTGGTCATCCTTAAACCACCTCTTTTTTCCAACATTTCAGAGAGTTGATTCAGCCCAAGTGCTGCCATGCATACTTTGCAGATTTGTATTACAAGCTGCTATTGGACTCACATACCCCTTGGATTGGGGGGGATGTTGGAACACCTAATCCTACATGGAATGGGTGTGGAATGCGAAAAGTCACGATGGAGTCCAAGTGACCTTGGAATGTTAAACCAAGGTCACACCATTGTACTGTAAATGTATCTTTGTATAATGGAAAATAAGAAAGCCTCACGCTTATCTTTCATTGTGTGTTGAGTCTCTTGTGTGTGTGCTCATCTTGCTCTGCCACCATGTGTGTGCTTAACATGGTGTTTAACACTAACCAACTTCTCGACTAGATCTTAGCTAGCTAGTGATGCCTTTAGTTTCGCTTCCTCCAAATATGGTTAGCAATTTGGATCTTAGTATCTGAGATGTCGGGATCTCACCCAGAATAAAATTTAATATTTTGCATGCTTTCTTTGACATAGTGCGAGCAGAGGCGATGTAATACTTGTGTAAAGTTTTGAAGCGAAAGATCAAAGCTGTCGCATTCCGAGGATTCAGCATGAATGTGCCAAAGTTGAACTACTGCCATGTGTTTTAAGGTTCTGCTACTTGAGCGGGGAAGTGTGACATTATTCAACCCTTGAAGGGCTTCAGCCCCATCGATTGCGGTATATATGTCATGAGATCATTGTTGTAGGGTATTAATGGTGATGTTAATGCCATTACCCTGCGAGACAAGAAAGAAGCGCAGTCACGACTTCTTCATCGGGATGTTCCCCGTACGGGTTGTATTAATGCAAGCATAGATGGCTTCGAGCCAGTGAGTTTCTTCCACTCAGTTTGTCCCACCTTAGACAAACATGTGTATAATTCGTCCAACTTATGAAGGTCTATGATTGATTTTGTTTGTTGATTTAGAGCCAAGTGTGAAAGGCTTGGCTCCTCTTCTTTGTCCTTCCTTCACCTCCCATGATTATTTTTTCAAATGACATGGACCCTTTCTAGAATAGTCTCCTTCTTTGACTATAATTTTGGTCTATGGAGGTATTGCTTAAAGGACCATATATCCTCTTCTAGTTCTTGATTTTCGGTTGTTTCGAAAATTTCTTCAAAACGATCCTCCTTCTCGAATTCTCATTAAAACCTCTTTCCTTTTTTCTTCCTTCCTACTCTCTCTCTCTCTCTCTCTTAATAAATATACATAAACAAACATATATACTATATATATGTATATATATATATCTATGTTCTTGTTAAACAACTCTAAGTGGCCCCCCATCGATAAAATACAAAAGCGATTCAAACAATATTGAATAAGATGAATGACATGGTGCGCTGAAACGTCCTTGGGAAATCACGGCAAAATTTTGATGTCTCCTTTGCCGTATGCTTCTCGATGATCTATCGTGGATGATACACATTGTGGCTATTGGAGATGATGAACTACTATTGTTGTCACTAGAAATGTTGACCCTTCTACTGTAGCAAGGGGCTCTTAGTATTCCCCATTCGATAGCTGTAAATTAATGCACCATGAATAATGTTGTAGCCCTAGACTCCCCACACAGTGTTGCTTGACGGCTTGTAGTAGTGGAGATACATCCTGGGGCCATTTAAATTTGAGCATACTCTACTGTTGTGGCCAGTCTCTATATATTGAGGTCCTTGATATGGGTAAAGTGGTTGGAGTACACTAAACACGCTTAAAATATCCTTAGAATTCCTTTTTCAAATCAATCACTGTTGTAATTCTCGAAATGATCTATCCCTAGTAGCAGGATAGGGATCTTTGTCCCCCTTGATATACATCACCTCAAAATCTATATATGTTTTTCAGCTTGGCTGTCAACCGACTTCTCTAGCCTTCCTATGGGTACAATGGTATTGATTTTCCATTTGGGCTTGTATTGGTGAATATTTCAACTTTGTGGTCTCGATGCTTCATGCCTTTACAGGTAAAATGTTGACATCTAATCCTAGATCGAGCATTGTATCTTTGATTTGAAATCTCACGACTTGAATATTCTGCAATCCTTTCCACTTCTTCTCTTGTTTATTTTTATCCTTATTGTGTATTTTTCTGTTGAATTTGTTGATTCTCTCAGTTACGTTTTCTTGCACCACCAACTCTAGATTTTGCTTTAGTTGTTCAACATTGGTGCATTGGTTACAATTTTCGAGGAATCGTCGGAACCATTCCTCAATAAATGTACTTGTATGAGTCTCCCTTCTCTTTTCGAAGGTTAGTTGTGGAGAGCTCAATACTTCTACTCCCCCCTTGTACGGGAAAATGTTTCCCGCCGCCTCCTTAAAATGTTATTATCCTATCAAATTGAGAGAAACATTCTTTAGAGATGTGGGCTTAATCGGCTTTCTGGGTCCATGTGCATGCATCCTCCCCTATTTTCTTCCCTCCCAGGTTACTAGCTACGCTTTGCATGGGATGAGCTTCTACTTCTCTCGGTTGCGTAGCAGTTAGCTCCTCTTTGTTCGGCTCTTTCACTCCCACCTCTTAATCGACCTGCAGGAAGTCTTGAGTTGCATGTGTGTTAACTATGCATTAAAAGCATCATGGTATTTTGGTTAGTGGACATTACACCGGCTACGTAATACGCTATTGATCACAATTATAACACCTTACGGTCCTCTTCCTGCGGTTGCCACCTCTCATTCCTCCTCCTCGAAGCCCTTGGAGTTTCCTTGCACATAATAGTCTTGTCCCGGTCGTTTTGCCGGGGCATTGGGGGCTCTGCATTGCTCTGTAATATGCATTGTAGAGAAGCGTAGAATTCACAACATAATGTTTTTGGAACATTAGAGTATTTTTAGAAAAAATTGGACATAGTCATGGAGGATGACGTACCTTTGCATATTTCACAGGTAGTCGGTTATTGTCGGTTTTTACGGGTAGGGAACCATAGAAAGAGGTGGGGTTACGGTTGTTTTAATCCTTTGGTATTTGTCTTTAACTCCCCAGGCGGTGGAGCCCCTTGTGTCCCTAATTGTTGGAGAAGTTCCTACATTTCCCCCGTAACCTCGGGCATCATGTGGCCACGTGTCCTTCCATCGGGAAATGGGTACACCACATGTTAGACACTTGCGAGTCATATCGGTTAGATGTCTTTCAACTTTTTCGTTCTTGGATATACGAAATTGTAGCCCTAATATGGAAAGGCTCTTGTACTTCTTCTCCTCCTGCGAGCTCTTGCGAGTGCCCACCGTCGCTTCTATTTTCATGGCCTGCTCCCGGGCATCTTATAGGGTATCGATGCTCTGTTGTGTCGGAGAGGGTCCTTGTCGATAGGAGGAGCACTGTCGACAATCTCATTTGGTGATTTGGATCAATTAGTGTATTCCCAATCGCATCCTTGAACCTTCTCATCGGGTCCCAGTGACATTTCTCCCCTTCACTATTGACCCCGATTTCCCATAGCTGATTATCCTTCTTGATCTGTCTAAGGTAATTTAAATTATTTGACAAATTCTTTCTTCACATCATTTATTGGTACATTTGGATGAGCTTGAGCCATTTTAATGAACCGGAAAAAGAGCTCTCTCCAATAGAGTGGTACGGAACTCAATCAACTTAACTTCCTGTTTGGTGTGTTACGAGCTCTCCAAACTTCTTAGGCCCAGAGATACCGGTGTTGCTCCACATCGTCGTTACCTCTCCCCGAGAGGGTTAGGTATCGTGTGAACGATCTCGCCATCTTTCCTTGTATGGGTGGTACTAAGAAATAAAACCTCTACTTCCTAGCTAAGGGTGTATTACCAACTTTGTGGCTTTAGTAGATATTTGTACTCTAGACTTAACACTACTCAACTTGCTAAACTCCCTTAACTTAACAAAAAAAATTTCGGGTGGATGATAGAGTAACGAGGAGGAAAGGTCGGGACTAGAGCTACTTCGAACTTTGGGAATAGGATTACCTTACATTATGGGTTTTGGCCTCTCTCAAAATATTTGCTCCATCACAACATGTAGCTCCACATCGGATGTCTCTTCGGGGCACACGTCCTCCTCATTGGAATTTTCTCCCTTTTCTCTTCGAAATTTAGGCTTTTATACACTTTCCTAACCTCCTTAATGGTCCTTATTCCTTGGGATCCCATCTAGCAGATTTCATTTCCTTTTTCATCATGGCGCCTTTTTGCTTGGCACATCTAAGTTGCTCTCCTATTTCTCAAACTCTTTCATCACCTTTCACTTAATACCGTATGCACCTACGATGTGCTCGTTGCTCTCTTATTCTATTGGAGGTTCTAACATCCTTATCCTATTTCATTCCTACTTACTTGTAGTATATTTCCCTTCGAGTTCCTTCCCCCGATACGGAGGTTTCGGTCTCCCATCTTAGAACTTTGAAATGCCATCAAACCTTCTTCCACCATTAAAGCTTTGATCCACAAGGGTTTCCTTCTATGAGTTCTCCCCACGATATAGATCTGAATATATCTTTGGCTTTTGTAAAATATTGGTAACACTCGGCTACAGAATTCCTGATGTATCCCTCCAGTGGATTGTACCCAATCTACGCTCGGGTCAAATCGGTATCTAACCAATGGGTGCTACCCGGATACGTGTGTGTCCACTTGCGAAAGACTCTACATGATCCTCACAGGGTGACTTAATTTGCGGTCTCCGTGACCAATTATAAAGCTCTTGGAAATTTTCCCAGGAAAATTTTAAATGCAGACTCCTTGCGGTTGAAGAAAATAGGACCTAATCTCTAACAATATTTTCCCTTTGTTGTTGAGAAGCTCACTTGTTGTGATATGAGGGCGGGTCACCATGATTGTACCACTAGCTTTTAGTTCCCTCTATAAGGAGATCCATGATACACGCCAGTCCCCAACTCTAGAGCGTTTTCATGTCCACAGCGATGGAACCATTTGTTGGCGAAAAGAGAGGTCTTTGGGCAAGACCGAGTTCGAGTAGAGGCCAACAAGGTTTCTACATTAGTCTAGCACAATGCGGAATTTTCATCATACTCAGGAGAGTAGAGCGTCTCTGAGAGTGCCATAACCTGGTAGGGTCCAAGCTAGATCGACGAGGGTAGAGAACAAGTGAGCTTGATGAGGACAACTATAGAGACTTGAAAAAAAAACCATATCTCAGCACTCTTTGTATAAACTATCACTCATTAAAGCATGTTCGAAATGCTGAATTAAAATTTAAATTGGTGTGATACATCGAAAATAACTGTAAATCAACCCATAACATTACACACAAAAATAACTATATTTCATTATATTAATGAGAACGACATACATCCACTCCTGAGAGTCTATTACGAGTTTGATTCGGTACAACGGGTTGGCACCTGGGCTACTGCCCTTTCCTATCGGTCATTCTTTGCCCAGCTAACTTCCTCTCCTCTAGCTAGTGACTATCTATTTGTTCCTCCACTAGTGTGATTGTCATTCCTTCCTCTTTTATAACTTCACTTCTTCCCACTTCTACTTCATTACGGGGGTTTTATGTTGATTGTTAGTATACTCCTAGACCTGCCATCTTGCCTCTTCTACGCAACCCATACCTATCTTCTGGCCTTTTTCCATAGCCGTGACATTCCTTGTCACACAGTGCATTCCCCCATGTCCACCAACCTCACAACTCAAAAATATTCTTAAAACAAAACAAAGGCCCCAAAATTGTATCCCACAGTGCTATTAGTGCATATTAAAAAACAATGTTAAAAACATATTTATTATGCTCTTAAGTGAAATATTCTTCTCTTCCTCTTCCTTCTCTTGCCTTGCTTTTCTGTTGTATGAATGTTGTTTTCCTTTATTGTATTGTTGATGGATATTCTCATAAAAACTCTTGATCCTTTATCCTCTTCTTGATCATTATTGTTGCTATATGATGTCTTGCTTCATGAGTAGTTTCAATTATTTATATCTTGCTACTATGTTGACTTTAACGTAATGCTTCATCAAACATGGTGCTTACCATATTACAATAATCAATACTTGTTTCAAAAAATAAACCACACATATCATCAACATAATGTTCATCCACCCTATGGTGGGATGTCCAAAACATGCATATTCTCATTGTCAATTTCGGCGATAATTTCAACTTTACCAATTTCATCGATTGCTTCTAGATTCATATATGCACATCTAACTTTGGAGTCATCATCCACAAATGTTTTTTCATCACAATGGGATTCACCATCTTAACATCATGTTATGGTGGAGTAGTTGATATAAAACCAACTCGAAAAATAGAAGAAAAGAGATCCAGCGCCTTATAAATGAACCACTTTGAGGGAAACCTACTTTACATTACATAAATAGACAATTCTTGGATGATACAAATGAAAAAACCTCCTTTCTATATATAGGAGTCCATGGGGTCACAACATAATCATCGGCTGACCTAAAAATAATAATGTAAGGGAAAAAATAATAACGATATGGGGGTTACACGGGTACAAACATAACAATAAGGGTGGATGGGTAGCAAAATAAGGGACTACACTAGTAATATGAGTACCTAACATGCCCCTCTGTTAAACAGTGTTGTCCACAACACTTGATTATTTCTTGATCCTTATGTATAAAATTATCATCCTCCCATGTGGAATCTTCAACGAAAAAGTTCTTGCACTTATTTGAGATGCTACGAAATTGATTGATTTCGTACTTGTTGAGTTCTTGTTTTTTTGTTGCTCAGAAGTGCTTTCATTGTGATGTTTATCTTCTGTTGTTTCATTCGATTTTCCACCAAAGTTAGGTTATCCTTTGAGAGTTGGAGAACTTGTTGTTGATTCTCTATGTGATCTTCCACTACTTAATTATGCATATTTTCTTTCATTTGATCCTTCAAACCACTCAACTTAACTTAATTTTTTTCTTTTAAACCATATTATGTCATATTTTATTTCTCTTTGTAAGATTAGGTACACTGGTACATACACTTAATTTTTGATATCTCCCTGTTAGTTATTCTTCTTCATGCATCATAGTATAGCTTTAAGAGTTTAATGGGTATGGAATTATTTTTGCGGGCATTATAGAACCCAATGCGGAAAAATTCTTCAATATTCCCTTGGAATCATTCATGCTTTTTAAACAAACATTATGCAATTTTAAAAAATAAATACACATATTTTTCTTGCTTTTGAGGAGCTCGATATTGAAATTGAATCATCTCTATTATTTTGGATCTTAAATATCTGAAATGTTGAACTCTTAGTTAAACTGAGAGGGGGGGGTGAATCAGTTTAACACATTCATGGACTTTTAAAACTTTTCCTTTAAAATTTATTTTACTTTATTAACACCTTCATTTCATGATCAACATAATGTGTGAGCAATCTTTATTTATAATGACGATTAATAAGCATATTAGATAATATACCGAAGTCTTAATATGTTGTGACAAGTATTAGCGGAATGAATATATCATATCAACACATGAACATCATGCACATAGACATGAGATATACGTGGAAACCTATAAGGGAGAAAACCACATCTTATTATTGTTGTGATGCAAAGGCAAGCTCCAACTCCCCTCTCTGCCCGATTTTCTCGGGCACCAACCTACGGGGCTCAACCTCAGTGCACCCAAGCTACAACTTGCAAAGGCTCCAACTCCCATCTGTTTTACTGCCAGGCACCAACCTATGGGCTCCTACCTCGATCGGCTAGCGGCATTTTGTCGGCCACAACTTGATGTGGGGGCACCAACTCATCTATTTTGCGGACTTAACCTACGGGAGGCTCCTACCTCGATCGGCTGGGCGTATCGGCTACGGCAGTAGGGGGCTCCAGCTTCACCTTACTCTTTTCAAGAAAAACACTTGCTGATTTACCTTGGATATCGGCTCACCATTGCATACCTTCTTCTCCTACGTTCCTTGACTCTTATATCGGACACCATCATCTCTGCTCGGCCCCTTCTTCTTCTTTTCTCGGCTCCTCATATTCACATTCTTCTTATGACTTGCTTATTCTCTTAAATTCTCTTTAATTCTGCCGCACACTCTCTTCTTCTCTCACTACGGCACTACATCAACTCTCCCTTGGATATTACTCTGTTTTTGTAAAAACGACCATGGTTGTTTGTATTCCATCGGGAATTTTGAAATGGACGGCCATGTCTCTTTGTATCTGCCTTCTCATCTCTTTTCAGCTCACTCGGAAAAATGTAAGCGCAGGTGCTTATTTCAATATTACGGTGGGATATTTTCTTTCTTCAGAGACTTGCCAATGCATCACAAACAATAAAAACAATTAAAACATTTACATTCGAATTACAATGTGAACTCTGACTTAACTCATTTAGTATTTTGAATCGCTATGCATTGTCTTTTCTTTGCATTTGTCTTTATCTTTCTGCAGCAGTATGTTTTATCTCCTTTCGGCTACTGTCTGCTTTTACGTATAAACGGGGTGTATTTCTTTTGTCGATATGTTGTGCCTTTTAAATAAATAAAATATAATTTCGACTTTTAAATCGAGACGTTCCAACCCTTTTCATGCCACGAAGTGTCTTGTTGATGTGGCAAGTTCCGCGACGAACATACATATATTACGTTGTATTATATTCATAATCGCCCTCTCCCCTTAAGGCGAGGCCATTGGATCTACGAGACCACGAAACATACAACATCGTTATATATATATATATATATGTGTGTGTGTGTGTGACAACACGTTTTAATATATATATATAACCCAACCTTGTCTCTTGGCTTGATTATAAGATGATTTAATCATATACTCTGCCCTTTTTATACACCTGCTTTTATCATCTTGGCACATACAATAAGCTTTGTTTTAAAACATATAAAACTCCTTTCGGGCCTACCGACCGTTTTCAAATGCGATTGATCGCAATCGCAAATTTCTATGTGCGATAGTTGCGCAATACGATTTCAACCAATACTGATATTACGATAAGCGCGATGTTGCAATGTTACGATGGTGCGATGGCGCAATGTTGCAATGTTGTGATGGTGGATGGCGCAATGTTGCGATGTTGCGATATTGCGATCGTTGTGATATTGTGGGTCCCGCCTTATAAGACTTTGTATTATGCGCTCCATATCACTTCATGAATATGCTTTGGACCTTTGATTCTTTTAAATTTGGGATTCATAACATGAAACTTATATATAAAAAGCCTTGAACTATTGTTTATATGATGCGCTTCACACATGTATATAACAGATAAATATGTATACATTGCCAATGGGTCATGCGATTCCCGGAATAATATTTGTTTTATATTATATGCGTAACGCCCATCGAGTAATGATTTTCGGAATTATACATATGAATGCATCTACCGGCTTGGGCGATTCTCGGAATTTTATAACGGCTGCGCCTCGCACTCTCTGTCACCTTCGCTCTACCTGCGCCTCTTTGCTTCTTCTTTGCCTCCATTGTAGTCGCTGCTTCCTTTTTTGTCATACTACTCCTGTCACTCTGCCTGCGTATTCGGCGGCTACACTCTAGCGGTGTTCTTGGCTGTTTCCTTTGCACATTTCCAGCTTCATGTTGCTCGACCTCTGCCTCTCTTTTGCATGTCCATTTCATCTCTTCCTCTTTGTATTTGCTGCCTACTGCCTCTACACCTGTCTCCTTTGCTATCTCCTTTACCTATCTCCTACTATCTTTATTTCTATCTCTTCTTCTTGTCTAATCTTTTGCTCCTTGCTTCTTCAAATGGTCTGTCTCTGCGTCTCTTTGCTGCCTGGCTTCTTCTTTTTGTTGCTTTTGCTACCTCTTCTTATGCTTTCTATTGCTCCTTGGCTGATGTTTCAGGAAGTGCTCCCTCCTTTTTCATCTCCTTTGCCTTATTGCTGGTTCGGGTCTTTGCTCCTTTGTGCTCCTTTGCCATCGGTAGCAACATTTCAACGGTCTCCCCCTTTGGCATTGATGGCAACACCTCCCTTAATAATCCAATGCTTCCTCCAAGTCTTTCTGCTACTTTGGCTTCTTTTAGAAGACTCTTTCTTCTATTTCTGCTTTTCCTCCTCCTTTGACATCAATGGCAAAGGGTTGCACATTCTCGGTGTTGATTCTGTGTTGCATTTCCTCTCTGCGGGTTATGTTTGAGCCCTCTTATAACGACTTTGTAACATGCTGCTCGATCGATGTACAAAGACTTGTTGAGAAGGGTACTTTGAGGATTATTTCTCTTGAATGTACACTATAAGTTGATACACTCCCAAAGCAACGACTCCTTTCACTTGCGAATAAAGGCTGAAAGTGAAGATAATGACACTTCATAGAACACATTGTACCGGCTTTATCCCAATCGGGGATGCATCTTCGGATTACATACGAAATACGAGAATGATTCAAATATACTTTAGTCTCTATCGATGTAGTGTGCCGGTACATTTTACATTGAGGAAGATTGTAGATGGAATATGTCCTTCCTCCTGCAATACTCACATCTTGATGTATGTTTTCCATAATCCTTTTGATCGTGAGGACTTGTTTTTATTCTTACTTAGGTTTGGCTGATCTCCCCACAGAATGATATTCTCGTTTTTTGTTCTCCCTGGCTTGTGCTTTCTCTTTATATCGGGGAGATACTACCTCTAGTCTATCCATTGTAATACTAATCATACATGTATCGGCAATAAGACTATTATGCATCCAACCAATTCATATAACCCTCGGCGGTACATATGTGGGCAGTGTCACCCTACTCGCATATAGTGCTGTATATCACTATATGGTCACGACCTCCGTTCCAAATATTAAATCATCACGATATGATTAACTCACCATATTTTCCATGGTTTGTATATTTGCCTCCAAACTAACGGACTAAGGTTATAACCCCTCGCGCTTATACTCCTTCTATCACAAGAATTCAATTTATTTGTATGTGCCACGCTTTACAACGATGGTTAAACCTTCGGAATTTATGTGTTAATATAACTTTTCCGCAATTAATATTTGAATAAACCTTGGCTGCGGGCCGCGGTGTAAAAGACGACGGTCAAATGCTCGTGCCACATACGGATTTAACTTTGTGTGCCTTGGTTAAACTTCGAGCAAGTCGACGTGCGATCACGCGTCGGAAGTGTCCCTTCTCCCGGATGCGGCCCCGGCTTGTGTCGATTTCACGCGGGGTCTTTGGTCGATGATTAACGGCGTGTGGGTGCACGGTGAAAAGTGGTTTTCCACGAGCCTTTGAACACGTGTCGGCCATTCTATGGAATTGCTCACGGGGAAATTCAATACTTCTTGTATAGGTAGTGCAAAAAAAATACCGGAAACGAATTCTTGTTTCCGTTCCTCCCTGTGGTTCGTTTCTTTATTTCGGGTTCCTACGTATAGTTCAATGCTAAATACTCATTGCGCTCGGGTTCCACGAATTATTCAAATTAACGCTCTTGCGTTACGCTACGGGTTCCATCTTAGGATTTCACCCTCGAAGTTCGCTCACATTTTGCCTCCAACAAATGAAAACCATTGTCACACCATTGATGTTCTAAATGCTGATTCTTTTCTTCTCTTGTTCCTTTCGGCTCCTTTTGTTTTATAACGTTTGGTTACGGTTCATCTCCCCTTGTCACACAATTCTTCTTTAAACCTTTTACGACCTCGTATATACCGATTATTGTTCCTTCGAGGCGAGCCGGTGAGGGAATATATTGGCCCTTCTTGCTTCCAATTACATTCATCTTCAATGTTTGCTGCATTTGTCGAGTTACACTAACCATGATTTCTTAAGCGCTTTCATAACTGCGTCTAATGCACAAATCCTCGGTTTTAAAGTTTGTGGAATGGAAATTTTGGGTTTGAACAAGTTCTGCGGCACGAGAGCCTCGATACTTCGAAATTCACACTTCCGATCAAATATTCAACTTCTGTGCACTCAAATATTTCTTATATACATGTATAGATCTCACAATAACCTTATCGAATCCACCATACGATTACATATTTTATAAATTCTATTATTGAGCTCTCCTTTGTTTTCAACAACGATCATCAATATCTTTGAATCCCAGTCTTGGCATCATTAATCTTCTGCTTTTTCTATCATTTTATTCGAGAGGAAGTTACAACATTTCTTTTCTAGGTAGAATTTGCTTTGTCTGATTCAATTGTTCTAACATTCAAATCTTCGGGAAGACATCTTTAATTTCTTTTATGTATCTTCATGGGCTGATTGCTCAAGATTTATTACTCACTTAAACTGCATTTCTCCAAGTGGACCTTTTGAAAAGATGTAATGAGTGATGATAGGCACTTTTATTACTCATCTTTCTTAAGGTGAATCATTGTTCATACTAGCGAATGCTGCACCTTTGTGATCATCACTTAATGTGTTGATGTCTTCTTAACTTAGATGATCAAGACTAATGTTTCCTCTCTACTTGTGGTTTCTTCTTTGCCTTCTCTTCTTTCATCAATATGTCAGCTAAATAAACTTCTTCCCCTATAGTTTTTGTTAGAGGAATTTTCTTTTCCCTTCATGATCTTATATCCATTCTCATTATAAGGTGCTCTTCTTAGACTACTTTCATGGGGTCTATATATGTTTATCTCCCCACCAGGATGTTGCTTCATATTTATCAGCACAGTTGGATATTTTCTTTGTTTCCTAGAGCAGCTCCTGAGACTATGGAGGATTTATTATGTTATTGAGATGATAGGCTCCCCTTTTCTCTTTTCCTTCCATACTTATTGGAGTTCTTCATAATGTACGCACTTCTTTTAAATTCATAGTTTTGATTGATTTTCTTTGTTTCCATCATACGTACAGAGTTATTTATTTAGTATATATGAGTTTACGGTCCTTTAGCTGTGCACGCTTAGGGCATACATAACATCTTATTTGACGAGTGCATTTGAGTTGATGTATAATATTTTGTTCCCCTTCTTGAATACATTTTACATTCAACGGTTATGTCCAAAATTATTGCATGCATAACAATAGCCATGGAAGTAATTTGTGTACACAGTGAGATTGTCTTTTCCATTTGCTTGTGAGGTTCTACTCTTTTCATCCTTTCTTTGGTTGGAGTTTGATTAGCTTTTTCTTACAATATGTTATGTCTGCAGTTTATGACAAGAGAAACTTGTGCTATTTTTCATAGGAGGAAAGAACTTTATTTGACATCTTCTAAATTTATTCATTTCATCTATAATAAGTGCTTGTAAACCTTTTTCATTGTTGTTTCATCCCTTCATTCTCTATCCTCTCATGTTGCTGCTTGTTTTTGTTTGTTTCTCTGCAACTCATGTTCCTGTTTGGTTTAACCACGAAATTTGTTGAGGTACAGCTATTGTTCTTTACAACTTTTACAAAAATGATTTTCCTATTATCTTCAACCTTGGACTTGCCTGGTTTTCACCTTCACCACTCCTATCCCAACCTTTATGAGAGGTGACCTTTTTGAGCATTTAGTATTTTGTCCGATTGTTCGGTGCTTTTCATTATAGGTGTATTCATTAATAGTTCTCTTTGGGCTTTTTCTAAGTTCTTTCTCGGGCTCACTACTTCTTCTTCGATCTTTTACATTCTGACTTTTCTCTCTCATTTGTTGCGATGTCTTATTTTCCTTGCTTCTTCAGGTGTGTCTTGGGGCCAACAATTTCTTTCTTATCCTCATATTCTCCCTCATCACATATTTGCTGTATCTTAAGGTCTTTGTTTTCATTCTTCAATCTTCTATTTCGGTCAGCAGTGTCGAGCTTGAGTTTTTCTTCATTTGCAATTCCTTCATGGTTCTCACTACTATTCACACCGGCCAGTGCCTCATTTGATTGAATATTTTCCTTTTGACATGAATTTTCTTCTTCTTGATTCTCTTCTCCTTCTTGACAATAAAATCCTCGGTGTCTAGTCCATGGATGAAATACTGTCTGTCCTAGATTTCTTTTGCGAGTCTGAATCCATTATCGACTCAGGTCCTTGTTGTAAAACTGTCATATGTCACACATTTTGCCTTGGCATTCCTCTGTTGTTCTTTCAGAGTAGGGGAGTGTTTGTGCAATAACCATCACATACAAACTTCCATACTTCGGGTTCATAAGCCAATAATCTTGTTTTAACCTTATCTCTCCATTCAAGAAAGTTTTGTTGTATTTAACACGAGATTCATTTTGATAGTCCGCAGCTTAACGAGGATCTCCTTCAAGCTTCTTAAGCTTACACCAAAGGAACCTAGCTTTGATACCAATTGTTGAACTCTTGGTTAAGGCGAGAGGGGGGGTGAATTAGTTTAACACATTCATGGAATTTTAAAACTTTTCCTTTAAAACTTATTTTACTTTATTAACACCTTCATTTCATGATTAACATAATGTGTGGCTTCGATCTTTATTTATGAGCAGGTGCTTAAGCATATTAGATAATGTGCCAATGGGTCTTAATATATTGTGACAAGTATTAGTAGAATAGATATATCATATAAACACATAGACATCATGCACATAGACACCGAATATGCGTGGGAAACCCATAAAGGAAAAAAACCACATCTTATTATTGTTGTGATGCGAAGAGAAGGCTCGCTCCCTCTCACCACTGATTTTTACGCGAGCGCAACCTACGGGGAGAAGGCTCCTACCTCGATCGGCTGGCGAAGCATTTTATCGAAGCTACAACTTGATGTGGAAGCACCAAATCCCATCTATTTTGCGGTACCAACCTACGGAGGCTCCTACCTCGGTCGGCTGGCTGACATCTATCGAGCTACGACTTCGGTAGAGGCTCCAACTTCCTTACTCTTTCAAAAAGAAAAACATGGCAGTTTACCTTGGATATCGGATACGTACCTTCACCTTCTTCTGTTGTTCACCAACTCTTATATCGAACTGCATCATCTCTTCTAGGCCCCTTCTTCTTCTTTTCTCGACTCCTCCTTATTCACACATTCTTCTTGTAGCTTGCTTATTCTCTTCAATTCTCTTTAATTCTGTTGCGCACACTCTCTTCTTCTCTCACTCTGTTTTCATCAACTCTCTCCCCTTGGATATTACTACTACATTTTTATACAAAAACAACTTCATGGATGTTTGTATTCACGGGAATTCGAAATGAATGACCATGTCTCTTTGCCTTACGCCTTCTCATCTCTTTTCAGCTCACTCGAGAAAAATGGCCTTGGGGGTGCTTATTTCAATATTACGGTGGGATATTTTCTTTCTTCGAGAGACTTTTGATACATGCAAACAATAAAAACAATAAAAACATTTACATTCGAATTACAATGTGAACTCCGGTGAACTCACTTAGTCTTTTGAATCGCTATGCATTTGTCTTTTCTTTGTACATCTTTGTCTTTTAACGACGAGCGTGTTTATCTCCTTTCGCTCTTTAATACCTTTTACTGTCCTGCGTAGGTGTAACTACGCATACGTGTAACGCTGTGCCTTTTAAATAAATAAAATGCTGTTCTGACTTTTAAATCGAGGCAATTCCAACCCTTTTCATGCCACAAGTGTCTTGTTGATGTGGCGAGTTAAACGAGCGAGAACATACATATATTACAATTGTATTATATTGATAATCGCCCTCCCCTTAGTGGGGCCGTGGATCTACGGCCACACGGCTTATTGCAACATCGTTATATATATATATATATATATATATATATATATATATATATATATATGTGACAGCACGTTTTAATATATATATATATAATAACCTTGTCTCTTGGCTTGAATATAAGATGATTTAATCATATGCCTGTTGCCATTTTTATACCTTAACATCCTCTTGGCACATACGATAAAGCACATTTTAAAACATATAAAACTCCTTTCGGGCCACGACACGTTTTCAAATGCGATTGATCGCAATACCAAATTTCTATGTGCGATAGTTCTTGTGCGATTTAATATGCCGATATTGCGATATTGCAAATGTTGAGATATTGCGATGGCGCAATGTTGCAATGTTGCGATGGTGCGATGGCGCGATGTTGCAATGTTGCGATGGTGCGATGGCGTAATGTTGCAATGTTGTGATGGTGCGATGGCGCAATGTTGCGATGTTGCGATATTGCGATCGTTGTGATATTGTGGGTACCGCCTTATAAGACTTTGTATTATGCGCTCCATATCACTTCATGAATATGCTTTGGACCTTTGATTCTTTTAAATTTGGGATTCATAACATGAAACTTATATATAAAAAGCCTTGAACTATTGTTTATATGATGCGCTTCACACATATATATATAACGAGATAAATATGTATACATTGTGATAGGTGTGTGATTTACGAGAATAATATTTGTTTTATATTATATGTGTAACGCCATTAGGTAATGATTCTCGGGGTATACATATGAATGCATGCGCGGCTTGGCGATTCTCGGAAATTTTATAACGACTCACCTTTCTTGCCTCTCTTATCACCATGTGCTGCCTGCTGCCCTCGCTTCTTTGCGCACTCCATTATCGTGTTTGCTTCCTTTGTCATCATCACCTCTGTCGCTGCCTGCGTAATACATTGTTACACTCTAGCGATGTTCTTGCTTTGTTTCCTTTGCTGTTCCAGCTTGATATTTAACAAACCTAACGCCTGCGTATCGTTTCATCTCTTCCTAACACTCTACTATCTCCTTTGTTGTCTCCTTTGCTATCTCTACTATCTTCTGTTTCTATCTCTTCTTCTTGTCTAATGCTCCTTGCTTCTTCAAATGGTCCTTTCTCTTGCTTCTCTTTGCTGCCACACTGCTTCTTCTTTTTAACATGCTACCTCTTCTTATGCTTTCTTGCTCCTTGGTGATGTTTTCAAGTGCTCCTCTTTCATCTCCTTTGCCTTATTGTTTGGTTCGAGTCTTTGTCCTTTGTGCTCCTTTGCCATCAATGACAACATTTCCAACATGAAATTCGGTGTTGTAGTAGCCCTCTAAATCTTCTTTTGAATTTCACGGGTCTGACTTGATTTGGATTCTTCAAGGCAGAATTGTATCCCAATATCCCACTGTAGTCTAATTATTAATTGTTTCGATTGAAAAAACTTGTACGGTGTACCACGTGTCACTTTGTTTCCTCCTTCGACTCTTAAATTGATATACATGAAACTACGGTCCATGTACTTGCCGGCCACATTTTACAAAATTCCAATACGATGCTCGACCAGAGAGGTTATGATGATTTTCCCATGGTCACCTCTTTGATGTGAAATTATGGAGCCTAAACAACACGGATGTATCTCCAAAAATATTACGAACCAAGATCTGAAATTTTACATGACCTTCCTCGGGATTTCGATTTGCTGCAGCAAAACTTTCATCTTACGAATCTTCGTAGAAAAAATTATATTGAAAAATTCCATGATGGTGGTTTAGGTGAGGTCGGAAGACTAAAGAAACCCTAACTTCCATAGATCATATCTACGAAAATGTTACCAATAAGGCCCGAAATTGTTACATTGCGTTCCTCGGGTTGAACATTGCTTTTACAAATGTCGACCAAGATCTTCATGAAAAAAAAGTTATAATGATACTTACGATAACTTTGTTTGGAAAGCGGTGAAACACTAAATCCGCTCTAATACCGAATGTTGTGAAACGAGCTCGAAAATAAAATAAAAGAGAGATCAACGCCTTAGAAATGAGCCATTTCAAGGGGGAAACCTCCTTTACATTATATAAATGAACAATTCTTGGATGATACAAATGACAGAAACCTCGTTTCTATATATAGGATTCCATGGGGTCCATGATATAATACTACTTGACCTAACAATAATAATGTAAAGGCACGATAATAACAATATGGGGGTTATAGGAGTACAAAAATAACAATTGGGGGGATACATAACATGTGGGGACTACACTAGTAATATGGGTACCCTAACGGTGATGAGCATTGATATGCTCACGCTCTATTTTATATAGAAGCTTCACTTCTCTCTTTAGAAATCTATGTTGCATCTTCATCCTTATGTGGCATAATAGGGCTCACCATCATGCATCATCCACATTACGGTGGGTATTGAACATTGATATGTTCTTGCTATATTTCACATATTTAGGCTTCAAATTCTCTCTTTGCGATACGTATTTACATCTTCTTCATCCGTATGCTTGCTTGCATAATGGGTTTCACCATCATGCGCAACATCCACGTTACGGTGGAGTGCTTGAAATTGATATGCTCTTGCTCTTGTTTCACATACGAGCTTACGTATTCCTCTTTGCAATATTTGTTGCGTCTTCTACATCCATGCATGGTTGCATAATAGGTTTCACGATCATCTACACCATCCATATTACAATGAAGTGCTTGAGCAACGATATGTCCTTCTGTTTCACATATACGAACTTCGACTTCCCTCTTTGCAATATTTATTGCATCTTCTTCATCCATATACCTTGCTGTTGGGCTTTACCAACATTGTTGTCCTCCCAGTCTTGCTCATCTACTCTCGGATCTATGTACGACATCTTTGCACATCGCTTGTATCCTATTGTTGCATGTCACTCTCCTTACGCCAATTCTGTTTCCAGGGATCTTCCATGATTCCTTGGAGATTGTAGCTTTTGCTACCTTGCACACTGCTTGTTCATCATTGCATGTTAAATGAGACCAAAGCTAGGAATCTTTGTCTTCTTAGACACAACAGTTCCGCGGCTACGACGAGCACGTCTTTAAACATGGCGACGATGTTTGCCTCTTCTTTTTTATCATTTTTCTTAGTCTTCTTCGATCAGTGCTTTGCGACCACTGGTGAGTGTCATAGCTTCTTGTATGCTTGCATGAGGTATCTTCTATATCGCCCCCAAAAAAATATGATTTTTAATATGTGCCCCTCGTGAGCACAATCTTCTCAAAAAAACCTCTCATGCTCGACAAAACTTCAAAATATTTTTTTGTGGATGGCCGTACTATACAACTAAATTCTCTTAGCGATAAAAATTCCAAAAACCACATAATATTTTATATGTACCTTATTTTTCTTTTAAAAAAATAAAATAAAATATTTTTATTTTTTTATTTAAAAATAAAAAAATAAAAATAAAATAAAAAATCTTTAAAAAAACTTTTTATAAAATCCTTCTCGAAAATCTTTTTAAATCTCTTCAATATTTTTTGGTTTGTTAAGCCCTCCCTTTCAAAAATGGCATCTTTTCATAAACTCAAAAAACACTTTCATAAAAATATCATTTTAAAAATAATCCTTTCCATTTTACCAAAAGCTCCAACTCCACTCACCGTACTTGCCCTTTGTAAAATGTTAAGAGACTTCAACTTTCGAAGTGGAGAATCGCAGAATCGCGGAGAATGGAGCACCCCTGCGAATTTGCCCTAGGGTTTCAAACACCGAAGACGCCGGCAAGGCCCAGTGCTGCGTAGGCACAGTTGCAACGCCATTTCTCCTGAATACGGGCGGGACCCTGAGGAGAAGGATTTCGACCATTTGCAATAATGCGGACGGCGATCTGCGAAGACGGGGGGTCGATTTCTTTCGGGGAAATGGAGGGCGTCCCTCGGCCACGCAACGGTTGTACGGGCATGGCCCGCCGCCATTGAACATTGCCCTGCCTACTGCTGTTTGTTCGATTCTGCCAGCCCGATGGCCGACCTCTCAATAGGCTCTACGCCTTCCTCTGCCGCAGCTCAGCGGCCATCTTAACCGAATCGCGGTTTGCCAAGGAACGGCCTTAAAGTTCACGCGACCACAGCTCCACGGTGTGTAGCGCCCTTCATCGTGGATGCATACGGTGGTTTTCTTAGTCCGGTGCGTGAGTATGCGGGAATGCTCTCTCATTTCGTGCGGTCTGTCTCTGAGTTCCCTCTAGTTCACTGTTGCCTCCTTGCGTGGATTCGAATAGAGGGACGACTGTCGTTGTTAAATTACGGAAGGTCGGGCTCCAACAAGCCTACGCCTCGTCCTACGCAAAGCCCTTGCAAGGCTCAATACCCGGCCTCTCGACGACGAGGCAATCCCCCGGTAGGAGGCTGCTGCCGGAGGGCTTTGATTTTCAGCGGTATGCGCAAGGCCAATCACCTCGCCTTTCAGGATCCGGATCAACGCCCACCGTCAAGGCGAACCTTGCTGCATTGGGTGCAAGCTATGGATTTAGTGCCAAGATCTCTTAAACAATCTCGGCCGCGGTTAGGGATTCCATCGAACTCCCGAGTTGCTACAAAGGTAAACAACTTGAAAACCCCTCTTCCCCTCTCTCATTACGGCATTAATAGAGATGTTGATTGTGCTTTCCTTTGAGACTTAGAGGAGAGCGCACACCGGCGACCTCTTCCTCACTTCTCCCCCATAAGGATGCAGTTTTCATGCACGGATGCCCAGTACGCTCGCCCGGCGAGGGCTCCCAAGCCTTTTCTTTGTGGACGAAGATGGAGGAAGTCCCCTCTATTGAAATTTCCAATCCCGCCATTTGGACGAACAAATTCAGATATATGCGAGAATCAGCCATCATTTGCGAGTTCAATGGCCTTTGGCCTCGAACTACGGATCTATATCCGTGGATCCACGCCAGTTGGACAGAACCAGTCGCCAAGTC
The DNA here is from genome assembly GCA_034641835.2 of Pinus albicaulis. NCBI lineage: Eukaryota > Viridiplantae > Streptophyta > Pinopsida > Pinales > Pinaceae > Pinus > Pinus albicaulis. The sequence continues at coordinate 195,786 of JAXQQM020091390.1, read as the reverse complement.
ATCCTTTGTTCAAAGGGTTTCTTCATAGTAGTGTTTGCATTCGGCAAAGATTGTCGGAAAGCAGCAACGAGAGGGCCCCATGGTTGCAGGGAGCGATGGGACTATTTCTCACTCCTTGGTTCTGATTTCGACCCCTCTTCGGCGGTCATCACCAAGCTTCCATACGGGTCGTCTTGGGAACCTTAGGCTCACCTGCGGCACGTCTCGGTTTTCGAGGATTAGAAATGCCTTGAGGCAGCTACGGCTGCGACGATACCTCTTGACGGGACAAGGAATCTATACCTATGGCGAGAATTTGTGCGAGAAATAGATCTAAGCAAGTATTGCTGATCGAGGATCAACCTCGAGATTGGGGACTTTCACTTGGACACAAACCTTGGATTATAGGGGCTGCGCATTAGGTGCAGAAATTGTCATCGAACGGGGGCATCTTGAGAACACATGCTCCAGCTTACCGGCGGGGGAAAAAGACGATAGCGAAATCGAAGTCCGAGGCGAAACCATGCGATCCACCCCCCATGAATGATGCAGAGCCCTCTAGCTCGAGGGATGAGGAAGATTTGGAAGAGGAAGGTGAGAAAGATGTGCACCGTAGGTCACGCCTTCGACCGACCACAGGGATCTGCCCCTACGATCACTCGGAAACGTTTGCATGAGTCTTCTTCTCAGGATTCGAGACGAGAGACTCATTCTACGGTGCAAAATAATCTACAATTGGTTCCTACTTGACCAAATCATAATGGTGCAGGTCAAAGTCATTAAAAAAGAAAGGAAAAAAGTTTGGTTAGGAAGTCTCTTTACTCTTGGGTAGCTTCCTTTGTTTCGCTCTCCTTTTTATGTCGTCACCTTGGTCTCTTTTGTTCATTCCATGGTCACTTTTGAAATTAGGGTTGATAATGTTTCATTGTCGGCCCTCGCTTCTATACTTTGCTTTGGCTACGGTTGTACTATATGGTTTTTACTTAATAGAATTAGACTTATTTAAAAAAAAAAAAAAGTGGAACGTATATCCAAAAAACTTTTACGTGTTATTAACACGGCCTTGTGCTAACGTTGCCCACCTTCTAATGTCCGGGCGTTGGTGCCACCGCGGCCCTCACGTTCCAATGTGCGACGTTGGTGCCTTAACGCACGGAAAATAAACGGGCGGTGTACGCAAAGCCCTCCGGTGGTGCGGGTGCGTTATGGCTCAAATCAAGAGAAGAATATTTCTCTTCTCTCACTCACGAATTAACGCTAATTCGTCTTCCTCGTTTGTTAGACCTCGGGGAGATGCAAACGGGGGGTTGCGGTGAAAAAGAGTTGAGAAAATCAAAGAGACCGTAGTTTTTCCATGCTTAACCATCATCATCCATGACAACATCACATTCCTCTCCAAAAATTTATAGACTACTCCAAATTTAAATAGTATGACTTGCATATATTTCAATTAATTTTCATAAATACATAGAATTCGATCGTAAAAGTTGTTATAATCATAAATACATAAATTCAATCGTAAAAAGTTGTTATAATCAAGTGACCATTTCCATAACTCCTTTTCAGTTACTCTAACTTTTAAATGCCGTCAGGGAAGTGAGAGAAAAAGGGTATAGTAGTGGTAGAAGAATTAGTTCACAAATCCTTTGTTAAGGTGTTATAATCGAGTGACCATTTAGGTGGTCCTTTTCTGATTCTCTAACTTTTAAATGCTAAGTAAGTGGGTGAGAAAAAAGAAAGGTATAGTAGTGGTAGAGAAATTAGTTCACAAATCCTTTGTTAAAATGTGTGAGGGTACCGCCATCACTATAGTTGACCACCATGAACCCAAAAAAAACAAAACAAAAACTCACACTTTTCTAACGAAAGAAAATAATTTTACGGAAGGGCCTTTTTTTTCGGAAGAAAAAAAAAACTGTTGTATATAATGAAAATATGTGACGGTACATGATCATCGTCATTCTCAAGTTTGCTTTTATAAAACATCGAGAAAACCCCATAAATCCATATACATCCGAATAAACTTCGAAAGAAGTAATTCAATGTTCATGACCAACGACATAACGGGTGGTAAAAAACAACCCACAAGATCATCTCTGTATCCGTGAAAAGAACTTTCAAAAATACGGCGGCGTCATACGAAGAAAAATCAGCGAGCGTCATATTCATGCTAATAAGAGAAAAAAGATCAACTGTATCGAAATAAAGCAAAACGAAAAAGTGAGTGCCATAGTGACATCCAAAATCGATAAAGTCGAGCTCGCTTAAAACAAAACCAAATCAGGCTCACTTGTAAAGCACAAACGAAGAAAATATAACGTGCTCGCTTGTAATTCAACGTGCCTCTTCTTAATGTGCTTAGAAATTAAATTGGATTCACATTTTTTGGTTAGAGGATTGAACTTTGAGGAAAACAACATCTCCCATTTATTAACCATTCAACTGGCTTTGCTTGTCCATTAAAAAACAAAGAGGAGTTTCCTCTCCTCAAGGGATATAAGCATTGTATCTTGTTAAAGAAAGAGTGGTTATGTGGAATAGCTTATTATTATTTACTTGGCAAATCTGTTCTAGGATTTGTCTCTACATTTCACGAGGAAACCCATGGGAAATTTATTTGATAGTAATGACAAAGCTCTATTACTTATCGATTTGGAATTTTTTATTTAACGAATTTATCTTAATATTAGTGTAATAATAAGACTTCAAATTTTTTAAAATAGAAAATTCTTGTGAGTTATAAAACAAAATAGAATTCTTTCGATTAACCAAAAACATGTTACATTACATAACCACGAATACTGTTATATTAAATATGGAAAGTTGTTACTGCGAACATGAAATGTAACCAAAGAAAAAAAAAAAAGCACTCATGAATATGGGTAAAATTTAAAGAGCCAAATGCAACGGATACGAAATTCGACGCTTTCTTTCCACGTGCGAAAAATCTCTTCATCTGAGTCCCGAGAGTAAGATATATTTATTTTATTACGAACTTTATTGGTATCTTAATGAAAATATAAAATCGAATTTTGACTTGGAATTTCACAGAGGAAGTTATATGGAAAAAGAGTGGCATTGAAATTACCCAACTTTTTGTTCACCACAGTAGCCGTGATATTTGTACATCAAGAGTACAATAGAAGCAAAACTAACAGACACAAGTAGCCATTATCTATCGCTTAGTTTAAATATAGTAATGTTGCAATGTGATGTTGGAAATATACATGGATAGCTATTACGGCTATTACATGCTGCTTAATGTAATTATGAAGATGTTGCAATTTGTCACGGCAAAGTTTATTTTAAAGGGTTTAAATTTATTTTTGTTTTATAAAGCGCCGGGATGGACTTTTCTTTTGACTTTTTAAATGTATATGTATGGTAAATGCATATATATATATACTATAAATTTTTTTTTAAAGTTTATAATATATATAATATGTTATTTTGTTTTATTTTTCAATAATTTTGTTATGAAAAAGTTTTAAAAGGCTTGAAAGCCAAAAACGAAAAGACGTTATGTATTTATTATTGTTTATTTATTTTAATTATTTTAATTTGAATTATATTTTGCTATCTAAAGGCTAAAGCTTTCACTTGTTATTGCAAAATGCCTAGATTTTATCACCATTATTTGTACTTTCATTACAAAAACATTCATATCTATCCTATGAGGTCTTGTACTTTATGCAGGTCGCATTAAGAAAAATAACGAGACGGTGCGCGATATATAAAGGTGAGGTATAATGCATCGTGGGCACGACGGTAGTATTTGGTTTTTAAACCATTGGCAAATGCAAAGATTATAATAAATCGAATGAATGAGAAGAATTTATTAACCTTGTGGGACCCTCTACCGAATCGCATCGGAGAAAATCATAACGGCGAAACATGTTAATAAAAGTCCGGAGTGGCGATTGCGGGCCGATGTGTTTATGGTGTTTGTGATTTATGTGTTTTGAAGTTTCGGCTTAAAAGGCATTAGTAGCAACATCGGAACGTTTGCGAATGCATCGATAATATGTGCGTGCGGGCACCACAATGCTAGGTCATGGTGAAATCTCGATATAGAAGTGAGCACCGAGCGTCGGTATCAAAAGAACAAAAAAAATTGGAGCACTAGTATACCGGAGATGACGATAACGGAGACCCGAGTGCTGATGTAAACCAAAGTCATATTCGGTGAAGTAGAACGGAGAACCCCTTGCTGTGGTAGTACATGATGCCAAAATCTTTCTCAACTCCTGGCTTTGACGGGTCGATCGACCACACGGTTTTCTTCTGTGAACATGAAAATATGGGTCGCTAAAAAAGAGTCACCCAAATCTGCGGTCTGTTCGGCCCGATCTGTCGGATGTGGAAAAGTCGGCTAATTTTTTTTTTGAAGAACTCAAATGATACGATTAGTTGATTGTTGGATATGTTTGAACACGTATTTGAACCCTCTAGTTATTGGAGCAATATCGGTTGGGAGACGGAAACCTTGCTCGGTTGAGCGATATTTGTGAAGTGTCTCGCAGCCATCTAGGCGAGAGAAGACATGATTGGAGGCTCGACCTTTTAGCGCGAGCCATTGTATAGTGACTTAACCTGTGTAAAAGCTTACATGGAAGAAACCTACTGCCGGCAGATAGGTATTTGCGAGGTTGCATTGTTGTGAAATTCTATGTGAATTGAAGGGAAGCATAACCATGAGCGAGGAGAAAGGTGGAACTAGAAAAAGCATGAACAGCTATGTGGCCGAGCCTCATATGAAGTGCTTTGATTGAGATATTAAAAAATCATAGGTATAGTTAAATTGCCGGTTCCAGAAATTAGTGAAGAGTAAGTTTGCCAAATACAAAACAATTAAATATAAAAAAAACAAAAATCGAAATTCTACTATTTAAGGAGACTTGTATTCTTGGCACAAAATATTATTCAAACTATTTGTATGGCATCACTTTTGTACGTGCATATTTTATTGATTATATATATTATCTCATGGAATCGGAGATTTAGTGAAAATTCTTAAAAAAATACTTATATCAAAAGCTAAGATTGGAGTATTTGAATATTAAAGTAGAAAAGAGCTTAACAAAGTAAATATCAATGACCCAATAATGCTTAATATATAAGCTTTCAATCGTAAGTGCGGGTGAAGAAAGAATCATATTGTAAAGCAAATTATAACAAAGGTGAAAGGCGAGGGAGGATGAGTAACTTTAGTCTTATTAGAGGTGTTTAGATATAGAATTTGGTGCATTACTTATTAACGATCGAATATAGGAATCTGCAAAAAAAAATATGAACTTATAAGCTAAGGAAGCATAAACTTAGAAATGGCAATTTACATTTTTTTTACCATAAAAATATTGCCCAAATTGAGAGATGTTGTTGAAAGTTGATACATAAGAGATATGAAAAATTAATGTCCTTTCTTTGTTTGTAGAAGTGACTCGCCTTGGTGTACATCCTATGGACAAATAATCTTAGTGCCTCTCCTTGTTTTACAAAGATGAATTAATCTTGATTATCTAAATTACGATTTTTGCAAAACCAATAAATAACAAAGACAGAAGGTAGGAAGTAGCCCGGGGATCATGTCTTTGCCTAAAATATTTTTTTTTCGAGAAATTTTTAAATAGATTTATAACATTTATATATATAATGTCGAGGGATTGTGAAACGGGTTCTATTCATTGAACATATATGTATGAAATGCGAAAACGATGCTTAAATGTCAAATGGAAAAAATTATATTTCTTAAGTATACATGTATTAAGTGCGAAAGTGTCATCAAATGAGTAGAAGAAACACTATAAGTATAGCTAGTGATTTTTGTTTGTAATTGTTCTATGAAAAATTCTTGTTCTGTAAAATTTGCCGGGACATCTTGCACTTTGAGAAGGTAGATTTGAAGCGATGAAATCTTGTACAAAAATTAAGAAGAACTTTGCATTGATTTGCGGATTACCTGTGTGTTTCTTTGTGTTTGTAGAAAGCGGCAGTGCTGCCAAAGAAAAGGGAAAAATTAGTACAAATCTTGCTATTTTGGATAGCATAATTTAAATTGCATATATCTGATTTTTTGTTGAAAGATGAAGAATAATTATAAGTATACCTAGCCTTGGTAGGGATTTTGTTGCTATGAATAGATTGGATCTCGTTGTCTTCGTTGATTGTAAATGTACCATTGATTTTGAAATCGCGTAGCATATACATTGTTTCTTGTTTCCTTTTAACATAGTCTTGAAAATACATATGCGCTAGGTTGGGAAGTAACTGTTTCAAGAGGAATTTGCTTCAGATGCAACATTACAAATTTGTGTTTTTGGACTTTATTATGCAATTAAGACACTAAGAGTAGGAAAAGGACGAATTTTTATTGCACTTTAGGCAATCAAGCTTTGTATTCTCCTCTATCATTGTAGAGGCCGGTATTGGTGAATTGCATTCGGCTTTAAATTTGGTTCAAATGGCGTAGAGTAAATACTTACGGTGTCGATATTCCTTTTATCTTGTTCATAGAGGACAAGTAGTATATGTAAAAAAATAAAGCAGTTGAAGAAACGATTGCATATTTATTAGTAGAGGTACTATTTCATTTTGTACTTACGGAGAATGTTTAGAGGGTTCAATTTTTAAAGTTCTTCGCATGCATTTAATTTGTGATGAATGTAGCTTGCATTGTTCGAAGTGTTACGTATGGGTTCTTTCCTGTTTGTTATGTTTTTGAATAGCATAATTGGAAGATGGCCTTTTTTGCGTTCTTGCTCAATTTCATCGTAGAAAGCGATTACCGATATTTCAAATATTTATAAATGCAAAAGAACACAGAAAGTATATTGCTCTATTTGTCATGCTTTGTGGACTTTATCCAGATATGTGCTATAGATAACCATAACATCTCCATTGAACTTTTTTCCAATTTTGCGAATGTTTGGTTCAGTAGTGGCGGAACTAAATATGTTTCTTTCGATACGTATATTGATGATGTTTATGTGGCAAAAGAAACAATTAGAAAGTAAATATATTGGTGATAAATATGAATGCTATGTGAATGGTACGTATAAGAATTTGTTTCATATTTACTTACTTGTACGACTCGATTGCATGATATTTGTTGTTCTTTGTCTTATTCTAGCTTGTTGTCAGCTAACGAAGATGAAAAAGATGCAATGTCCTTTGAATGGTGCCATGAACGCAACCATGAAGTGTTTGGTAAATTTAACTAAAAATAAAAATAAAAGTATAAGCTTATTGTATATTGTCTTTGGAAAATGAATATTAGTTATTGAGAAATATTAATTGCATTTAAAAACTTTGATAATGGAATACTTATAAACTATAAAATATTAAATTCGAGAAGAAATTTTGTTGGTGCAATAGAGATATATCTTTGATGCGAGTTGCAAATATTAAAATTTTTTTGGGTACAAGGAAGAAAAAATGATTCAATTCCGGTACTATAGAAACATCTAAACGCATCTGAGTACGTATGTATGAAAGTTAGAATGCTAACAGTTGGCATGAAAACATTTGCATATGCATGAAAGACTAGGTAAGTTGGTAAGTAATAAGAAAATGCGGATGTGTTTCTTGATCAAGTTCACTTTCCAATGTTATTAATTATTATGGGTGGTTGGCAGTTTAGACAATAAATATGTTGATCAAGATATATGTCATTTGAGCTTGTTGCACTACCCAACGAAAAATAAAATAGAGACACCATAGGACAAAAGAAACCAAAAAAAAAAGGTATAGGTAAAATTTCAAAGATAATAGGGATATTAAGAGAAATAATAATGAGATTGGAAACATTTTTTTCAAATTGCACAATGTGAATTAAGATGCATATGGATTATGAAATAATTTAGTTTGGTGTAATTGAAATAGAGTTATAATTTTGGAAGCAATTTAATTTGTATTTGTTATTGTCTTTATTGCAATTTAGAGGTTGACAAAGCAGCATGGGAGGTGGAGATCTTAGTGAAAAAGGGTTCAAATGTAAAGTGAATAGGAAGCTTGACAAGTTTCTAGAGGAAGGGTGAGGAAAAAGGAATTAAAGGTTGTGAAGAAAGAACAAGAGGGCGGGGTTAATAGAATTATGCATGTAACATTTACGATGTAAATAAGCAATTGGTGATGATTGTCAAGTTTAAGCACGGAACATTATTGAGATGATGAAAAGGTAAAAAAAATGTGTAGTGCTAAAATACGCTTAGAGAATAAGATTCGGTATTATGTGGTGTTTATTGTTAGATAACTCCAAAGTGGTTATATATAATTTGCAATTTGCGATGGTAAAATTAATAAATTTGTGCATGAAAATATTACAATGGGTTGAAAGACAAATTCAAGAATTAAAATGAATTTTGTGATGCTTGAGAAATAAACTATTGATGCATAGTATAATTCTATATGAAGAACAATGCTATAGAAGTGAGCACTAGTAATATAAGAATAGGTCTTGCAATAGTTTTGTGAAAAATAAATGATTGAAAACATAGAATATCTCTATACATATGCATTGAAGGGTAAGTAAGTTTAGTGTAGTAAGAAAAGCTTTTTGGATGTGTTTATTTCTTTTTGTGACTTGTCTTTGCCTATTTGACTCATTGTAGCCCCTATATAGTAATCTGCAAGACATACGATTAGAAGTCAAAGATGTGTAGTAATTAAAAGGCTATTATGTGACTTTCAAAGACTTTTTAGAAACAAATTAAAAGTATGTTTATTAATAATGTCCACTATTTATTTCATTTGTATAATAAGGACATGAGTATGAAATTACTGATACTCTTGACTGAAAAAAGCATCGAGGCTGGCACATTTTGCCCTGTTTGTGTTGCATTTTGTCTTTAATGATGAGACAAATAGTATCATGGTCGCTCCAATATGTATCTAACCTGAAAGTCTTATAGCTACAAGTTATGTTTGACCATATGTGATCAATGATTGATAATTGTTGATTGTTATTTGTCTCGAAAATAGAAGGTTGTAATTGTGCATATACGATCTTAGTTTGTTTGTTTTGTTGTTGCTTTCAAGCATATTGATGTTGAAATCGCCGACAATTGCTATTGTTTGATTTGAATGTATTTTTCATAATGCTTTTGAAAGAAGATCCAATCTATTGTTCAATGTTGCATATGGTGCAACATAGACATTCACGACTATAATATCCATGTCATGAAGAAGCATATTTGCTAGTGTAGCTTCAATGTTTTTTTCTTCAAAATGAATATGGTTCAAGATCTTTATATGCTTTTTAATACAAATTAGCAAACAATGTTTACTATGATTTGATATGTAAAAGAATGTTTCAAATCTTTTTAGAAGCATTGAATTATTCAAATGTGTTTCTTGTAAACATAAGATGTCAGATTGCATTAGATCATAGTCATTTAAAAAATCATCAATATGTATTTGTAAACTACGAGTCTTTAGAGAAAGAATTGAAATGTATGCTTTTGTTTCTAATAACAAATAGTTGTAGTCTAGTTGCCACTTTTCGTTTCTGTGTAAACGTTCCATTTCAACAGAAATTTTGTGTTGAATTCGGAAGTTTTGTTTCTTAAGTGGACTAAGAAAATAAAACGATTCTATGTTTCTTACACGAGAAAGAGTTGTATATACTAATCCATGGCATCGTATTCCTAAAGGATCAAATGCAAGATTGTCTAGTGTCAAGCCTTGTGATTTGTGTATTGTACGTGCACATGCTAGTTGGATTGGGAATTGTTTTTTGATTTTCAAGCTGCCTATTTTTGCTAATAAAGAAATTGGCTTTGTTGTGTGTAGTATGGGAGTCCAATCACTAGAAATTTCTCCACTATATAGAAAAGCAAATTTATGTGGCAGTATTGTCCAACACGTTCATCATAGAATTTTATCCATATTACATCAAAGTTGTCTAACTTTACATATGCTTTAATGATACCATACGCAACAGTGACTAGACCGTCTTGTAAGTCATAGTTTCCTGCACATATATTTCAACTAGCATGTTATGTTTTAGGACGGTTGTGAAGGAAATGTTGCTATTTGTGCATGAGATGGTATGTGTCCATGGTTTTCTTCTTCGTAATCAATTGCATTAATTACAATTTCATCACCGGGAACAATAGACAACATTTTCTTGTTATGTAATGCCATCTTTATTCCTAAATTATAGATAGGGGAAAGTAGGATCATTAGGAGCATTTCGAATAAAATGTACATTTAGGTAATTCAAATCATCTTGTTTGATTATTTAAATGCATCCTATTCAAAATGCTAATGAATTTTCATTTGTTTGACGTGCAATGTGCAATTCATAGTACTTTACATGTTCTTTCCAAAAGTCATATGTTATTGGTTGCCTTCTTATTGTAGGTTGTTCAAATATTAGTGAATCTTGTATGGGATTTGTGCTTGGTACCGTCACCACAAAATAAATATCAATGTTTCCAAAGTATTTTGTTTGATTGTGCTTAATGTTTTCTTAGTCGATCATCGATTTGATATGGAAAACAACTTCCAATTAGAGATACTTCATCGTAAGAACAACTCTTAATTCTTCGTATAGTTGTGTTAAGTTGCTTAATACATCGTTGCTAAGTGGAATAAAACTAGATTTTTGAAAGGCATTAGCAATGCGAATGAATTGTAACTTTCACTTTGCATTATATGCATCTTTAATTGTATATGCTAATATCAAACCTTTTGGTTTCAAAGGGTACGTATTGTAATGTTCATTGTAGATGCGCATGAGAATTTGGAATATTACTTTTTTTCTTTGTGAATGTTTTCCCGATGCCAGGCTCACTCGATCGAAATAAGTAGAATGGTTTGTCTATGTTCTTGTTTTTCATTGCAATGTCTTTGAGTATTGCTTGTTGTTCTTTATTAAGCATTCTCCTAATCTTGTAGTGTTCTTCATTGCTAAGCATAAATGGATGTTACGTAAATTGAAAACCAATCGCTAAGATGTATTTTTTCTCATTCATTGGGGAAATTGCAAATATTTAGCCAGAGTACGTACTTCTCGGTAACATCATTAGATATTTCGAGGTTTTTATTGTATGATTAGAAGTTGCGAGTCTTTAACACTATCAATTTTTGAATTGCTTCTTCCAAATCACCCCATTTCTTGTTCATGTTATATGTGAACTTAGTTTCATTGTTCTTTATTGTGTTCTTATGCAACATGTATGTACTCTTCCATGTAGAGAATTCTTTCTTTAGTGCATTTTCATTGTTTTCGAAAGGAACATATAGCAAAAGTTTTTCTGCGTAATAGTTTTCATAGTCAATGTGTTTTTTGTATTTAATGAATCGAATTACTTTTTATTTTTTTATTTTTGATATTCGTGCACGTCTTTCCTATACTTTGATACAATTGTTAAACATATATGCTTAATAGCATTAGGCCTATTGATATAGTAATCAATTATAGAATTGCACATAACATCTTCGGAAGTTGTCGAGTTTGTTTCGGAAGAGTAGTTGGTTTAAGTATAAATATGCGTTCATCTTATTGGTGTTGTGTTTATAGTGCATTCTCTTGAACTACTGATTCAATGGTAGTGATGAGCTATGTGTAATTTGCTTATTTGAGATGAAATTTGTTGAATGTTAAGAAAAGCATTTCTAAATAGTATCATTTGAATAACATCAATTTTTTCCCTTTTCATTTTCTTTTCGTATCCTTTTGCAGATACGGTTGTCATAGATACGTCAACTTTGGCCATATATGAAGTGCGATATAGGCTACGACGTATGCATTTAGAACATATTGAGCATACATGTTTGCATTCCATAGGTGTGGCATATTGTATGCGAGATATTATTCCATATTTATGATGGTTTTTGTTGCAAGAATACCATTGGTTGTGTTAACGATACTTTGTATTAATTCGATGTAATCGAGTTTACGTAGCTGGAATTCATACGAGAAATCTTCATGACTAGTTGATTTCTCATAGTGTTTTTTGCTCTAAGGTGCTTTGCAAGGAAAAACAAATTTCATTTATTGACCCATGTCACAGAAGTAATTGGTTCAAGAATCCTTGTTCTTTTCATTGGTAGCATTTTGGAAATTTGTATCTACTGCTTCGTGATGCTTTTATTTTTATAGCTGCAGGTATGATGATGTTCATGTATCTTTACGAGTTGGATCGAGGTGATTTGCGCTACAAGTTAGACATTATCCAAGAAGTTTTCAATTTCTAATTTGAAGTATTAATTCCATATCTTTGGAGCATTTTATATCCATATAAGAGCATGTTCATGTGCACTACCTCTATTTTGGAACTCAGTTACAAAGTAGTAATCTAATATTTTGCCAAAAAATGTGCTATCTTGACAGATCAATTGCTTCAATGCATTTGTCTTATGTACATAGTAATGTGTACATGTTACTAGGTCCTTTCTGATAAGATAATCAATGTTGAATTCCTTAATTGTTTCAATGTGTTTCTCTTTATTTCTATTGCTATGTAATTTAGTAAGAGTTTGTACTAGTGGTGTCCAAAGATGATCTGAACTTGTAAATGTAACAAAGAAAGTTGGAGGACCTAATTGTCGTATCACTGCAAATATATGTTTCTGCATTTGTTGATGGTAATAAGGAGCAATTCTTATGTGTTTGAAATCTATGTATCCAATGTGACTTTTTAGTAACTTTTCTAAGTTGGGCTTATACTTAACATCTTTTGCTAACAAATTTCTTCCTTGTAATTTTCCTTTTCTTATTCGTACTGAGATGCATGACATGACCTTTTCAATGAGTATTCGCATTGTCTTGAAGAAAAAAATTTGTGATGTGATAGGAAAAGTCACCAACACGATGCATTAGTTCCCATTTACTATTTCTTGGTAACGAAATCTTTGTAGTATATCATCGTACGTGGATTTCCAAAGAATAGTGTTGGGAAACTCATTTCTTCTGCATGTTTGTCTTTGAATATCCCAGTGGTAGTTGTCCCTCAGTACAATTGCTATTTCAATAATATTGTCTTGTAAATCATGAATTCGTTAAGAGCTATGAATCCATGTACCAAGGTTTCGGTTAGCCTTTCACTTTCTAAAATGCTATTTAGTTTCACTTTTGCTATCAATGTTGTCATCATCGGTTATTACCTTTATTTTCCAATTCATTATATGATTCCAATTGCTATTAATGGAAATGTTTTCGATTTTATACAAGTTTCGAGAACATAGTTCTTTAAGTGCTCTCATGAAAATATGTACATGCACTTTCTGTTTGATATGCATTCTTGTATTCTAGTTGTCGTTTTTAATGCAATAGCAATTGTGATTGTATGGTTTATGGATTATTAGCAATGCCTGGGCCAATGTACATCTGGACGAGTACATTGATTATTGAACCCGGTTAAGCCCATTTGTGATCGCTTCTTCCCACATTGTCTTATTTGTGCAAGGAATTCTCAATGCAACAAGTCTTTCCTCAAGCTACGAAAGTCTTGTTACGAGTTTGCGATGGCTTGGTATGTCTTATTTGTTCGAGGTGTTGCAAAGAGCGACTTTGCATTTGCAAGTCTTTATTTTGCAAGATCTACAAATGATATTTAAATGCAATGTCCTCTATTTTTCAGATATGTTTATGTACATTTTTTCTAATTCAAGTCCAATGTTTGAGATGTTATTTTGAAATTGTAATGTCTTACATATTAGACATTTTGTTTTTGGTGTGTCTTCAATTTGTCGTTTGTAAATTTCTGTAGAGGATGCTTTTTCGTGATGAACAATTTTTGTCTGCTATTTTATTTGTATCATTTGTACGTATCATTTGTTTCAATTTGCACAAGTTTGTTCTATTGTTGGTGTTTTCGTGCATTTGTACTATTCTATATTTGCGAGATTACACCGATTTGTATTTTTATTTGATAGTAATGGTTCATAGTGAATGTGTGATGTACTTGTTTCAAATGATAATATGTTGTACGTTTAGTTGAAATTTGTTTTTTGATTGGTAGTAATTCACGATGGTTTTTCTTTGGTAAATGACCATATTTGTATGTTTACACATTGAATATGGTAGTTTCATTGAAGCAAATGATGTTCCCTCAACTCCTCCTTTTTCATATGGCAATTGCCATATTAATTAGGTATTGTTGCCAGCCTGCAACCATTGTTTGACTTTGTATAGTTTCATTTGTTAAGTGTTTTTCTATACAATTTAATGCATCGTTGCTCCTAGCCATTAGTGCATTGCAAAAATATTGGACAATGTAGAGTCTAAAAGATTGTTCATCAAATTCAGGTGCTATTAAATGACAAATTGCACTAAACATGCTATTAGCACATTTCGACATAGTTGTTTTTGCTATATGCAATCCATGAATTTGCATTTCATGAACAACAGATTCATAATGGTTTTCAAGATATTTGCAAAGAGGTGACAAGGAATAATTTGGTACAAAGTTGCATCTACATAATCTTTTGTATAATAGGGGTTCAAAATGTCCACTAATGGGATCTGTATCATGAAACAAAATGTTTAGTGGAATTGTATCTAGATTGTGGTTGAAGAACAAATACCTTGTTTTCATTGTTAGCGACCAGACTCCAATTGGTATGTTCAACCACTTTGATAGCCAGTGTATGCAAAATGTGTCTCCCGATAGGCCTCTTTCAGATTGGAAATTTCTATTAGATGCAGAAAAACGCATTCTACGAAGGTATGTGTCAACATCGTGAATTCCATGAAGTTGATATAGCATGACAGGATCTATTTCATATTGGTATGATTCTTTTGCCTCTGTGTCATTTTGCTGTAGACAATTGAGAAAATGGTCTATTATTCCATTGCGCAATTCAATAGATGAGTAACGAAAGTGCATAAGCACTTCAAATGCATTGAACAAACAATCTCCAGGAGTATATGCAAATTGCTATAGTCTAAAGAGACTATGGTTCATTAAAACGATATCAATATTAGTATCTATGCGATGTCTTTTTGCTGGATGGTAGTTTTCAATGTCTATGATTTCAACCATTTTTTTCTATGTATTTATTCTTCAGATTCGTATGGTGATTTGTTTACTAAGTACTATGTATCTTAGATTTTTTTTCCTCAAAGATGAGAAGAGCTTCTATAATATTTTTTGCTTTATTGAATATATCTCTATGATAATGTTTACTAGCACAAAATACTAATTTTACTATTATATTGTATCTTTGATTTCAAAACAATAAAATAAGAGAAGCAAAATTGCAAGTAACTAGTTCCTATTTTGCATCTCTCTGTATCTCAAAAGTATCACTGTAAAACAAAGAAGATGCAACGTTGATTATTGTCTCTAAAAACATGAATCTTACATACAAGCTATGTTTTCTAGAAATAATTCACTTTTGTATACAATAGAAAGCATGAAAAACAGATTGAATGTGTCTTGATTAGTAAAGCTAATCTTGCTAGCTGTAAAAAACATAGTTGTAATTACGAATATGTATGTACAGTTAGATATGCACTATAGCATAGTAGCATCTTGAAGGCAAAAATAGGCTTCATACAAATAGCTAAACGTGAGAATTGTCTTAGTTATTACAAAGCATTCATCCCTTATGCAAGTCCCAATTTTATTGCACGAAAGCATGTACTTGCAAGTCAATGTAGCAAATATTGGACAAGATAGGCCAACATAATATGGACTAATTCTATCACTATATTTTGAAAAATTGGTAGTTACACTACTTTTTGTCATAAGTCAAAATATTCATTTCAATGACGAATAAATGTATTCTATGACGATTGCTAATAACTAGCCATTTTTCTATGGACATTAACAATGGTGGTGTATACAACAACAACATTTGGATTATATGAAGTCGTATCTATACGACTTGGTACAACATCTAGATTTAGGGTATTGACTATTTATTTTTTTCTTTGCTTTCCTTCGTGTTGATCTTTGACAACTGCTTATTATTTTTTGCATATTAAAAAATGTACTGCATACAAAAACAACATTTTCACCATTTGAAACTGCAGCTAAACCACTTCTTACAAGGTCTACATGCAAAGTATCCAACACTTGTTTTCTCTGTTGCTTTGTTTCTACAGTCTATTCTGATATTAGCGGTGTCTTCTTCTTCTATTAGTTGTTGCAGCATCTTTGAAAGTTGCATGTGACTACATTCCATCGTTTCAAATTTATATATTCAATTCAATGCAACAAGTGGCACCTAAATTTGTTAAAACATCAAGAAAAAAACAACAAATTAACTATCCAAAGGTATTAGCTGACTGAAGAATAAGAGCAATACCAGAAGTTGAGACATAGTAAGTTGTGCGGGATAATGTGAATAATAGATGACATAGAACAATATTGATTTATACTGTATGAAATCTTTAAGATCCTATAATAATAACTTAGGGCATGGGACTAAGACTACCACTACCATAGGTCCATAGAAATAAGACTAATGTGACTATTTGGGTAGCTACTCTAATTTTCTATAAATCTCTAGACTATAGTGTAACAAGTACTATTCTCAATAAGCTATAACTAAATAACCTATAAACTACCCTTGCCTTTGCATCTGTTCTATTTGCTACTTCTGTTTTGACTGCTCCTAGTGTTTCTTTTACTCGATCAATTAAACTGATGACTCTTGTTAGGTGTCTTGTATTTTGGAAGCAATTGTTTAAAGATTAATTCTCACTAACTTTCAACTGAGGTGCTTGCATTTTATTGCCTCCATAATATGCACAAGATGCAATAATTTCTTGGAGGATACCAATGACCACAAAATAGCTTGAACTTTAATTTATTTCATATAGTTTTGTTTCTGGGGCTGTGTTAACTACCCTTGGCTTTGCATCTGTTCTATTAGCTACTTCTGTTTTCACTGTTCCATTTTTTATCTCCAGTTTTTTGTGTTCGAACTGCTTTCTAAAATGGTGAACAATCAAAAGGTTCTATGTGAAAGGTTTTAATATGTTTTATATGCACGAATTTTTTTTTATAAAGTACTTTGTTATAAGAGCCAATGTTAAAACATTTCAATGTTTTTAATATGAGCCTTCATTTTGGGTGGCTCCGAAAGGGCGTATTCCTTTAGTTTTATTTTTAGTGTAATATGTGCTGCCACATATAAAAGGCCTGAGAGTCTTTGTAACAATGTCATATGTTTTTATTTTAAAAATCAGAGCAGAGTGCGAAATAGAATAGGTTTAGATGACAATATTATTATTTTTTGAACTGAGAGACATAGAATCAAATTTTGTGCACTGTGTCTTGCAGCAGTCACTATTTTGTAAAACCCTCTGTGAGCAGGAAGTTCAACACGAAATTCAGACGATATTTCAAGAATTAGACTAAACACCTAAAGATTGGGAACTGGAAAACTATGAACCTTATCACAGATTGTAGATGCAAGAAATGGGACTGTAGCGATCAGTCGGGAATTACTTCAAGAGCATCATCATACGTCGAATTTGGAGAACCTCAATCAAAACTTTTCTGACAAAATCGATAACTTAAGAGAACGAGACTATAGCGATGACTCGAGAATTTCTTGAAGAGCATGATCATACATCGAATTTGGAGGACCACAATGAAAACTTTTCTGACAAAATCGAAAGCTTAAGAGAACAAAAGACTATTTTGTCAGAAAATGTCACTCAAACTCATCTTCCTAGCAGTACTATACTGTTCAGGTTAGTTAAAATTGCAAAAGAACAAAAAAATAATAAAAAATAAAAAGCCCAAATAATGCAGAGCCAATGCATTTTGATAGCCAGATAAATGGTATAGAATCCAGTCAGGCAAGGATTTATAGGATGTCAAAATTTATTCTATATCAAATTATATATATATTTTAATTTTCAATCAAATAATAAAATAATGCGATGGAAACAAATTTCAAAACATACTCTTTGAGATATTTTTTTTTTGTTGAAAAGTAAAATTACAGTGTAATCTTTGTTGAAAATAGAAACAAACTTCAAAAGATACAGTCTGTGTGATGTATTTTTTGTTGAAAAGTAAAATTACGATGTAATCTTGAAGGTTTTAGGAAAAATTAAAATTACAACGAAGTAATTTTTAATTAAATAATAATTTTAAAAAAAATTAAAATTAGGAAAAGTATTTTATCTTTTTGAGAATTAAAATTATGGCAAAAACTTTTTAAGTCGAACAAGAACATAGTTTTTCATTTGCTAATACCGAAGCTACAAATGAAGTGGAATTTGATCCAGAAAATGATGATGATAATAATCTACATTTTTTAATGAACAGAGGCTTTAGTAAACAAAGTCGTTCCAAGGGAAATGACTTTGAATCCTCCTAGGCTGATACAAATGGTATTCTCATGTTAGAGACCTAACAAAATTTTGTTTTCTATGTTTCCTCTCTATGATATAAACTTGAGAAGTACTTCTAGGAACTTTGTAATTTTGTTAAAAAGAAACGAGAATTGTAGGGCGCACCAACTTTATCAAATTCGAATGGAATTGCAATAATCAATGGTCCATCGGCTATCATTTAAAAACACAGTCCATAATATGTAAATTGCAAGTAGAATATCATCTACTTTGCACTCAGAATCAAAGCAAGAAAGTGAATTTAATGTGTGGAATTACATGAAAGAGTAAGAGAAATTATGCTTAGCAAACCTTGCAATCGGAGGGGCACAGTTCCAGCCTGAGTTGTGAAAGCTTGCTTGCAGAGTGTCGAGTCGCACGATAAATCTACTTGAAAATGTCTTGAGCAGAATACAAATATTTCGACGGTCAAGAGCAGAAAATCTAAAGAGCGGAAATAAAATTCACAGAGCTCCAAGCAAAAGAACAACTGCAAAGTAGAAACTGGTACAACTGCTATAATTTTATGCTATTTAATTTTGAATTAATGGTTGTTGATATCAAGAGATCTACATGGGATGTCTATGACATCACTAGATCCTCCAACTCAAATCTGCATTTGGATAATGAATGTCATAAATTACATATTTGATGCAGAAAACCTTATTGTTAATAATGATTCTATGTATAATTAATAACATTGAAATTTGAATTTTATTTTTTCCATGATGGTTTTCGCAGCAGAATAGGTGGACAGCTGTTAGCATTTGTACAATCAAGAAATGACCGATGATAAATGTAGATTCGACATGGATTTAGTTTAATGTAATTCTCGAAGCGAGAAAAGATAAATCTGTAATTTGTGTTCATTAATAAATTATTTAATGATCTGGATGCAATGGTTCTTAAAAGTATTTTCAACCCAGTAGAAAATATATTAATAACTAACTTATAATTTAATGAAAACTAAACAACTTCACATACCAAAATTCAATAATTTGGGGCGGCAAGTAAAAACTATGTGGATAACATTACAAATTGATGAAAACTAAAACAACTCCACAAACCGAAATTGTATTGAGTTCATATTCTACATCATTTAACTCTCTTTAAATAAATTGAAATATTTATTCTACCCCATTTAATTCCCTGTAATAAGATTCAATGCCTATATAGTGACGTAACTGGAGGAATATATTGCTAATGAATAAGTTGTATGGGGTCTGATCCTTATTGCTATACATGGGATCAGTCAACCAAATCTTTTCATGTAGCAGCATGTAGATTTGATATGGATTTACTTTAACGTAATCCTCGAATCAGACAAAGATAAATCTGTAATTTATGTTTTTTAATAAATTATTTAATGACCTGGATCCAATGGTTCTTAAAAGCATTTTCAAACAAATTTCATAGGAAAGTCAAAAATATATTAATGAATATTTATAATTTAATGAAGACTAAACAACGCCCCCAGCCTAATTTCCTTTTTAAGATTAATTTGTGTTTTAACAACGGTGTGAAACAACTTAAATATTAATTACATTTAACCAATACTAATTACATAATAACAATACAAAATAAATTAGTAATTAAATTAAACTAAGTAGCAAGAACTAAAAATAAAATTGAATATTTATTTAATATATATATATATATATATATAGTATGGAGGATGTATAAATATTATGCAAATTAAATTTATAAGAACTTCATCATACCTAAATACTATACAAAAAATTATTGATAATAATAATTTAAGTGGAAACTTATTTTAAAAAATAATTTATTATATTTATTTATCATAATTCACTAAATTTACATTAATAAAAATTATATAAATTAAGATTATTTTGCAATTGCAGTTCAATATTTAATAGTATAAAATAATAAATAAACATAGTAATATAAAATCATAAATAAAGAAACTATTAGCACAAATAATTTAAAGAGAAGTGGCAAATTGAACAAAATAAATATCTACTATATATATATATATATATATTTATTAAGTATTAAATTATAATTAAGGCAAATAAAAACTTATTTTTTTAACTATAATATACTTATAATTAGTTAATCTATGGTTGAGCATTTTCAACGTGATAGATTCCAATTTTAAAGTGTTATCCATATGTTCTATTTGCAACTTCTAATCATACAAGTAATAAAAGCTCCATGCATCACAATTTTATTTATGATGTTCTTATTAGAATGTTGCTAATGTGTACTTAGTAATGCTATATATGACTGCGGATCAGTCTAGAGAAGTTCACCACTGATGTCAAGTAGCTCGGGGGTCAGCTTCCTTTGTCACTGTACAATATATAGTACAAACATAACTTAATTTACTCATCACGACTTACGATAAAAGTCCTTATATAATTACCTATGGCCTTATAACCTTATCTTTATTACCTATGGTTTCAACCATACTACATTCAGAATAAAGCATATTTGAAGGGTAAAGTTAATGTGGTAAGACTTGAATGTTGTTAATCTCATATTAATTGAAAAGGTTTATAACCGTCAATGCACAAGCTTCCGTACAACACTAATAGAATGAACTGCCTAGACTCACATCCATTTCTATACACAGGAAACAGAAAGCGAATTAGTTAAAATAGCAAGTTGAACAGAATTAATAGAGCCATAAAAATTGGCACGAAACATTTAATGAGATAAGATCCCGAGAAATATCAAAACGATTAAATTGATATAATTACTCACAGTACAATTAATACTCTTGGCTGAAGTATGTCAGAGGTGTGGAGTTCGAAAACTGTCAAACTGTGAAGTTAATCTACATATATACGAAATTCGTATAGGTTAGTTCAAATATAACTAATTTAAGTAATAATCATCAACATATTAATGTTTATCATGTAATTGGTGAAAATTTGAATTTGAATTAGAAAAATAAGAATTATTCACTATAACTATTTAACATAATCCCAATTACTAAAATTATTTTTAAAAAATCAGAATTTTAAATATTATTATTTGTATTAGATTTATTTAACATTTTAACAAATTTCAATCCTAATATTTTTTTACAATTATTTTTTTTAAATAATTTTTTAAAGTTTTTATAATTAAAATAAACAATAATAAAAAATGATAAAGTTTATTTAGAACACAATTTAATTTAAATTTTAAATTTCTATAATTGCATTCTCTGTTATTGCTTGTATACACTGCTGTTGTGTAATGTTATATCATAGAATCTCAAAGATTTATAGCAAAATGTTAAATAAATACATCGAGGCAATTTAAATTATTAAACTTTATTCAACTCATTTGTTTTCAACAATTTTCCAGGTCAATGATGCAACTTGTACTGGGAATCAGTTTATTGACTCAGAATTTTCCATTCAATAGTGATGATTTTACAAAATCGTAATGGTATATCGGAGATCGGCGAATCCTTGTAATAAATGTTAAAATTCACTTTTAATCTTTTGCGATGCGATGAATAAATATAAAGGAAAAATAACAATCGCATCGCAAGTCTTCAATGTTGCGCAAGATAAATAGAATATGATTCATGCCAATTTTGCGATTGCGATGATCGCATCACAATTTGTTTGAGTGAAAACGTTATTTCCAAATCCCGATTGCATGGGAGATTTAAAATGAAGTGGACTGTTATAATCTATCTCCGAAAATGCAATTGCGATTGAGCGCAATCGCATCGAAATTTTGCAATGAGACAAATGCAATGTTTAATCTTTTTCCCAAGACGCGATTGTGATAAATCGCATCACATTGTTATAAATAGAAAAAGTGTAATACTTAATATTATTCCAAAATGCGATTGGGATTTACCACGATCGCATCGGAACTTCTCAAAGCAATAACAAGTCTTTAAAAGAACTTTTCCGAATTTCCGATTGCGATTTACTATTCATTTTAACATATTTCTAAGTATAAAATTTTTCTAATATGTTCGAAATATGTTAAAAGGTATTTTAACTCATCGGATCAGAAAGTTTTTAAAACTTGTAAACTTTGTGAATAAAATGTGATATGAATTTTTTTATTTATGGAAAAGATATAAAAAGGGGACCTATTTTTAAATGGGATTTATTTCAAAAATTTAAAAATGGGGAGGGTTGTTGTACATCACAACAATTGGCGATTGACTGGAAGGAACAGTTATCTCTGAAAAAATGAAATGAATACTATATTTCAAGTAAGTAAAAATTTCTAAAGATAATGAAAACTTTTCTTAAGATAATTCAAATAAAATCTAACTATGAAAAAGAATAAAAATCACTTACAATTTCTTTCTAATTCTTCAAGGATAAATTTTTTTTTTGGATTATCTCAAGCTTTGATTAGTTGATAATAATAAAGTAAGTAGATTTTCTCAAGTTTAGCTTATGCAATATCAAAGGTTAGCGTTGGGGTTAGAATATGAGAGCATATTATATGCGTAGTCTGCATTGTTTTAAAGCGGACCCGATGCATATTATTCAGCAGATTTGGTGTTGGTTTTTAAACCATTGGCAAATGCATAGATTATAATAAATCGAATGGAAAGAAGAATTTATTAACTTTGTGGTACTCTCACGAATCGCATCGGAGAAAATCATAACAGCGGAACATGTTAATAAAAGTGCCGATAGCGATAACGGAGCCGATGTGTTTATGAAGTGTGATTTATATGTATTTGAAGTTCTGGCTTAGAGTGTGTAGATTTAAAAAATAAAAATGAATACAGTTCGTATATGGACGACGCAACGGGTAGGATCGAAACCTGAAAAGATTAATTATGAACCCGAAGTTACGTTAAAAATAAAATAATAAATTTGAAAAACAAAAGATTAAATATAAAATTAAAGTTATATATTTTTAGTTAATATAGTAAAAAATAAAATAATATAATAAATCAAATACTCTGAAGAAAAATTAACTTTATTGGGACCCTCATGAATCGCATCGGAGAAAATCATATGACGGAACATGTTAATAAAAGTCCAGAAACGGCGATTGCGGAACGTGTGTTTATGAATTTGTGATTTATATGTCTTTGATTCAGAGCTTAAAAGGCATCGAATCGATAGAAGAATTTATCAACTTTGTGGGACCCTCACGAATCGCATCGGAGAAAATCATTACAACGGAACATGTTAATAAAAGTCCCGATGGTGATAACAGAGCCGATGTGTTTATGAATTGTGATTTATATGTATTTGAAGTTCCGACTTAGAGTGCGTAGATTTAAAAAATAAAAATGAATACAGTTCGTATATGGACGGAGAGTCTAAGCAGGTAGGCTGAGCACAAAGATTAATTATGAACAAGAGACTGCATAGTTAAAAATAAAATAATAAATTTGAAAAACAAAGAATTAAATATAAAATTAAAGTTATATTTTTTTTAATTGATATAGTAAAAAATAAAATAATATAATGAATCGAATGGACAGAAGAATTTATTAACCTTGTGGCACCCTCACGAATCACATCGAAGGAAATCATAATAGAAAAACATGTTAATAAAAGTCCCAATGGCGATTGCACAGTCGATGTGTTTATGGACTGTAATTTATATGTGTTTGAAGTTCCGGCTTAAAAGGCATGAATCGCATCGGAAGGTTTGTGAATGCATCAGTCGCATCGGAGGAAGGGCATCGCATCGGAACATTGGAAAATTAATTAATGGCAATTGGAAGCATTGAGTTGCGATTAATCGCATCGGCAAATAGAAAAGAAAGGTTTATAAAGCTGTGACGCCCGAACTTTTCAAAGGTTAGTGTTGGGGTTAGAATATGAGAGCATATTATTTTCTTCAATGAATTGCACCAGGACTAATGATGGAAGACCTAGATTTGATGGTATTACAACTTCTTTACCATAAATTAAATTGAAAGGTGAAGTTCCAATAGAAGCTTTAAGAGTAATACGATCAACCCATAATTCAAAGATTAAAGACTTGTGCCAATTCCTTTGGCTTTGATCAATAGTCCTTTGTCTTTTCAAGACATCTTAGTAAGATTGAATCATAATTTTTTCTGAATAACACATTATCAATGATTTCATATTTAGTAGCTTTTAATCTTAAAGCACGTTTATTCTTATAGCTGAGATTAGAAGGAGCGTACCCATTTTTCAAGTAAAATATCAGATCAGCATACTGAGATTCAGAATCTGTAACACTTATCTAACTTATTGAAATAGCATTCTCTAGATCTTGATTTTATGATATATTATGAGCTTCTGCTAATAATCTACAAAAACCTTGTCCTCTAACAATCTTTGCTAGTTTAATGTCAATACCATATTCTTGCAAGGCTGTTACCCAATTAACCTTTTTTTCTCCTACTTCTCTTTGAATTATTAATTGTCTTTGTATGAAGCATATTGTTGCCTTCAAGATGCTATTATGCTATAGTGCATATCTAACTGTACATACATATTCGTAATTACAACTATGTTGTTTACAACTGGCAAGATTAGCTTTACTAATCAAGACATATACAATCTGTATTTCATGCTTTCTATTGTATACAAAAGTGAATTATTTCTAGAATACATAGCTTGTATGTGAGATTCATGTTTTCAGAGACAATAATCAACGTTGCATCTTCTTTGTGTTGCAGTGATACTTTTGAAATACATAGAGATGCAAAGTAGGAACTAGTTACTTGCAACTTTGCTTCTCTTATTTCACTGTTTTGAAATCAAAGATACAATATAATAGTAAAATTAGTATTTTGTGCTAGTAAACATTATCATAGAGATATATTCAATAAAGCAAAAAATGTTATAGAAGCTCTTCTCATTTTTGACGAAAAAAAATTTAAGATACATAGTACTTAGTAAACAAATCACCATATGAATCTGAAGAATAAATACATGGAAAAAAAATGGTTGAAATCATAGACATTGAAAACTACTATGCAGCAAAAAAACATTGCATAGATACTAATATTGATATCGTTTTAATGAACCATAGTCTCTTTAGACTACAACAATTTGCATATACTCCTGGAGATTGTTTGTTCAATGCATTTGAAGTGCTTCTGCACTTTCATTACTTTGTATAAAACTGAAAACATTTCCATTAATAGCAATTGGAATCATATACTTGAATTGGAAAATAAAGGTAATAAATCCGACAATGACAACATTGATAGCAAAAGTGAAATTGATAGCATTTTAGAAATTGAAAGGCCAACTGAAACCTTGGTACATGGATTCATAGCTTCACGACGAATTCATGATTCACAAGACAAGATTATTGAAATAGCACAAGCTGAGGGACAATGACCACTCGGGATATTCAAGACAAACATGCAGAAGAAATGAGTTTCCCAACACTATTCATTGGAAATCCACGTGACGATCATATACTACAAATATTTCGTTACCAAGAAATAGTAAAATGGGAACTAATGCATTGCAGTGGTCACTTTCCCTATCACATCACAAATTTGTTCTTCAAGACAATGCAAATACTCATTGAAAATGTCATGTCATGCATCTCAGTACGAATAAGAAAAGGAAAATTACAAGGAAGAAAGTTGTTAGCAAAAGATGTTAAGTACAAGCCCAATTTAGAAAAGTTACTAAAAAGTCACATTGGATACATAGGGTCCTCCAACTTTCTTTCTTACATTTACAGGTGCAGAGCATCTTTGGACACCACTAGTACAAACTCTTATTAAATTACATAGCAATAGAAATAAAGAGAAACACATTGAAACAATTGAGGAATGCAACATTGATTATCTTGTCAAAAAGGACCCAATAACATGTACACGTTACTATAGACATAAGACAAGTGCATTGAAGCAATTGATCTGTCAAGATAGCACATTTTTTGGCAAAATATTAGATTACTACTTTGTAACTGAGTTCCAAAATAGAGGTAGTGCACATGAACATGCTCTTATATGGATAGAAAATTCTCCAGTATATGGAATTAATACTAACTTAGAAATTGAAAACTTCTTGGATAACTATATAACTTGTAGAACAAACCACCTTGATCCAGAAGTCGCAAAGATACATGAACATCATCATACCAAAAGCTATAAAAAAGAAAAGTGTCACAGTGTAGATACAAATTTCCAATGCTACCAATGAAAAGAACAAGGATTCTTGAACCAATTACTTCGGTACATGGGTCAATAAATGAAAAAGTTTTGTCTTTGCAAAGCACCTTAGAGCAAAAACACTATGACAAATCAACTAGTCATGAAGATTTCTTAGATGAATTCCAGTTAACAAAAACTGCTTACAGCGAATTAATACAAAGTACATTAACACAACCAATGGTATTCTTGCAACGAAAACCATCAGAAATATGGAATAATAGCTTTGCATACAATATGCCACACCTATGGAATGAAAATACAGATGCTCAATATGTTTTAAATGCATATGCTACAACTTCATATTGCACTTCATATATGACCAAAGTTGACAGATCTATGACAAATGCATTCAAAGGGATATGAAAAGAACATGAAAAGAGCAAAATTGATGCTATTCAATTGATACGGTCTCTAGGCAATGCTTTGCTTAACCTTCAACAAATTTTAGCTCAACAAGCAGTCCACATAGCTCTATCACTACCATTGAATCATAGTTCAAGAGAATGCAACTTTATAAACACAACACCAATAGACGAACGCACATTTATACTTAAACCAACTACTCTTCTGAAAAAAATTCCTGACAACTCTGAAGATGTTATGTGCAGTTCTATAATTGATGTGTTCTCGGCTCCTTTTTCATTTGGAATGGTGGCCCTGACTTGATTTGTAGGACCAGTTTCCTAGTAATTTGAATGGGTTGGTAATGGAATGATTGGATGGGGAAATGGGACTAAATGACTTGACATGAAAGTACTAGCTAATCTAATTTAAATACTGATAAAGAAATTCTAAAACTAGCCCGGGTATCATATGTGAATACAACTTAAAATTATTTCAATTGAACAATAACCACAAAAATGTATTATAGCTTAATTGAAATGTGCAGCAACGAATAAAGACAAATTTGTTTAAGAAATTAAACAGAGTTATATTAGCATAGTGTATTCATCATTGTATATCATTTACATACACTTATGAAAGATAAATATTTCTAATATACTCAAAAATGATATATATAAAGAAATATTGTAAAACAAAGCACACATAAATGATAGCAAATTTA
Organism: Pinus albicaulis; assembly: GCA_034641835.2. NCBI lineage: Eukaryota > Viridiplantae > Streptophyta > Pinopsida > Pinales > Pinaceae > Pinus > Pinus albicaulis. The sequence goes on along the minus strand of JAXQQM020091390.1, from coordinate 168,330 downwards.
AAACAGAATATCATATGACAAAAGAAATTAACAGTGAATAGATAGAAATACCGTATCCATCTTGAGACTTTCAAATGAAATTTGGTACACTAATCCAGCAATTCCAATGCAAAATCAACTACAAGGTACAGAAATGCAACTCTTAAAAAATAATTCCATACAGAATCACCAGATGTGATCCTTTATAAAAGAATATAGAAGTAAATGCAGTACAAAAATGTAATCTCCAAGTCAAAAAATATTACAAATTAAGGACCCCTTTCTAAATGCATGAAAGGGGTTTAAATAGGTACTCAATAAAAAAAATAACTAAAACTATTCCTACAATCTATCTAAAATAAAATATCTTAAACTAAAATGCGAGCTTGTAGTAGACTGGCTCATTAATCATCGATTGAGGTGGATGAACGAAGGTGGCAGACATTGAGCATATCTTGGACTTCTGTTGGCCGACTCATTTTTGAATGTAACTGTCTAGTGTATGTAGCATCAGAGAATTTAGGAATGATACATTGAATAGCATTCGAAAGGAATTTGATGGCCATCTGTTGGCTGTGTGGCTTGATCAGATAAGACAAAATATTATCCCATGAAATTCCTTGAAGTTTGCTAATTTTTTTATTTTTATCGATTATCTCTTGCTTCCACCTAGAATCATCTTCTTTTACTTTAGGTAACTCGCCTGGAGTACAATCTGAGATCCAATTGGTAGTATACAGGCTATCATTAATCAATTATGTTGTATTATTCATTAAACTTTTAGCCCTTGATGTAGCTCTTTCTAATTTCATTAACTGTTGTTCCCATTCCATAAATAGAATTTCCTTGTGTATCTCTTCAATTCTAGGAAGGTTAGCTTTTCTTCCTTCCTTTGTATCCTGCCATGAAAGAAACTCGGAAATCTTATCATCAACGTCTTCAATTTCTCGCCTAACAGTGACTGATTTATCTATCAAAGATGATGTAATTTCATACAAAGGTTCAATTTGTGTCAACTTTAAACAAAATTCATTTAAATGTTGAGATAGAAGTTTCTTCATTTCAAGAGCTTCAGTAATGAATTGATCTAGCTTGGGATACTCCTTGAACTTGTCCATTTCTGATTGGAACATTTTTTCCTGTTCAACTTTTGAATTTCTCTCATTTTGTAAAATATTTTGTAGCTTTTCTACTTCTTGAGTCAACTGTTGTTGTTTGCCCAAGGCTTGTTCATCAATATTTTTCTTTTCAAGGTTGAGTTGCTCTTCTATTTGTTTAGCTCTGAGTTCTGCATCCTATACCCGTTGTTCCAACTCAATAATATTTCGCTGATCACTTGCAACCTGTTCTTCAAACATAGCAATTTTCATATCCTTTTGTTTTACTAGTTGTGAAACTTCGGAAGCTTTATCTATAGTGGCAGCACTATAGGCACCAGCATACTGAGACAATTTGGTGAGATCCTCAGATGGATCTACCTCAACATTTTTATAAACAACATTTAGCAATTCCCCCTATGATGCCAAAAGAGCATCTTGATCTGTTCTCCTCCTTTTCCTTTGTTTTCTTACCACAGCCCTATGTTTGGGACTTTAGAATATATCTAAAGGAGGGATTTCTTCTATTTTTAGCATAATTTATCTAATGGGTTTTTCAGGAATGATTTCCATGTCCTGATCTTTGGGATCGTCAACTTGAGGATTTTTTTGCAATCCTATCTGCTGTGCAAATTGTTGATATTGATTTAGCAAATGAGAAGAAACAACCAATTTAGTATCTACTTGTCCTCCAAGTTGAGAACCTACATCATTCTTGGGTGTCTGTTCAGTATTTTTACTTTCTGTACTTCCCTTTTCAATATGTACCTGGGCATCAGTGCCATTGTTCCCTTTTTCTGTTTGCACTAAAGGATTTCTGTATATCTTTTTGAGAAGCTGTTTCTGTTTTGGCACTGTCGGCTTTAATGCTGTCATCCTTTTTCCCTAAAACAGGATCATCTCCTTCTACTTCTTTACCAGAAGTACTTCCTGCTTGTTGTGATGCTTTCTCCTGTGTGGGAGCTCTTAACTGATCAAGAGGCACAATAAGTAACCTTTGGCTTCTATACAAAATTTTTTTTTTCAAGTAGTCGGCTTGTAACTTGGACTTGGCTGAATCAAAGACTTGGGATATATCATCCATGGAAACAAATAAATCATCAAAAATGTCTGGTTCATGCTCGAATTGGGAAATTGAAACAGAGGTAGCAAAATCATGCGCCACTTTCCTTGGGTCATATTGTCTTCCAGGAATTGTTGAAAACTTAAGATTAGAAATCTTACCAACTTCTTTCTCAGCATGAGCAAAAATATTAAGAGTATAGTCACCACAGTTAAAAGGGAAGGTAGGCCACATAAGCTTTTTATTGCTTTTCAAAACTCTAGACATTCCTTCAACTGTCAGTTGATAGGAAATCTCTTGAGCTAATAGCTTATCTGGAACATATAGGGGAAGGATATGTGGCTGAAAAATACTCCCAAAAATTCTGATATAAGTGAATTTTTCTTCTTCGAACCAATCTCTGATAGCAGACAAATCAGTCTTGGCTTTATTGGACAGTCTAGGAGGGAAATGACCAAAAATGGTTTGGTAGATTGGAATTAGAAAACCATGGAAGACTATGTAAACATGAACTTTTAAATGTTCTTTCCATAAGAAACTATGATACACATGAATAGGAATAGGTTCTTTTGGATTCCATTTCCAACCTAGCATGGGGAACTCAGAATTGAAACAGAGGGCATCCAAAATATAACCACAAAAATGGAAAGGGGAAGAATTCCCTGAATTCTTATCTTTTCTATACTCTAGAATTCGATTAGCTATCTTATCCGACAAAATGACAATCCAATCCATAATTTCAGAATTAAGAGCAGAATGAATTAACGGGACCATTTGAATAGAAAATCTAGCAAAGTTGTTGTTTCTAAACAACCTACACATCATTACTGCGGCATAACAATATGGAGGTGTGAGAGACTCCACAAAGTACATACCTGATGCCTCTTGCTTATATTTCTCAGGGTTATTCCTCCATTCTTTGATTGGCTCTGCCTGGTTTGCATGTTCTGCAGCATATTATTTAAGGAATTCTTTGTTGTAAATCTTTTGTGGATTGGGAAGATGGTACATTGCTTTGATATCTTCTGCCCTGAATGACCCGAACACTGATCCAGAAGCAGAAAAAAAAGTCTTGTTTTGAATGGTCACATTGTCAATCACCCATCTGATAACATCATAGTAGGGAAAAATACTCACCCGGGCAGCAACTCGATGTAAAAATGAATTTTCCAATGCACTAAGTTGAGATTCAGACTCAGAGTCTGAATCTTCTTCATCAGGAACAGTTGCTTTGGGCACAACAACCCTAGGTTTCTCTTTTTCAAGAAAATTGTATACATTCTCCCATGTCATCTTCCCCAGTCCTTGACAGGAGGTGTCTGTGACTAGCTTGAGCTTCGCTGGTTTTTCCTTGGGCGGCATGTTTAGCACAGGAGCATTTGTAACAAAAGCAGCTTTAGACTTTCTGCTTCTCTTTGACATTTCAGAGTCGGGTAAACTCTCTCTAGTTCTGTGAATGAAAGGGTTCAAACTTTTGTTCTCCAATTCAAATGAATGCTTTCAGCCGAAATAAAACACAATAATGAGAACAGCAACAAAGATTTTAATTACCATTTAATCTCCCGGTATTTTCAATATAAATTCTCTCCAAGGGGTGACATTCGCCTATTGAGAAAAAAATAACCCATGATCCTCCGTTTGATTTTGAATTAATATTGTCGTACAATCGAAAATCAGTAAATCCTTCTAATAAATGTTAAAATTCACTTTTGATCTTTTGCGATGCAATGAATAAATTTAAAGGCAAAATAACAATCGCATCGCAAGTTATTTTGTTTTGGACTCATTGCAATCGTAAGTCTCGGATCCGATAAGTTTTATAAGGCAGATTTGATTTCCACATCGCATAAAAATTTGGGCATATGTTTTCTTTGCTACTGTTGAATGATGCAACACGATTCGCGTAACCGCAATCGCAAATCGCAAGTTCTTATGTCTTCAGCCGATTGCATTGGCAAGTCTTGGACCCGATATGTTTTATAAGGCAAATTTATTTTCCATATTTGGTTTAAGTTTTTTCACATTCAGCGGGGTTCACAGTTGCAAAAGGTTCATTTGATACGTTGTACTTTATCACGCAATGGAAAACTTTGATAAGTTTTCTTTTGTAATACTTTTACCTGTTTTATTATGTATAGTTTAAAAAATACATATCCCAATCTACTTTATTGTTTGAACAAAATCACTATAGATTTATTAATTTATTTTTTACCATATTAATTAAAAAAAATATAACTTTAATTTTATATTTAATTCTTTGTTTTTCAAATTTATTATTTTATTTTTAACTATGCAATCTCTTGTTCATAATTAATCTTTGTGCTTAGCCTACCTGCTTACACTCTCTGTCCATATACGAATTGTATTCATTTTTATTTTTTAAATCTACACACTCTAAGCCGGAACTTCAAATACATATAAGTCACAGTTCATAAACACATCGGCTCCGTTATCGCCATCGGGACTTTTATTAACATGTTCCACTGTTATGATTTTCTCCGATGCGATTCGTGAGGGTCCCACAAAGTTAATAAATTCTTTTGTCCATTCGATTTATTATAATTTATGCATTTGCCAATGGTTTAAAAGCCAACACCAAACCTGCTTATCAAATCTGCTGAATAATATGGATCGGGTCCACTTTAAAACAATGCAGACTACACATATAATATGCTCTCATATTCTAACCCCAACGCTAACCTTTGAAAAGTTTGGGCGCCACAGCTCTATAAACCTTTCTTTTCTATTTTCCGATGTGATTAATCACAACTCAATGCTTTTGATTGCGATTAATACATTTTCCAAAGTTCCGGTGCGATGCCCCTCCTCCGATACGATTGATGCATTCACAAACGTTCCGATGCGATTAATGCCTTTTAAGCCAGAATTTCAAACACATATAAATCACTGTCCATAAACACATCGGCTCCGCAATCGCCATCGGGACTTTTATTAACATGTTCCGCTATTATGATTTTCTCCGATGCGATTCGTGAGGGTCCCACAAGGTTAATAAATTCTTCTGTCCATTAGATTTATTATATTATTTTATTTTTTACCATATCAATTTAAAAAAATATAACTTTAATTTTATATTTAATTCTTTGTTTTTCAAATTTATTGCAGACTACGCATATAATACTGCTTTATAAACATTTCTTTTCTATTTTCCGTATATAACAATCTGTCAAAGACCATAAATGGTCACTGATACAAAGAAAAACGCTCTCTCTATGTATGTGTGTGTGATCTTACAGACCATAATGGGCAGCTCGTACAGGGAAAACACATTCAACACTGTCTCGTTATAAAGTACAAGACCTGGAGGATAAATATGAATCTTTTTGTAACGACAGTACAAATAATGGTGATAAAATCTAGGCATTTTGCAATAACAAGTGAAATTTTTTTGCCAATTAGATAACAGATAATTCAAATTAAAATAATTAAAATAAATAAACAATAATAAATCTTATAGTGAACCATGGAAAAAATAATGTTTTTTTGAAAACATATGTCTAATCAAGGTGAATTAATGTCACAATCAGGAAAAACCTGATGCGTAGTATCCTGCCAGTGGAAGGTACAATAAGGATTATATATGCATGTTAGGTTTTTGCAAATTTTAATCAAATAACTAAATTCCCAAAACTTTGGAACTTACTTAGAAAATTGTCCATTCAATTTAGAAATATAACATAAATAACAATTCATGACTTTAGGCGTATATTATGCCTTTAAGACTTAGGTAATATGCATGGCTTTATGACCTTGGGAATATATCCCCATAAAGTGGCCTTAGGCTAATATAAGGTTATGACTTTGGCTTGGGAACCATTTCTTAATTTAGTCCCCTCACATTTCCCTCTTATGGAATCTGAGCCTCCCATACTCTTTTGGTCTAGTATTTTGCAACTATGATGTTATTTTATTAATATATGTGAGTGTATGTACACTTTACATTACTAGGTTCTCAAAACTTAGTCTTTACAAGCTCTACAACCCAAAACCATATTGGTTGTTTAGCCTAGATAAAATATATGTACATAAATGTTTACAACTAGGGGTATTACGTGAAAACCCCTCCACAAATATCAAATATTTATCTTTATGGAATTTGTTTCTTGAGGTTATTAATAAAGTGAGCATTTTCTGCACTTCTCGAAAAAATTATATATCTCAATATTCTATCCCACACTCCTGGTATAATGTAAATGATTCGACACATTTATATGGCATGTTAATGTTGTAGTGGTAAAGATGACAAGTATATGCTAGAGAAGGCATTTTGTATTGTGAAAAAAATATGAAATTTTCCACTTAGTGATTGTTAAATTTCTCCAAAATTGTATATATCTTAATATTTGATCCCCCCTTCCTCCTTGTATAGTGTAAGTGATTCAACATTTGTTTATATGGCATGATAATTTTGCATTGGGAAAGGTGACAAGTATATGCCAAAGAAAGCATATTGTAGTGTGAGAAAAATATGAAATCAACCACTTAGTGATTGCGACCCACTCAAAAATGGGAATGGGATCAAGGAATGGAGGTTATCATTGGTGATACATCATTCTCATCATGCAATCATGTTACACTTAGGGATTCCTACTCTGAATTTACGATTTCCATTGTCTCTTATCATTCCACCATTATTGAGTTGGAGCATGCCATTTTCGTAAATATAAAGCATATTGGGACCATTATCTTGTCACTCATTTCACATATGAACTTTACTATGACATCATCTTGAGCACAAAGAGATATTGAGAAATTTGTCAATGTTTTTGTATAGTTGTATATTTGTCATTCTAAGCTTTATTAATCCATGTGATTTTTGTAGGTTGCAATTATGTCTAGACTTTTAGATTCAATAATTACTCAAATCTCGCTACCTTCCTCCACAATTGATCCAGGTGGATCGTACAGGGCCAAGTACAAGTGGCTTAAGTACAAAGGCTCAAAAATCAAAGTGTAAGAAATGTGGCAAACTTAGTGTCAAGTTGAAGATCTCGTCTTTCTGATTCCAACAGCACAGACAACACTCAATTCCGAGTCCGTATGAAGGAGTTATGAGTAGTCAAAGTTTGAGGGTTGACTTGGTGATTGGGCAGCTTAAGGAGGAAACAAATTTGCAGAAACTCGACCACTGGATTCCAACCAACTTTGGCCAGATTCCGGGTGAAATTGTGGGATGGTTAAATTGACTCCTTCATTCAATTTCATAATTTTAAAAAATATCGATTTGTTTTAAAGTATATATATATATATATATATATATATATATATATATATATATATATGGAGGGCAGGCCATGACCCCCACCCTCCCCATCCAACGAATATAAAAAATGTATTAAAATAAGGGGGGTCGGTGGCCATGACCCTGCCACCCCCACAACTATGGAAACAACATATTAAATATGGGTGGGTGGGCGGGGGTTGGCAACCCCACCTCCCAACCCAACCACACTCCACATGTTTAAAACGGAGCCGGCGGAGATATGGGGCAGGTCGCCTAATGCGGGCCTGACCCCCCCAACGTACCCACTTGCATTTAAATCTATGCATCAGGGTTTTAAAAAAATGCAGACCATAGTTTTTAAAACAAAATTTTGCTTAATATAGAGGGGGCGGGGTTTGACCACCCGACCCCCTCCCTCCAATGCGGGATCTCAACCAACTCAGCCAACGGACTCCTTGGGGAAGGAGTCCACCCGACTTTTAATATATAAACCTACATTTCATAAGTGCGCCCAGCAGGCTAGGAGCGGCACAGAGTACGAGACAGGGTGGAACCATGAGCGCTTCGCAGGTAGGGGGCAGAACCATGATCTGAGCCATTTCCAGAGGGGCCAGATTTTCACTTTGTCAGAATCAAGAAAATTTTATATGGATTTTGCACCTCTCAGTGCCACGAATCCAACAGTGTTGTCCATTTCTTCATCAGAGGTCTCCAATTTTCGGGCACTTTCAGCTATTGAGGTATAAGGGTGTAATTTTGCATTTATGCTTAGACTTTCATTTTTTATACCACTTAATGAAAGAGGGCCTCCCCACTGATTGGATAGAGCCCCAAGACATAGTCCCTCCTAGAAGAACTCCAATATCAATTCTGTGTCTTCTTGCATGATTTTATGTGCTTCTCTTTTCTTATGTTTATGCCTTTAAAGTTTCATGGTTAAGATGCAAATTTTACATGTAATTCTTTAACACATCTCAAAGAATTTTTTTTTGGATCAAGTGGTATCAGAGCAGGTGTTTGTAGATGTGAATTACATGTTTGTATGCTAACTAGAAATAGGCTATGAAGAGGCGAAGGGACACTAAATTCTTTTGATCTTGAAGCAGGGCGTGCACATCAAAGAAGAAACATGGATGACGATGTTCGAAATGAGGAAGAGATAAACTTCCACAAGACCTTCTACACCATGGCTGATCGGGCCAAGAAGTTGTTTTATAGACTTGAGAAACTAGATAAAGTAGGGGAGAATGCTTCAGAAGGACAAGGTTCAGGGCATGGAGATAATTGAGGAGATTTAGATCCATCTCCTTCTCCTCCAGCGAGTGAAAGCTCATCCTCCTCTTCTCACCATCATCATAGGAATTCAGGACATGCATCTGATAAACCTTTCTTTAAGTTAGATGTCAAATTTGATCTACCCATGTTTAATGGTGAAAGTAATGCATAGAAACTTAACAAATGGATTAGGCAGCTTGAACTCTACTGCAGGATTCAACAGATTTTGAAGGATGAGGCAAAGATCCAGTTGGCTTCTCTTCGACTGAATGGCACCGCTCTCATCTGGTGGGAGAGAAAACTTCAAGGCAGTAGTAATTTGGGTAACCTTCTTTTCTCATGTTCAAATTTTATTGTTGCACTTAAATATCAATTCTATCCCTTGGGTTATAAGAAAAAATCCTTGATGGAGCAGCAGTACCTAAGGCAAGGTAAAGGAAAAAACATGCAAAGCTTTACCGAGGAATCTAGAAACAAGCACTAAGTTTAGGCATTTCATTAGATTCACCTGAAGTGGTAACTAAGTATATTGGGTCATTACATAGTTACTTTAGAAATTCATTGTTAATGTTTGAACCTACTACTATTGACTCGACCAATGTAAATGCCATTCATCTTGAAACAAGGGCAGAATTGATAAATATGATCATTAAAAGAAACCACCTTTCAAACCTTCAAATGTAAAATTCAAAGGGAAAGGAAAGGGAAAGGAAAAGAAGATGACATTGATGAATAAAGATGAAGGAGAAAAGCCTTATTGCACTCACTACAAAAAGGAAGTTCATTACGATGATCATTGTTAGAAGTTTTACCTGAAAAAGAAGCCAAAGAGATATGGTGGAAAAGGCAAGCAAAAGACGGTAGCAACCGCACAACAAGACCTTGGATCTGAATCTGGCGATGAGGCATTGATCATAGAAACAAGCACAAAAGATACTCTTTCTCTTCATGTTAATTCTGAATCACATGGAAGCACTAGTTCAACAGATGTGCCTCTTCCCAATGAACGAAAGAGAATTTAGTTGTTTCATATTAAAGTTGTCATAAATCATACAAAAGTACAAACTTTATTTGATTCAGGCTCTCAAGAAAATTTAATCTCAGAATCCTTGGTTAAAAAGTTAGGCTTATAAGTTAAGCCTCATCCGAAACCTTATCCTCTTGGATGGATACATGACAAAGTAAAATTAAATGTAACCAAGTAGTATACGGTCAATTTCGTAATTACTTCTAAACTAGTGGATGAAGTAGAACTGGAAATCATACCATTGGATATCTGTGGTATTGTGTTAGGGAGTCCCTATATTTACGATAGGAAAGTAGCTTTCTTTCGACATGAAAATAAATACCATCACAAAATATGGGATAGAGTATATTGTAAGAGCTCATCAAACCAAGATCAGTGCTAGTCTTGCAAGTGCAAGATAGTTGAAGAGATTGGTCAATTCCAGCAAGGGGTGTTTTCTCATGGTTGTGAGAGAAAAAGATGCAGAAAAATCTAACTCTTTCCAAGGATGTGATCCGACTCATAAACAGGAATTATGTGAATTTATTTCTAACTATGATGAGAAGTTTCAGGAACCTAGAGGATTGCCTCTAAAACGAGAAATCGAACATGAGATCCATTTGCAGCATGATGCTCCATTGCAAAACATTGGTATGTACAGGATGTCATCTATCGAGATGGAGGAGATAAAAAAGCAGGTACAAGAATTGTTGAACCAAAGGTTCACCAGGCCAAGTACTTCTCCACGTGGCTCGTCGATCGTGTTAGTACCCAAGAAAGATGGCACATGGAGGATATGCGTGGATTATCGGGCACTAAAAAAAATCATGGTGAAAAATCGATACCCTCTCCCTCACATTGATGACTTGTTAGATCAATTAAAGAATTCTATCTATTTCACCAAATTGGATTTGCGTAGTGGTTATCACCAGGTCAGAATTACCACTACAAGGAAAATATCCTCTAGCGAAGGTTATAAAGGAGGTTTTTAATGTTATAAAATTGGCCAAAAATGTCAAAAAAAAAATTTGCTACAACATTCGTTTATGGTTACGGAGGTTTTGGCGGAGCTTTTAAAGGAAATTCAACACAACTAAAAAAAATGGGTGGCCAAAGGTTATTACAAACGTTTTTTTCATTGGTGTGCTACTAGGGCTTTAACGCACTGGTGCGTACATGTATAAGGTGCCCCGGGCTGATCGAAGGAGAATGCACCAGGCCGTTAAGGTATAAAACCACACCGGGCGTAGTGTTGGTGATACAACGCACGGGGCCATTCTACTTGGTCTTGGGATTTGTGCAGTGCCCATAGGTTGTATCAATGCACCGATGCGTAGAATTATAGAAACGCATCAGTGCGTAGTATCACACAATTGCACTAAGATTTATAATTGGTATCGATATTCGTGTGGTGCCCATAGGTCGTACAAATGCACCGGTGCGTATAGACACATAAACGTACCAGTGCGCAATATCACACAAACGCACCAAGATTTATAATTGGTATCGGTATTTGTGTGGTGCCCATAGGTCGTACAAATGCACTGGTGCGTATAGACACATTAACGCACCAGTGTGTAGTAACACACAAATGAACGGAGATTTATAATTGGTATCGGTATTTGTGCGGTGCCTAGAGGTCGTAGAAACGCACCGATGTGCTTCAGAATACAAACAAACCGGTGTACAGTAACTGACATGCACCGGTTTTCATTTTTTATTGTTTATATCGACCTATGACAGTGAAATTATTGTGATTTTTTAAAATTCATTATTCATCAAAAGTCGACACATCTTATCACAGTATTCATATTAATTAAATTTTTATTAATGCATTTGAATGTGATGTTTCGATTAATTTGTTATATCATATCATAATTATTGTGATTTTTAAAATTAATTATTCGTCAAAAGTCGACACATATATATCTTATAACAACGTTCATATGAATTAAATTTTTATTAGTGCATTTGAATGTGATGTTTGGATTAATTTGTTATATCATATCATCAAATTTCACATCTCTTCATTGTAATATTTAATCATCCATATATTTCACAGTGACAATGGAGAATGCAATAGAATAAATTAAAACATTATATATATATATATATATATATATATATATATAAGACAGACTTTGTCATACAAAATGGGACAGTTATTGGTATCCCTTTGCCTTTCAATTGGGACACTATGTCCATTATATTAAACAAAATGTCTGATTTCACAGGATAATATCAGAAAAAAATACAATGCCTTGCTTTGATATCCAAACATAGTGATCATCATTCTTCGCTTGAATTGTTGTCACTGCTAGAGCTACTTCCATGACTTAGGTTATTTTCAGGAATGTTTTGTTCATGGTGTTGATTGTTTTCTTCTTTTTCACCTTCCATCTATAAACATAAAAATAAATTGTAATGAGTATTTATACATTGGTGATAATAATGAAATTTGAAATATTAAATAATATACATCAATGTAAATCGAAAAGAAATGACGTACCATTGCAACAATTTTGAATTGTTGTCACTGCTAGAGCTACTTCCATGACTTGGGTTATTTTAAGGAATGTTTTGTTCATGGTGTTGATTGTCTTCTTCTTCTTCACCTTCCATCTACAAACATAAAAATAAATTGTAATGAGTGTATATACATTGGTGATAATAATGAAAATTGAAATATTAAATAATATACATCAATGTAAATCGAAAAGAAATGACGTACCATTGCAACAATTGACTCATAAACTATACACATTCTTTCAAAACCATGAAACATGTCGTCTTTCAAGATTTCATTTGTGGGCGCAATTCCATACTTTGTTTCCTACAAGTTTTATACCCCATAACAAATCATATATTTAATATAAAAGGATTTTTTGTTCTATTAATTATAGACGGAGCTAAGAAAACAAGATCGATAGATGCTTTCAAATTCCACAATTAAGTTATGATATACCAACATATACTCACAACCCATATTTAACCCAATTTCAACTAGTTCCTCTTATGGTTCTTCTTTGTATGTTAGCACCTGTTTGAAGACATTCAATGATGACTTTTGTAAAATAACTTAAAAAATACAAAAATTAAATCTAGTTAAGTTGTTTTAAGGAAGTAACAATTACTCACAAACTTAGATATCAACCCTTTTCTTCCTTGTCGTCCTATTTATGTGCTGAATGGGTTCCATTTTCTTTTATTTTTGGCAAAAAAATACTTGAAAATGAATATTTAATGTTAAATTGTTTATTTATTGTACCTAATGATCGAAAAATTCAATGATTACATATTACATTCACTACAAGGAAAAGACCCTCTAGCGAAGGTTATAAAGGAGGTTTTTAGTGTTATAAAAATGGCCAAAATTGTCAAAAAAACATTTTCTACAACATCCGTTTATGGTTACAGAGGTTTTGGCAGAGATTTTAATGGAAATTCAACACAACAAAAAAAAAATGGGCGGTCGGAGGTTATTACGGATGTTTTTTTTCATCAGTACTATGGCTTTAACGCACCGATGTGTACATGTAGGAGGTGCCCCAGGGCAGTCAAAGGAGAATGCACCAGGCCGTTAAGGTATAAAATCACACCGGGCGTAGTGTTGGTAATACAATGCATAGGGCCATTCTAATTGGTCTTGGGATTTGCGCGGTGCCCATAGGTCATATCAATGCACCGGTGCGTAGACTTATAGAAACACACTAGTGCACATTATCACACAAACGCACCAAGATTTATAATCGGTATCGATATTTGTGTAGTGCCCATAGGTCATACAAATGCATCGGTGCGTATAAACACATAACACCTCGATGCGCAGTAACATAGAAACGCACCGAGATTCATAATTGGTATCGATATTCGTGTGGTGCCCATAGGTCATACAATGACACCAATGCATATAGACACATAAACGCCCCAATGCACAGTAACACACAAACACACCGAGATTTATAATTGGTATCGGTATTCGTGCAGTGCCCATAGGTCGTAGAAATGCACCGGTGCGCTTCAGAATACAAATGCATCAGTGTAGAGTAACTGACACGCACCGATTTTCATTTTGTATTTTTTAGAAACATCGACCTGTGACAGTGCAATTATTGTGATTGTTTTAAATTCATTATTCATCAAAATTCGACACATCTTATAACAATATTCATATTAATTAAATTTTTATTAATGCATTTGAATGTGATGTTTGGATTAATTTGTTATATCATATCAAAATTATTGTGGTTTTTTAAAATTCATTATTCATCAAAAGTCAACACATATATATCTTATAACAATATTCATATGAATTAAATTTTTATTAGTGCATTTGAGAAGGACAATGGAGAACACAATAGCGACAATGGAGAATGCAGTAAAATAAATTAAAACATATTTTATGATCATATATATATATATAAGACAGTCTTTGTCATACAAAATGAGACAGTTATTGGTATCCCTTTGTCTTTCAATTGGGACACTATGTCCATTACATTAAACAAAATGTATGATTTCATAGACATATTTCAAAAAATACTACGCCTTACTTTGATATCCAAACATAGTGATCATCATTCTTCGCTTGAACTACTGTCGCTGCTAGAGCTACTTCCATGACTTGGTTTATTTTCAAGAATGTTTTGTTCACAGTGTTGATTGTTTTCTTCTTGTTTACCTTCCATCTACAAACATAAAAATAAACTGAAATGAGTATATATACATTGGTGAGAATAATGAAAATTTCAATATTAAATAATATACATCAATGTAAATCGAAAAGAAAAATGATGCACCATAGCAACAATTGACTCATAAACTACACACATTCTTTCAAAACCATGTACCATGCCATATTTCAAAATTTTATCTGTTGGCGCAGTTCCATACTTTGTTTCCTGCAAGTTTTATGCCTCATAACAAATCATATATTTAGTATAAAATAATTTTCTTTTCTATTAATTATAGATGGAGCTAAGTAAAACAAGATTGATAGATGCTTACAAATTCCACAATTAATGTCTGATATGACAACATATACTCACAACCCATATTTAACCCAATTTCAATCAATTCCTTTGATGGTTCTTCTTTGTATGTTAGCACCTATTTGAAGACATTCAATGATGATTTTTGTAAAACAACTTAAAAAATACCAAAATGAAATCTAGTTAAGTTGTTATAAGGAAGTAACAATTACTCACAAACTTAGATATCAACCATTTTCTTCCTTGTCATCCTGTTTTATGTGCTGAATGGGTTCCATTTTCTTTTCTTTTCTGCAAGAAAATACTTGAAAATTAATATTTAATGCTAAATTGTTTATTTATTGTACCTAATGATCACAAAATTCAATGATTACATATTACATTTGAAGCACGTTGTTGTTGAGATGGCTCCTCCAGCGATGCAATTTTGTCCATTTCTTTGACCATCTCCTTGTACACCTTTTTGGATATTCCTACTGGCATATTTCTAATATCAGCTCGTTCATCTTTTGAGATTTTCATAATCTTCTTGAAAATGTAACATGACAATAAACTATTTAATTTTTATATTGATATATGAAAAATAAATATAACAAAAGTGATATTTATAAATAATTCTAGACAAACATTTAAAGGAATATTACTTTTTAATTCCTTATTTTTTGTTGTTGTACGTTTTTGCTATTAAAAGTCTGACATGTCTCATTGACCAATTCTCTAGAAACTCTTCCTATAGTTTAGATAAAATTTGGTTCTTGGAATCATTGGATTGGTTTTTGTATTGTACGTGGAAAGAACGTCTATACATTTGCTCCACTAGATCCCTCAATCTTTTGTAAAAGTTTCCCCCCCTTTCGTTAACTTCCAGCACCACTTCAGATGAGCTAAGGAGCAATTCATTTTCATTTTCATTTTCTATTTTTTTTCTTTTCTTAGAACAACATTCCTTTTATGAGTTGTTGGTCCCTATAGAACCTTAAACATATGTGAATTAATAGACTGTTTGAGACATGTTATCTAATAATTTTAATTATATTATTAATGAAAATTAAAAAAAAAGAAACTCATATTGGATCGATAGTATTTTTCATTCACCTAATTCATCCTTTTGCAAATTTTCCATCAAGCTTTTACGCTCTTCTGGTCCTAGATCAGAAATAATCTTATCAAGCTTCGTCATTTTATGCCTCTACATGATACACAACAAACAATACATATTAGTTAAACTTACATATAGTTCAAAAATAATATTTTTTGTAAAGAATATACAAAGAACTTGTCTTTTTTTCTTTTCTTAATGTGTTATCAGTATTTTTGTTACTTGATCTCTTGTCAGTCATTTCTTTATCAATCTCAAACATGTACCATATCATTCATTAATATATTTATAAATAAATTGTCAACTTTTTAAGTAAAAAAAAATCTCAAGCAATCGGTGTGCCATTCATAGTGTACGCATCGATGCCGGTGCGTGGGGGTCTTCGAAACACACCGCACAAACAGTATAATTTTTTGTTTTTTATTTTTTTATCACATTACCTTCATGGTGCGCTTGTACAATAAAGAGCACCGATGTGCTAGGTTACGCCAGGCGCACCGATGAAAAAAAAATATGTTTTTTTTTAAATTCACACAAGGGCCGACATGGATTGGGATTAGACTATGCAAATCATCTCATCGGTTGGATGTCTTAAGTCTATATTTAGCAATACAAACCCTATAAATCTAAATTGAAAAACCCTAATTCTGAAATCATAGAAAGAGGGATAAGAAAGAGCAGAAACAAAAAGAATGTAGGGTTTGTATTTTTTGAAAGTGTATTTTTTTTTGCGAAACAAAACGTTCACGGCGCGCCATAATGAAATAGCGCACCGACTGCATATTTTACAAATGGCACACTGAAAAAAATATATATTTTTTTCAATTTTTTATCACAGTACTTTCGCGGTGCGCTGGTATAATAGAGCGCACCAGTGTGCTATGTTACGCAGGGCGCACTGATGAAAAAAAATCTTTTTTTTTTAATTTATGCAAGGGCCAACATGGATTGGGATTCGACTATGCATGTCATCCCATGGGTTGGATGTCTTGGGCTTATATTTAGCAATACAAACCCTATAAATATAACTTGCAAAGCCCTAATTCTAAAATCACAGAAACAAAGAGAAGAAAGGGCAGAAACAAAAAGGATGTAGGTTTTGTTTCTAAAATGGATTTTTTGTGCAAAATAGCACGTTCGCAGTGCGCCATATTGAAATAACACACCCGTGCCATATTTTACTTATGGAACACCGATAAAAAATTATTTTGTTTTTAAATTTTTTATCGCTGCACTTTTGTAGTGCATTGGTATAATAGAGCGCATCAGTGCACTATGTTACGCAGGGCGTACTGAGGAAAAAAAATTTGTTTTTTTAAAATTCATGCAAGGGCCTACATGGATTGGGATCTGACTATGCAAGTTGTCCCATGGGTTGGATGTCTTACGACTATACAAACCCTATAAATCTAAATTGAAAAGCCCTAGTTTTAAAATCACAGAAAGAGGGAGAAGAAAGGGTAGGAAAAAATAAATCTAGGGTTTGTTTCTAAAAATGGATTTTTTTTTACCTGAAAACTATAGAAAAAGTAAAAAAAAAAAACTGCAGAAAAAAAAAAGTAAAAAAAAACAATAAATTTTGATTTTGTTCTTTTACTGCATAAAAAAACTACAGAAAAAAGTAAAAAAACAATAAAATTTGATTTTTTTTCTTTTACTGCATAAAACAAACTGCAGAAAAAGTAAAGAAAGCAATAAACTTTATTCACGAGATCATTTGAAATTCTATGCTACAGGGTTTGAATCACCAGAGGTTTGGAATTCCGATTGTCTGAATACTTCTGTTCGAATGTACTTCCCTGCTCCACAGTGCTCTCATGCTCTGTTTGCTCCAAGTATGTCTCCTGCAATCTCTGGCTGAATTTTTTTGCAAAATAGTGAAATAATGAAAAGTGTTTAGTATTTAAAGAAATGTTTAATGAAATTAGATTTTTGAAAATATTTTTGCACCCATTTTTCAATTTACCGCTTTTTTTTCACTAAAAGAAAATAGAGTTATGTTTTTTTTATTTGCGGTTATTCGTCACCGGTGCGTCCCTTAATCGAACCGCACCAGTGTGTCTAGGTGTAAAATGACAGCAGTGCACATTACCAAAAATGCACAGGTGCGGTGATCTGTACATTAGGCACCGAAATTACATTTATGTGTGTGCACCAAAATTTATCGTTGTTTTTCTCAAATGCAGAGAGGAAATATCATAATTATATCGAATGGATAATTCTTCAAAATCCAACTCGTTCCATAATATTTCTCAAAGTCCATCGCAAATTTATCCCTATCCATCTCAAGACGTAATATTTACTTCAAATTTTATTTATATTTTCACTATCTAATTGAATTTATGTTTTTAATCCATGCAGTCAATCATACACAACTTGATTAGATTTATAATGCATACAAATTTGCAGGTTCATGCAGATTCAACATCAAGTTGAGATGCACAAAATATTCAAACTGGCACTCCAAAACGTTAGAAGTTCTTATTAGGAACTGGATACCGCAAGGCACATTTGGTAGATGAAAATGGACAACTGCTTCACCTTGCCAATTGTAACAATATTGCATCTTCTAGCCACAAACCTGGGACAATGATGGTAATAATTATAATTGTTTGGTATATATATTGATTAATATGTAATTATTTCAACATCAAACCAATTTAGAATCATGAAATATTGTCAACGTGGTTACTAATTGATATCATATATTTTGTACTAATCATGTTCAAATATTTCTTTTTATATTATTAGGATTCCAGTAATGATGAACGACCTACCTACCATTTTTCGTTGCACCCCATGACAATGTCAAATCGAGAGAAGACTAAATTAAGAGAAAAAATCGGAGAGGAATGATACCAAGAATGGTTGAATCAACCATCGATTCAATTCCTGCTATGTCTAGATTCACCAATTAGGAATGAATACAACAATAGTAGTTCTTCACAAGCTGGCAATGGAGGCAATAAAATAGAGGTTTGTATGGATGATTATGTAAGGGATACGACTGCCATGGAGACAATGTTGTTAGATGCATTCCAAAACGATGATCAACTAGGGGATGATGCTCATATCACTGACACCTTTTTCGAAAGCCTTAAATTTGCTTCCACCACCCCTCTCTTTGGACCTGGCAGTTAGTTAAAGTCTACCCAGTTGGGAACAATGATGTTACTATACAACTTGAAAGCAAAGTTTGGCTTGTCGAATTATTTACAATTATTTAAAATTTACAAATTTACAAATTTAAAAATTTTAATAAATTCATTTCACATTAATACAATTAAAATTTTACAAATATTTTACTTACAATTACAATTACAATTTTACAATTTTACATACAATTACAATTAAATTTACAATTAAAATTTTACAAGTCAAAATCACTAACATCATCGTGATCATGATCATCTAACAAAACACAATTAACATTATATATTAACATCATCACAACACAAACATCAAATATACATCTCATGTCAAATAAATCATGCTATCACATACACATCTATCTGCAAGCTGCACATTAAATGAACATATCTAACATGACCTAACAATATACACATCATGATGATTACCAACATGTAAATTAAGTACAACCGCAACATGAACATAAAATACATGGACCATATATATATATATATATAACTGAATAATGTTAAAAATATACAATTGTAATATAAATGTCATGGATCAGCTGATGGTAGTACAACATCAATATCAGTACAAGTGGAGGCCTGCTCAGTCAATGGTGCAGCCTCGATGATCGATGGTCCAGCTTGCTCATGATCATGAGTACTGATGGATGCTACAGGCTACTGACTAGAGATGGCCAATGCTCTAACCTCATCTCCATGATGACTGTTGTTGGATGCTAGTGGAGGCTCATGCTCATCTGGCACGGCACGAGGTGAATGATCATGAGATGATGAGACGCTACTCGTGGATTGTCCATCACGTGTTGCAGCTCGACCACACCTATAACATGCAACATTCCTCATCAGTCACGTAACAATTGTCGTAACTCCTACGGCAAGCCATATAAGGTTGTACATGTCATGCGGCATGCCTCTCCACATCTGTAATAGCCTATCATCGGCCTCTATGTCTCTGTAATGAGCGGGCCTGATGCCTGCCTCAAAAATCAATGCACTAAGTTGGTCGCTCAACTCCATCTTGTATCTAGCATCAAGTTGACTGCGCCTAGAAAAACGCGGTACTGGCGCACCAGTAGGAGCAAGTCTCTCTGTACCGGCCTCCTGATGATCCTCAGCATTTGGCATGCCATGATCGTCATCAGGATCCACACCTGGATCATGTGGTGGTGTCGGCATGTCGTCGCCATCAAAAGTGCCAATGTCTGCAAAATATATACAAGTACACAACAATAATTAGACAATTTCATTACACAATTTAATAAAAACAAGTTAAAGAACATGCTAGAATAAATTTAATTAGAATTAGAATAGTAATATTACCTCTATCATCTGGCGGCTCATCAGCTGTGAAGAGGATGTTGGCACACCCTCGCCAATCCAAACCCACGTAAGGACAGGGGACCATAATGAAGAGATGCTCATCAACACTGGCTAGCAACTCCAATGCATCATGCAATATCCTTGATAGAAATAGAGTCTCGTCCCTCTTACGCATCATCTGCCCCCACATGTGCATACGTGCCTCAAACATCGGCCTGCGAGGCTGCCAAATAAAAGTAGGCCTCATCTCTGGAAACCTCTCAAAAAATAAACAAAAAGGCTCTGAATAAAAAGGGAAGTTCACCCTCCCTTGTGCATGAGCACGACATCTATCTAAGGATGTACAACATTGCCGCAAAAAAATGGTAGACCAACTGACAAGTCGTGGCTCCTGTACTAAAGAATCAACATAATATGGAAGTGAGAAACTAATGCATTGCTATTCACTGGTGTTGTGCAAAATGGTAAAAATGATAAGTGAGAGACATTGCACCTCCTCCCTACCAAATGCACCAATACGTAACTGACCTCCAGTGACCCGAAAATCTGCAAGAGATGGTACATTTGCTCCAATGTATCTCTGGGAGTAAACTAACTGACTCCCTGCTACACAGCCAGCTGGAACCTTTGGGAACGAGGGAAAATTCATCCCTCTCCTCGATAGACCTGTAATGAAATATATATCCTTCTCATTGGGCATGTACCACTGGTTGATACCAACCCGAAAAGCCTGTTGTTGGGCATTCCACCTTTGGATAAGATGTTTCAAAAACAAACTATGGTTCTTTAGGGAAGTAGCCTCCTCATAGAACTTGAGGAGGCCTACTTGCCTTAGGAGCCCCTACGTAGCTGCTGTAATAGGGCGAGGGTATGCATCTCTCTCCCTCTCACGTGTCTCCCACAGGCGAACCATGTTATACTGCTCCGCTTGTTGTTGTTGTTATTCCCCCTCTTCTCTCCTTTCACATATCTGAATGATTAACATATTAAACACAATTTTTTTATTAAATGAGACATGTATTTAGAAAGAAACATATATATATATATATATATATATATATATATATATATATATTTTGAAAATAAAATAAAATAACAGTTGGTGCACCAAAAACAAAGTCACGCACCTATCCTGGTGCGACCAAGGCAGTGCTCCAGAAAATTTGTAGCGCACTGTTGACTATGTACGGTGTCAGAAGGGCGGTGCACTGGCTAAATTCTACGCCTTGAGGTGTATAGTTAAGTCAGTGGACCGACCTCCTGCCATCATGACACAGTGAACAGTGCGGTATTTTACAAGGCCGCACCATTGACGTAGGCGAAATACATAAAGTTGTGCGCTGACAGAAATAACCGTCCTGGGGTGGCTATTTTAGTCAACGCACCACGTCGACGCAATTCCACTAGATCAACGATGCAGCCAGGTAATAGATCGCACCACACTTTAAAAAAAAAAAAACACAGTGCGCCTTTTGTACCACCCCGAAACTTGTGCGGATACAGTTAGCACTGGTTTACCAGGATGAACCGTTGACCATGTTGAAATGTGGTATGTGGTGTGCTGACAACATTACCCACCCCAGGGCGGCTAATTCAGTCAACGCACCATGGTGACATTGTCAATGGTGCGGCTTGGAAAATGTCTACA
The DNA here is from genome assembly GCA_034641835.2 of Pinus albicaulis. Taxonomy (NCBI): domain Eukaryota; kingdom Viridiplantae; phylum Streptophyta; class Pinopsida; order Pinales; family Pinaceae; genus Pinus; species Pinus albicaulis. The sequence continues at coordinate 146,449 of JAXQQM020091390.1, read as the reverse complement.
CCACACTTTTTAATTTTTTTTTAAATAACACGGTGCGCCTATAGGTACTGCCCTAGAACCGGTGCGGATACCGTTAGCACCGATTGCGATGTGGCCTGCAAATTTACAGGCAGCACTGCAGACCGGTGCGAGTTGAACGGCTCGAGCGCACCGTGCGACAATTTTTTTCTTTTCTTTTAAATGGTTAATTTTAAGGTTATTTGAAGTTCTAATACGATAAAAGGCTTAATTATGGAAAAACAAGAAAAATACCTGTACATTTTCCCGTTGAGGAGGCATATTGCCTGTAGAATTTGCAAAACAAAATTTGTTCACTGTTTTTCAAAACTCAAGCTGGAGATTGGTGGGCAATGCACAGCAGCAGTGCCTGCAATGAGTGCAATGGGAGCACCGATGTCAGGGCAGCTCAGACAAGGATAAATTTCACCAGTGCTTGAGAGCTCTATAGCACTGACAAAAGTGAAAAATGCAGTTTTTGGCCATAATTTTTTTTTAATTAACCTTGTTTCGGTGCGCTGGGTTTTATGGGCGACCCAGTGCATTTTGTCATTCTGCATCGGGCGACTTCTGTTTTCGCGCACTTTTTATGAGGCACCGGTGTGGACGTTGTGTAAAGCACTGATGCGTTTCTTCATGCTGCACCGGGCGGTTTCTGTTTTTGCGTGCTTTTTATGAGGCACCAGTGCAGTCGTTGTGTTAAGCATCGGTGCGCTACAGTGATAAAACGCACTGGGCAGGTGTGTACGGAGCACACGGTGTCCAGTGTGCCAATGTTTTGTGCGGTTTTTTGGCCGTAATTTTTTTATTATTTAACCCCATTCCGGTGCGCACATTTTTATAGGCGCACCAGTGCATTTCTTCATTCTGCATCGGGCGGTTTCTGTTTTCATGCACTTTTTATGAGACACCGGTGCAGACATTGTGTAATGCACTAGTGCGCTATAGTAATAAAACGCACCGGGAAGGTGTGTACGGAGTGCACAGTGTCCAGTGTGCCAAGGTTTTATACGGTTTTTTGGCCGTAATTTTTTTCATATTTAACCTTGTTCCGATGCGTAGGGTTTATGGGCGCACCGGTGCGTTTTCTTAATTTTGCACCGAGTTGTTTTTATTTTTGCGCACTTTTTATGAGGCACTGGTGCGGAATTTTTGTAAAGGACCAGTGCACTACAAACATAAAATGCACCAGGTGGGTTTGTACGGAGCACACGGTGTCCGGTGTGCCAATGTTTTGTGTGGTTTTTTTGGCCATAAATTTTTTTTTTATTTAACCCTGTTTCAGTGCATGGGATTTTAAGGGTGCACCAGTGCTTTTTCTTTATTATGGCCAGGCGGTTTTTGTTTTCATGCGCTTTTGATGAGGCACCAGTGCGGAGGTGTTGTAAAGAACCGGTGCGCTACATAAATATAATGCACCGGGCGAGTGGGTATGAAGCGCACGGTGTCCGATGTGCCAATATTTGTGAGCACCGGTGTTTTCTTGTGTTGAACGCACCGGTGCATTTTACAGTTATGAGCGCACCGGACGAAATACATCCGCAAATATCTACGCCCGCCAATCTCCTCTAGTAACCTCCACTAGAAACAGATGTCTAGTGTATTTTTATAAGGGGTTCCTCAAAAACATCCACTAGAGGGTCTTTTCCTTGTAGTGTTTGAAGTATGTTGTTGTTGAGATGGTTCCTCCTGTGATGCAATTTTGTCCATTTCTTTGACCATCTCCTTGTACACCTTTTTGGAAATTCCTACTGGCATATTTCTAATATCATCTCGTTCATCTTTTAAGATTTTCATAATATTCCTAAAAATGTAACATGACAATAAACTATTTAATTTTTATATTGATATATGAAAAGTAAATATAACAAAAGTGATATTTATAAATAATTATAGACAAACATTTAAAGGAATATTACTTTTTCATTCCTTCTTTTTTGTTGTTGTACGTTTTTGCTATTAAAAGTCTAACATGTCTCATTAACCAATTCTATGGAAACTGTTCCTATAGTTTAGATAAAATTTAGTTCTTGGAATCATTGGATTGGTTTTTGTATTGTAAGTGGAAATAACGTCTATACATTCGTTCCACTAGATCCCTCAAAATTTTGTAAAAGATTTCCCCCCTTTCTTTAACCTCCAGCACCACTCCAGATGAGCAAAGGAGAAATTCATTTTCATTTGCATGTTCTATCTTTTTTCTTTTCTTAGAAAAACATTCATTTTCTGAGTTGTTGGTCCCTGTAGAACATTAAACAGATGTGAATTAATAGACTATTTGACATATGTTATCTAATAATTTTAATTATATTATTAATGAAAATTAAGAAAAGAAACTCATATTGGATCGATAGTATTTTTTCATTCACCTGATTCATCCTTTTTCAAATTTTCCATCAAGATTTTACGCTCTTCTGGTCCTAGATCATATATAATCTTATCGAGCTTCGTCATTTTGTAGCTCTACATGATACATAGAAAACAATACATATTAGTTAAACTTACATATAGTTCAAAAATAATATTGTTTGTAAAGAATTTACAAAAAACTTTCATTTTTTGCTTTTCTTGATGTGTTATCAATATTTTTGTTACTTGATCTCTTGTTAGCCATTTCTTTATCAATTTCAAACCTGTACCATATCATTCATTAATATATTTATAAATAAATTGTTAACTTTTCAAGTAAAAAAAAAAAATCTCAAGAAACTGGTGCGCCATTTATGGTGTACGCACCGACGCCAGTGTGTGGGGGTCTTATAAACGCACTGCATAAACAGTATAATAGACTGTACGATGCTCTATGTCAACAAGGAGCACTGGTGCATTACATGTCAACCACCGCACCGATTAACATAGATAAAATAATAAAAATCGTCCAGTGTTGGGTTTTGTAGCATAACCCAGTGCCATATTTTACATATGGCGCAGTGATAAAAAAAATATTTTTTTAATTTTTTATCACCGTAATTTTGTTGTGTGCTTGTACAATACAGAGCACTGGTGTGCTAGGTTACGCTGGGTGCACCGATGAAAAAAAACTCTGTTTTTTTTTAAATTAACGCAAGCGCCGACATAGATTAGGATCTGACTATGCAAATCATCCTGTCGGTTGGATGTCTTAGGTCTATATTTAGCAATATAAACTCTATAAATATAAATTGAAAAGCCCTAATTCTAAAATCATAGAAAGAGGAAGAAGAAATGGCAGAAACAAAAAGAATGTAGGGTTTGTTTCTAAAATGGATTTTTTTTTTTTTTTGCGAAACAGAATGTTTGCAGTGCGCCATAATGAAATAGCGCACTGGCGACATATTTTACATATGGCGCATTGAGAAAAAAATATTTTGTTTTTTTATTTTATTTTTTATCACAGTACTTTCGCGGTGCGTTGGGATAATAGAGCGCACCGGTGTGCTAGGTTATGCAGGGCGCATTGATGAAAAAAATCTTTTTTTTTTTAAAATTTATGCAAGGGCCGACATGGATTGGGATTCGATTATGTAAGTTGTCTTGTGGGTTGGATGTCTTAGGATTATGTTTAGCAATACAAACCCTATAAATATAAATTGAAAAGCCCTAATTCTAAAATCACAAAAAGAGGGAGAAGAAAGGGAAGAAACAAAAAGAATGTAGGGTTTGTTTCTAAAATGGATTTGTTTTGTGCAAAACAACACGTTCGTGGTGCACCATAATGAAATAGAGCATCGGTGCCATATTTTACGTATGGCGCACTGATAAAAAAATATTTTGATTTTTTAATTTCTTATCATAGTACTTTCGTGGTGCACTGGGATAATACAGCGCATCGGTGCGCTGGGATAATACAATGCACCAGTGCACTAGGTTACGTCAGGCGCACCGATGAAAAAAATCTGTTTTTTTTAATTCACGCAAGGGCCGATTTGGATTGGGATCCAACTATGTAAGTCATCCTGTGGGTTGGATGTCTTATGCCTATATTTAGCAATACAAACCCTATAAATCTAAATTGAAAACCCCTAATTCTGAAAACATAGAAAGAGGGAGAAGAAAGGGCAAAAACAAAACTATAGGAAAAGTAAAAAAAAACAATAAAATTTGATTTTGTTCTTTTACTACATAAAAAAAATGAAAAAGTAAAAAAATAATAAACTTTGATTTTTTTCTTTTAGTGCATAAAAAAAAACTGTAGAAAAAAGTTAAAAAAACAATAAACTTTATTCACGAGATTGTTTGAAATTCTATGCTACAGGGTTTGAATCACCAAAGGTTTGGAATTATGATTGTCTGAATACTTCTGTTCGAATGTATTTCCCTGTTCCACAGTACTCTCGTGCTCTTTTTGCTCCAGGTATGTCTCTACAAATCTCTGGCTGAATTTTTTTGCAAAAATAGTGAAATAATGAAAAGTGTTTAGTATTTAAAGATATTTTTTATGAAATTATATTTTCCAAAATATTTTTCCGCCCATTTTTCAATTTACCACTTTTTTTTCACTTAAAGAAAATAGAGTTGCACTTTTTTTATTTGTGGTTATTCGTCACTGGTGTGTCCCTTAATCGAAGCACACTGGTGCGTCTATGTATAAAACGGCACCGGTGCGCATTACCAAAAATGCACCAATGTGGTGATCTGTACATTAGGCACCGAAATTAATTTTAGGTGAGTGCACCAAAATTTATTGTTGTTTTACTCAAATGCAGGGAGAAGATATCATAATTATATCGAATGGACAGTTCTTCAAAAACCAGCTCGTTCTATAATATTTCTCAAATTCCATCGCGAAGTTCTCCCTATCCATCTCGAGATGTAATATTTACTTCAGATTTTATTTGTATTTTCATTATCTAATTGATTTTATGTTTTTTATCCATGTCAATCATGCACAACTTAATTAAATTTATAATGTATACAAATTTGCAGGTTCATGATGCAGATTCAGCATCGAGTTCAGATGCACAAAATATTCAAACAGCTCCAAAACGTCGAAAGCTCTTATCAGGAGTTGCATACCGCAAGGCGCATTTGGTAGATGAAAATGGATAGCTGCTTCACCCTGCCAATTGTAACAATATTGCATCTTCTAGCCACAATCCCGAGACAATGATGGTAATAATTATAATTGTTTGGTATATTGATTATTAATGTAATTATTTCAACGTCAAACCAATTTATAATCATGCAATATTGTCAACGTGGTTACTAATTTATATCATATATTTTGTACTAATGATGTTCAAATATATTTTTTTAAATTATTAGGATTCTAGTGATGATGAGCGACCTACCTACCATCTTCCGTTGCACCCCACGACAATGTCAAATCGAGAGAAGACTGAATTAAGAGAAAAAATCAGAGAGGAACGATACCAAGAATGGTTGAATCAACCACCAATTCAATTCTCACTACGTCCAGATTCACCAATTAGGAATGACTACAACAATAGTAGTTCTTCACAAGCTAGCAATGGAGGCAATCAAATAGAGGTTGGTATGGATGATTACTTAAGGGATACGATCGCCATGGAGACAATGTTGTTAGATGCATTCCAAAATGATGATCAACTAGGGGATGATGTTCATATCGTTGACGCCTTTTTCGAAAGCCTTAAATTTTCTTCCACCACCCCTTTCTTTGGACCTGGTGGTCAGTCAGAGTCTACCCAGTTGGGGAAAACGATGTTACTATACAACTTGAAAGCAAATTTTGGCTTGTCGAATGCATGTTTCTCAAAACTTTTGAAGTAAGATACCATAAAGTACTCCCTTATATAAATTTGAAATATAATCAGTACACTGCAATGAACATTACAAATGGTAAATTTTATGAAATTTAGTTATTATATCGACATTAATGTACATTTATTAATATATTTTTCCATGATCACCAACTACATGTTATTCAAAGATAAGGTTCTTCCGAGTGATAATGTCTTGCCCAGTAGCTGTGAAGAGGAAAAGAAATTATTGAAAATGTTGGGTGTTGAGTACATATCATATCATGCATGTCCAAATGATTGTATTCTATATAGAGGAGAATATGCAGAAAAAGAGATGTGTCCGAAATGTGGGCATGACAGGTATGATAAATCAAAAAATAAGGGCAAATCACGTAATGGTATTCCTTTTAAGATATTGAGACACATGCCTATAATCCCAAGGATTTAAAGGCTCTTTCATTACAAAGAATTAGCTATGTTGTAGCAATGGCATCCCTCACATAGAACTAAGTTGGGAGTTATGTGAATCCCTATTGATTCAATAGCCATGAAGCATATAGAGGATACATGCCCTGAAAAATTCAAGGATGAAGTACGAAGTCTACGACTTAGCATAGCCATGAATGGCATCAACCCATATTCCCTCCAGAACATGAAATATTCTATTTGGCCTGTAGTAGTGATCAATAACAATATCCTCCCATGGTTTTCCGTGAAGAATGAACATCTTATGTTGGCTCTCATAGTCCCTGGTAAAAGACAAGTGAAGAATATGGATGTCTACTTACAACCACTGGTAGATGAATTGAAGGAATTATGGGATGGGATAAATGTATACGAAGTATCAAGATCCATCACAACAGAGAGAAGTTTTACATTGTATGGCATAAGTGCTTACACGACACATGATTATCCAGGTTTAGGAGTTTTCTCTAGTAAATTACATGTTTAATTTATTGATTTGTTTATATACGTAACAATATTCTTTCACATATTAGTTATTTAATTCATTGAAATATTTTTTCTAATATTCATGATATTCTTTAACATGCCATGCATATTAATTAATGTATACAATAATCTTGTAGGTCTTGTAACAAAAGGGCATTTTGGATGTAAATGTTGTGGACCTTCTCTGAAAGCTAGATGGTCCAAGGACCTATGAAAGCCAGTGTATGATTGCACCAGGGTATTCCTACTAGAAGAACACCCTTACAGAAGAGCAACATCCTCTTTCAATGGTAAACGAGAGAGAACCCAAAGGCCTCCAATAATGGCACTAGTTGAATGGCTTAGAGCATATGAGAGAGAGAAGGAGAAGGAGTTCATAGAAATTTTCGATTCAAATGGGGAGCCTATGCTCGATGATCTAGATTTCTTCAACAATTATGTTGAGAAATTTCCCATTGGGATGAAAAGGAAATCTATCTTTAATAACCTCCCATATTGGGATAATCTTAAGATTACCCACTTATTAGATCCCATACATATATTTAAAAATGTTTCATCTTCTTTATGGAGGCACATATCATCGAAACAAAGTGACACATTAGTTGTTAGGAAAGATCTTATTACTTCAAAAACTAAAAAGAAACATTGGCCAAGACAATTAGAAGGTACGGGATCAGAGGCAGGCGCTGGTCCCTCTAATTCATGGTTTTTCAAAAAAGGTGATGTCCCATGGATTTTAAAAAAAGATGATATTTCTTTGGCAAAGGAAGTTATAATGGGTGTGAGGGTGCCGACTTCATACGGGTCTTCACTACGGCGCTGCTTCATCGTGGGTGACCATTTTTCGGGGTTGAAATCGCATGACCATTTGAATGTTCTAAGAGTACATATAATTTCAAAAGCATGATTTTATTATTTGTTATATTAATAAATTTTATCCCATGTGGGGATCATAAAACATAACTAATTTTGTATATTATTGCACATGTTTATAACTTTGCAGTGTCATTATCCTTTGTTCGTGCATGGTTGTGTGAAACATGAATTCCCTCAAGACCTAGGACATGTCATATCTAAATTATCTGCATTTGCACTTTGGATCACGTCAAAGGAGATTCATGTGGCTGGCATTCCATGGTGGCGTTAAGAGATAGTTGAGATTGTTCGTATGTTTGAGAAGGAACTTCCAACAAGTTTCATAGTCTTACAAGTTCATATTCTAATCCACCTAGTAGATGAGGTTGAATTATTTGGGGTGGTTTCTTGTCGTTGGATGTTCTTCTTAGAGAGGTACATGAAAAAATTGAAAGGTTTTGTTCGACAAAGGGCAAAACCCGAAGGGTCTGTGGCAGAGGGGTACATATCGTATGAGTCTTTCTATTATGCCAGTGAGTACATCAAGTAGATCGACAATAGACCAGGTGTGGTGATTTGGGACGATGAAAGGGATGAAGACAAAAGAGAAGGGGAGTTGCTCCAAACGAGTGGAAAAAAGTTCTTAATAAAGAGTAAGCGACTTATAATTTTTCAAATTTACAAAAATTAATTAATATTCATATTGAACTTCGATATCATGTATATTTTGATCTCTAAGTACTATATAATGTTCGTTTGGTTTCATTAGCGAATGCAGAAATTGAATCAATCAATAAATTCGTTTTTTACAATTCTGAAGCGACACAACTGTGGCTCGCATTGTACGAACAAAAGAGGATGAAATGGGATAGTGATAGGAAAGAATTCATATGGTTGAATGGTAGAAGTGTGCCTTATCCTGATCATTTAAAAGAAAATATGCCAAAAATATGCCCCAATAGTTGGGTTGCTGACCAAGTCAGGGAGAAATATGGTGCAACCGGTTGTTACCCGCGTGCTAAAGAAGATGCGCTAAACGTAGGGATTGGGTGCAACAACTCGGTAATAATATTTTTAATTTATATGTAAATTTGAAACTTATAAGACATCTATATTTCATATTTTAACTGTTGGGTTATTATAAGACACATGACACTATGATTTTTTTAAAATTTTTTATAATAGGTGCATTTTTTCCCATCTATGTGGGCATATGGACATCATTTTCTCACAAAAAATGTCGATGCTAGAAACATCACACAAGACTATGGAGTGGAAGTCGAGTTCGATCAATCTAGTCGATCTAGCCACCGTGATCAAAACTTAGTGTGAGGGACATTAGGTTACATTGGAAAGATACAAGAGATCATTGAAGTGGATTTATCTTCTTTCTAATGTGTTATTTTTAGGTTCAAGTGGTGGGACGCCTTTGATCGGAATAATGTAAAGGAAGATCGTGATAGTAGGTTGATATGTATCAACTCTAGAAAGATGTGAGATGAAGCTAAGGAGACCTATGTTTTCCCCAAACACTGCAACCAGGTGTTTTTTTACCTAGATGTGTTGGATAGGGATTGGTGGTTCATATTGACACATGACCCTAGATCAAAACATATTTTTGAGAACACTAATGTTATCATGCCATGCGAGCTGGAAGATAATGAGGGTGATCATGAGAACCAAGAGGGATATGGTACATGTGTTATTTCATTAATATTTATACTTTTTAAGAAGGGTTTTTCGAAACATTATAATATGTATTTTGAATTAATTGGTAATTTGTAGTGTGTTAATGTTAAAATCAATATTTCACTTGATAAATTGCAATTATGTTGATCTAAAAAACAATGGCGTATTCTATAAATTAGTTCTTTTATTTGTATCTAAGATCATAATAAAATAATGATAATTCTAAAGTACATGAATTTATTTGCATTATTTTCTAAACTTTATTATGTTACAGTAATTCATATTATTCTAGATTTATTATTTTACAATTATTTAAAATTTACAAATTTACAAATTTAAAATTTTTAATAAAATCATTTCACATTAATACAATTAAAATTTTACAAATATTTTACATATAATTAGAATTAGAATTACAATTAGAATTACAATTTTACAATTTCACATACAAATACAATTTTAGAATTTTACATACAATTACAATCAATTCACAGTAATACAATTAAATTTTTACAAATATTTTACATACAATTAGAATTAGAATTAGAATTACAATTTTACAATTTCACGTACAATTACAATTACAATTACAATTTTAGAAGTTGACATATATACAATTACAATTTTACAAATTAAAAAATTACAATTACAATTACAATTTTACAAATTTACATATATACCATTACAATTACAATTTTAGAATTTTACATATATACCATTACAATTACAATTTTAGAATTTTACATACAATTAGAATTACAAATATTACAATTTTACAATATCATAATAATTTAATATTAAATTAATTAATAAACATCACGTTCATGATAACCATCATACAAACATCATATTTGACTTAAAAAAACATTCAAAATCGCTAACATCATCATGATCATGATCATCTAACAAAACACAATTAACATTATATATTAACATCATCACAACAAAAACATCAAATATACATCTCATGTCAAATAACTCATGCTATCACATACACATCTATCTGCAAGCTGCACATTAAATGAACATATCTAACATGACCTAAAAATATACACATCATGATGATCACCAACATGTAAATTAAGTACAATTGCAACATGAACATAAAATACATGGACCATATATATATATATATATATATATATATATATATATATATATATATATATATATATAATGTTAAAAATATACAACTGTAATATAAATGTCATGGATCAGCTAGTGGTAGTACAACATCAATAGCAGTACTAGTGGAGGCCTACTCAATCAATGGTGCAGCCTCGACGATCGATAGTCCAGCCTGCTCATGATCATGAGTACTGATGGATGTTGCAGGCTGCTGATTGGACGTGACCAATGGTCTAGCCTCATATCCATGATGACTATTGCTAGATGCTAATGGAGGCTGCTCATCTGGCGTGACACGAGGTGAACGATCATGAGATGATGAGTCATTGCTCGCGGACTGTCGATCACGTCATGCTTCTCAACCACACCTATAACGTGCAAAAATCCTCCTCAGTCACGTAACGCAGGTCGTAGCTCCTACGACATGCCGCATCAGGCTATACATGTCACGCAGCATGCCTCTCCACATCTGTAATAGCCTATCATCAACCTGTATGTCTCTTTATTGAGCGAGACTAATGCTTGCCTCAACAACCAATGCAGTGAGTTGGTCGCCCAACTACATCTTGTATCTAGCATCAAGTCGACCATGCCTAGCAAAAGGCAGTACCGGCACACCAGCAGGAGCAGGTCTCTCTACATCGGCCTCCTGATGATCCTCGGTATTTGGCATGCCTTGATCGTCATCAGGATCCACATCTAGATCATGTGGTGGTGCCAGAATGTCCTCGCCATCAAAAGAGCCAATGTCTGCAAAATATATCCAAGTACACAACAATAATTATACAATTTCATTACACAATTTAATAAAAACAAGTTAAAGAACATGTTAGAATAATTTTAAATAAAATAGTAATATTACCTCTATCATCTGGCAGCTCATCAACTGTGAAGAGGATGTTGGCACACCCTCGGCAGTCCAAACCCGGATAAGGACATGGGACCATAATGAAGGGATGCTCATCAACACTAGCTAGCAACTCCAGTGCATCATGCGATATCCTCGCTGGAAACAGAGCCTCGCCCCTCTTGGGAATCATCTGCCCCCACATGTGCATAATATAGAAGCGAGAAAATAATGCATTGCCCATCACTGGTGTTGTGCGAAATGGTCAAAATGATAAGTGAGAGACACTGCACCTCCTCACTACCAAATGAACCAATACGCAACTGACCTCCAGCGACCTGAAAATCTGCTGGAGACAGTACATTTTCTCCAATGTATCTCTGGGAGTAAACTAAATGACTCCCTGCTACATAGCCAGTTGGAACCTCTGGGAATGAGGGAAAATCCACCCCTCTCCTCGATAGCCCTGTAATGAAATATATATCCTCCTCGGTGGGTGTGTACCATTGGTCGATACCAACCTGGAAAGCCTGTTGGTGGGCATTCCACCTTCGGATAAGATGTCTCAAAAACAAACTATGGCCCTTTAGGGAAGTAGCCTCCTCATAAAACTTGAGGAGGCCTACTTGCCTTAGGAGCCCCTGTGTAGCTGCTGTAATAGGGCAAGGGTATGCATCTCTCTCCCTCTCTTGTGCCTCCACAAGCGAACCATGTTATACTGCTCTGCCTATTATTGTTATTGTTGTTGTTCCCCCTCTTCTCTCCTTTCACATCTTAGAATGATTGACATATTAAATACAAATTTTTTATTAAATGAGACATGTATTTAGAAATATAAATATATAATTTTTTTTGGAAATAAAAATAAAAAAACAGTCGGTGCGCCAAAAAAAAGTCACGCACTGGTCCCGATGCGTATTTTTATGGAGCGCACCGATGTCGGTGCACCAGATAATATTCAGTGCACCGAGGGCAGTGCTCTAGAAAAGTGCATGTACGGTGTCAGGAGGGCAGTGCTCTGACTTAACTCTACGCCCGTGGGCATATCAGGGCATATAGTTAATTCAACGGACCAACCTCTTGCCATCATTACATAGTGAAAGGTGCGGTCGTTTACAAGGCCGCACCGTTGACGCAGGCGAAATATAGAAAGCCATGCACTAAAAAATATAGCCATCCCAGAGCGGCAATTTTGGTCAATGCACCATGTCGCCGCTATTCCACTAGGTCAACGGTGCGTCAGGGTAAATGACCGCACCGCACTTTTAAAAATAAAATAACATGGTGTGCCTTCGGTACCGCCCCTGAACCAGTGCGGATACTGTTAGCACTGGTTTACCAGGCCAAACTGTTGACCCTATTGAAATGCGAAATGTGTTGCATTGACTAAATTATCCGCCTCAAGGTGGATAATTCAGTCAACGTACTGTGTTGCTGCTATTCCACATTGTCAATAGTGTGGCCTGGTAAACGACTGCACCGCATTTAAAAAAAAAAATTTAAATAACATGATGCGCCTATCGGTACTGCCCTGGAACCAGTGCAGATACCATTAGCACCGGTTGCAATGCATCCTGTAAATTTACAGGCAGCACCGCAAGCCGGTGCGAGCCGAACAGCTGAAGTGCACCACGTGAAATTTTTTTCTTCTTTTAAATGGTTAAAATAACACGATACACCTATCTGTACCGCCGCAGAACAGGTGCAGATACCATTAGCACTGTTTGTGGTGCTGCCTGTAAATTTATAGGTAGCACCGCAAACTGATGCGAGCTGAACAGTTTGAGCTCACCACGCGACACAATTTTTTTTTTTTCATGGTTAATTTTAAGGTTATTTGAAATTCTAATCCGCTAAAAGGTTTAATTATGGATAAAAAAGAAAAATACCTGTACATTTTGCTGTCGAGGAGGCATATTTACTATAGAATTTGCAAAAGAAAATTTGTCCACCTTTTTGCAAAATTCAAGCTGGAGATTGGTGGGCAATGCACAGCAGCAATGCATGCAATGAGTGAAATGGGAGCACCGATGTCAGGGCGGCTCAGACAAGGATAAATTGCACCGGTGCTTGAGAGCTCTGGAGCACTAACAAAAGTGAAAAATACGGTTTTTTGGCCGTAATTTTTTTTTTTATTTAACCGTGTTCTAGTGTGCGGGGTTTTTATGGGCGCACCGGTGCGTTTGCTTCATTCCGCACCGGGCAGTTTCTATTTCGCACACTTTTTATGAGGCACCAGTGCAGAAGTGTTGTAAAGCACCAGTGTGCTACAGTAATACGACGCACCAAGCGGGTGTGTACGAAGTGCACGGTGTCCGGTGTGCCAATGTTTCTGTTTTCGCGCGTTTTTTATGAGGGACCGGTGCGGAAGTGTTGTAAAGCATCGGTGCACTACAGTAATACGACGCATCAAGAGGGTGTGTACGGAGCGCACGGTGTCTAGTGTGCCAATGTTTTGTGTGCACTAGTGCTTTCTCTTGTTGAACGCACTGGTGCATTTTACGGTGATAAGCGCACCAGACGAAATACATCTGCAAAAACCTTTGCCCGCCAACCTCCTCTAGTAACCTTCACTAGAAACAGATGTCTGGGGTATTTTTATAAGGGGTTCCTCAAAAAATTCCGCTAGAGGGTCTTTTCGTTGTAGTGTGCAGAGCAGGACATGTGGAAAACTGCCTTCAAGACTAAACAAAGGTTGTTTGAATGGATGGCGATGCCATTTGGACTGTGCAACGCTCGAGCCACATTCATAATGGTCCTTAAATTTCTTTTCAGGCCTTTCATTGATGAATTTTGCCTTGTGTATTTAGATGATATTCTTGTATTTAGTGGGACAAGGGATGACCATGTATGCCATGTAAAGAAAGTGCTTGATGTATTAAAGAGGGAAGAATTGTATGTAAATTTTTCAAAGTGTGAGTTTGGGAAAACCTCTTTGGTTTACCTAGGTCATATTGTTGGTAATGGTCAATTAAAAATAGACCCCTCCAAAGTTGAGGTGATTGTAAAATGGCCTAAGCCTACCAGTGTAACAAAGGTCTGTAGTTTTCTAGGTGCAGTACAATACTGGAGGAGATTCATTACCAACTTCTCTGTTATTTCATCACCCTTACACGCACTGACAAGTATAAAACAAGCCTTTTATGGGGAAGAAATCAGCAGAAGTCCTTTGAAGCACAGAAAGAGAAAATGAGAACTGCACCAGTCCTGGCTTTACCCAATCTCCAACATCCTTTTGAGATCGAAACTGATGCCAGTGGGTATGCCATGGGAGTAGCTGTATTGTTATAGCAGAAGAAGCCAATATGTTACCATTCAAAGAAGTTCTCCCAGTCTGTCATCAATTACCCCACTTATGACAAGGAATTGTATGCCTTGGTCCAAAGTGTGAAAAAGTGGAAACACTACCTGATCGGAAAGGAAACCATTATCCATACAGATCACCAGCCCTTGCAATACCTTCAGTCACATACCAAGCTACAAAAATCTCGTCATTTTAGGTGGATGGGTTTTCTACAACAGTTTCATCTGGTAATAAAGTATAAGAAGGGCACTAGTAACAAAGTAGCAAATATGCTCTCTCGCCCTCCTATAGTTGCTTCTATTCTTTTGCATAATGCTTCATTGTCTTTTGAAAGTTGTGTTGAACAATATGCTAACGATGATGACTTTAAAGCAATATATGAAAAAATAACTCATGGATCACAAGTGGACAACCATAATTTGTAGGGGAAGTTGTTGTATCACCTAGGAAAATTGTGCATACCTATAGCATAAAGGGTACATGTAATTCGAGAGGCACATACCTCTCTTGTGTCAGGTCACTTTGGTGTCGAAAAAACCTTGTCATTTGCAAAGGTTTTTCTTTTGGCCTCATATGAAAAACAATGTAACCCGATTTGTAAAGGGATGTGTGATGTGTTCTATTTCAAAGCCCTCTAATATAAAACTCAGGCTCTACACAACACTCCCTTTTCCGGGTCGTCCATGAGAAAGTGTATCGATGGACTTTGTAGGAGTTTTGCCTATGTCTAGAAAGGGTCACGACTATTTGTATGTCGTCGCAGACCATTTTAGTAAAATGTGCATATTAATGCCTTGTAAAAAGCAGATCACTATTGAGCACACTGCTTATCTTTTCTTTCAGTTTGTTTGGGTCCACTTTGGGTTGCCCACATCAATTGTGTTAGATCGAGACTCTCACTTCCTTGGAGAGTTTTGGACCAACTTGTGGCGAATGATGGACACCAAGTTGAAGATAAGTATGACATTCCATCCACAAGCCAATGGACAGACAGAGG
Source organism: Pinus albicaulis (assembly GCA_034641835.2). Lineage (NCBI taxonomy): Eukaryota > Viridiplantae > Streptophyta > Pinopsida > Pinales > Pinaceae > Pinus > Pinus albicaulis. The sequence continues at coordinate 130,979 of JAXQQM020091390.1, read as the reverse complement.
CCGTCAAATATACTATTGTACACTTGTTACATGGCTATTGTAGCAAACATCCCAAGTTGTGGGATGAGCATCTTCCATATGTGTAGCATGCCTAAAACCAAGCAGTGCATTCCTTTACGTAATGCTCACCATTTGATACATGTTTTGGTTACTTACCAAAGGACTCGTTTGGCGTGATCTATGGAAGGGATGAATATGCCAATGGACGTGATGATAAGGACAAAGTACAATGGTTCATCCAATGGATACTGAAAATTCACCAAGCAGTGCAAGTGCAGTTGGAAAAGAGTCAAGCTCGCTATAAGGCCTGACATGATAAGCACCGAGTCGACCATCAATTTCAAGTTGTTGACAAGGTATGGTTCCATATCAGCAAGGATCAAATGAAGGGGGAAGGCAAGAAATTGCGACCAATCTGATATGGTCCATTTACCATATTGGAGAAGATTGGGAACAATGCTTTCCAACTCGATTTTCCTATATACATGCAGATGTAATTAGTCGTGAATGTCGAGAATCTGGAGCTTTATGAACCACCATTGATTATGGACACCGAGGAGGTAGGATCAGTGCCTACAGTGGATGAATTTGTGCCAAATTATCTCAATTAATTACCAGAAGACATCATTCTCAATTGACGAACCATGACTTCACGACGAGGAGATGTGGAATATCTTCATGTTGGTTTCAAAGGGATGCACCCAAGTAAAGCTAAATGGCTTGAAAAGGATAAGATGAGGGAAAAATTCCCTCACTTACCTGTTGATTGATAAGGCTCTTAGGGGTCCAAAAGCTCTTCAGTGGGGAGGAATGATCCAAGTGGATAGAACAGGTCCAAGTACAAGTGGCTTCAGTATAAAGGTTCAAAAATCAAAGTGTCAGAAATGTGGAAAACTTAGTGTCAAGTTGAATATCTCGTCTTTCTGATTCCAACATCGTAGACGACACTCAATTCTGAGTCCATATGAAGGAGTTAGGAGTAGTCAAAGTTTAAGGGTTGACTTGGTGATGTGGCAACTAAAGGAGGCAACAATTTTGCAGAAATCCAGCCAACTCTAGTAGGATTCCGAGCGAAATAGTGGGATGGTTAAATTGACTCCTTTGGTCAATTTCTAGAATTTTTAAAAATATCAGTTAGTTTTAAAAATATCAAAAATATATATATTTGGAGGGCGAGCCATGACCCCCACCCTTCCCATCCAACGGATATAAAAAAATGTATTAAAATAAGGGGGGTTAGAGGCCATGACCCCGCCGCCCCCACAACCTACGGCAACACCATATTAAATATGGGTGGGCGGTGGTTGTCAACCCCACCACCCAACCCAACCAAACTCCATGTGTTTAAAACGGAGCTGGCGGAGATAACGTACCCACTTGCATTTAACTCTATGCATAGAGGTTTTAAAAAAAGGCATGCCATGGTTTTTAAAACAAAATTTTGACTTAATACGGAGGGGGCGGGGTTTGACCACCCGACCCCCTCCCTCCAATGCAGAATTTCAACCAACTCAGGAGTTCGCCCGACTTTTAATAGATAAACCTGCATTTCATAAGTGCGCCCAGGCAAGCCAAGAGCGGGATGGAGTACGAGACAGGGTGGAACCATGAGCGCTTTACAGGAGAGGTGCGGAACCATGATCTGTGCCATTTCTAGAGGGGCTAGATTTTCACTTTGTCAGAATCAGGCAAATTTTATATGGATTATGCACCTCTCAGTGCCATGAATCCAACGATGTTATCCATTTATTCATCAGAGGTCTCCAATTTTCGAGCAGTTTCAGCAATGGAGCTATAAGAGTGTAATTTTGCATTTATGCTTGCACTTTCATTTTTATTGCCACTTAATGAAAGAGGGCCTCCCCACTGATTTAGCAAGGCCCAGAGACGTAGTCCCTCCTAGACGAACTCCGATATCAATTCTGTGTCTTCTTGCATGATTTTATGTGCTCCTCTCTTATTATGTTTATGCCTTTAAAATTTCATGGTTAAGATGAAAATTTTACATGTAATTCTTTAACACATCTCAAAGAAAAATCTTTTGGATCAATGTGACCAAATTCCATGCAGGGCATTGGTGTCTCAAGATGACACATAAGGTTTGGTTTAGTTACGTTAAGTTACTAGTATTCTTGTTGTTAATTTTAAATTATTGTTAATCCTACTAAAACATATGGAGGACTATTTTGCATTCAATTGTAAAAACCATCACACATATGACATGTTTTTGAGATGGATAATGTTACCAAAGTAGCTTTTAGGTTCGAGTCTCAAGTGATAAAAAACTCACCTATAACAACACAAGCTCGATTACTATTCAAGATATATATATTAATTTGGTTTTCTCTAGACCATAAATGGAAACAAAGATATAGGGATGATGAGTTATTACATGGATGAAGATAAGTCACTGGCGATGCGACCATCGATGTTGACTCCTCATCCTACATTGTTTTATTCTCTTCCATGTTCCTCATTGGCCAAGTTGGTGGGAATTAAAGGATTGGGGACACTTATGTGGGGTTTATGTGTTGCATCGAACACTTTTAATATCAAACATTTCATTCCTTGTGTACGATGGTTGGAATTTTAGGATATTAGAGGGCATAAGATAGTGCACAAAGAATTTAATGCATTGTGGGAAGAGATTATCAATAAATAAATTGAGAGGAGGAAGGAAAATGAGTGGAGAGAATGAGGATGATTCTATAAACATGATTCTTGACACCTCTTAGAGAGCCAGTGCCATAAACATAAAATTAAGTTGTTGGAAATATTGTCATTGACGGCAAAGGAGGCAGCACTCAGGCAAAGGAGGCAGCGCTGAAGCAGAGGAAGGCAAAAGAAGCACAGTGAAAGCAATAGAGGCAGCAAGAAGAATGTCAAAATGTAACAGTCATAGAAGCACAATGAAGAACCGTTATCGGAAGGTAGAGACAGAGGCAGAGCGACAGAAGCAGCAGAGGTAGAGACAGAGGCAGAGAGCCGTTATATAATTCCGGGAATCACACACTCCAACCGGCGTTATACATATAATATAACACAAACATTATTCCGGGAATCGCTTCACTCTAGCGGAAATATATATATATATATATATATATATATATATATATCAGTTATATACAAGCGGAGCGCTTTATATCTATATAACCAAAGGTTCTATCAAAACGAAATGGCTTATAAGGTGGGACCCCTCACCCAATCGCAATCGGAGAAAAGGTTCAATCGCAAGTCTTTTGTAATATGCTCCGATCAAGTGGCGGACCCAATGGCGTTATACGATGGAGTTAATCGGTTCAATCGCGTCCGGGATCTTAATCGCAATCGGAACTTTCCGATTGATCGCAAGTCTTTTGTAATATGCTCCGATCAAGTGGCGGACCCGATGGCATTATACGATGGAGTTAATCGGTTCAATCGCGTCCGGGATCTTAATCGCAATCGAAACTTTCCGATTGATTGCAAGTCTTTTGTAATATGCTCCGATCAAGTGGCGGACCCGATGGCGTTATACGATGGAGTTAATCAGTTCAATCGCGTCTGGGATCTTAATCGCAATCGGAACTTTCCGATTGATCGCAAGTCTTTTGTAAAATGCTGCGATTGAAGTGGCGGACCCGATCCTGTTATATGCGGGAGTTAATATGTGCAAATCGCATCCGTGTTCTGATCGCAATCGAAACTTTTCTATTATGCGCCCCGATTGCATTTGTTCAAAGTTCGGACCCGATTGCGCTATGAGCCATGTTTTATGTGGTCATCGCGTCCGTTTGATCAATCGCAATCGCAAGTTTTCGTTTGACACCACCGATCCGCCGACGGAGATGTGGGGCCCGACCCTTTCATGTATTAGTGGTTGTGATTCGACTGATTGGATTGTAATATAAGACAAAAGGCTTAAGGTGGAGGGCGATTGTTTATATATAAAAGGATTGTTGTTAGATATATAAAACACGGTTGCAGTTGTATTAAAATATGCCACATGGGCTGTGAACCCACGGGCCTCGGCTTAATGGGAGGGCGATTATCAATATACAATGACTGTGATATATGTCTGTTCCACTTGCGGAATGTTCCACATCAACAAGACACTCGTGGCATGAAAAGCGTTGGAATATGGCCCAGAATTACAGTCAGCATATTCATTTATATATAAAGCGCTGATATAAAAATGAAAAATGTAGTTACACAAATACAAAAGTTACGCAGCAGCCATAAACAGAAAGGCATACAGAGAACAGAAAAGACAAAGACACAGTCAGAGAAAAGACAAATGCGCAGCAAGCCAAGAGACAAAATGAGTGAGCTGGTGTTCTCATTTAAATTTGAATGTAAATGTTTTATTTAAATTTATATTGTTGTGATGCATTGGCAAGTCTCCAAAAGAAAGCAAATATCCCACTGTAATATTAAAATAAGCACCTACAGTTACATTTTTTCTGAGTGAGCTGAAAAGAGATGAGAAGGCAGAAGGCAAAGAGACATGGCTGTCCATTTCGAATTCCCAGTGGAATACAAACAGCCATGAAGCTATTTTTGTATAAAACTGGGTAATATCCAAGGGGAGAGGTTGACGGAAAAGGAGTGAGAGAAGAAGAGAGTATGCAGCAGAATTAAAGAGAGTTGAAGAGAATAAGCAAGTTGCACGAAGAATGTGAATAAGGAGGAGCTGAGCAAAGAAGAAGAAGGGGCTGAGCAGAGATGATGCAGGTCTGATATAAGAGTTGATGAACAGCAGAGAAGAAGGTACAAAACAGAGCTGATATCCAAGGTAAATCAGCAAGTGTTTTTTCTTTTGAAAGAGTAAGGAAGTTGGAGCTTCCCTATCAAGTTGTAGCTTGATAGATGTCAGTTGTAGCTGACTAAGGTTGGAGCCTCCTGTAGGTTGGTGCCTGCAGAAAATTGATGGGAGTTGGAGCTTCCTTGCAAGTTGTAGCTTGCAGAATTGAGGTTGGAGCCTCCTGTGGGTTGGTGCCTACAGAAAATCAGTGGTGAGAGGGAGTTGGAGCTTGCCTTTGCATCACAACAATAATAAGATGTGGTTTTCTCCCTTTATGGGTTTCCACTTATATCTGGTGTCTCTGTGCATGATATTTATGTATTGATCTTATATGTATCATCTGCTTAATACCTGCTGCTCTCATATTAAGTTTACTGCTATATCATACTAACACTTGCTGCTTACATTTGAATATTACTCTCACTTTAAATGGGATATGAAATGAAGGTGTAAATAAATTTAATGAAAATTTTAAAAGATCAAGAATGCATTAAACTGATTCACCCCCCCCCCCTCTCAGTTTAATTAAAGGTTCAACAATTGGTATCAGAGCTAGTTCCTTTGTACAAGTCTAACAACTAAAAGGAGATCCTAGGTTCCCAAGATGGCTAGTAAAGAAGGATGCTCAACCAATAAAGCCCCTTTCTTCACTGGTGAAAATTATGCTTTCTAGAAAATCAGAATGAGGACATACATAATGTCTCTAGGAATAGAAGTATGGGCTGTTGTGGAATTAGGATATGCCCCAAAGGCAACTGACACAGAGAAAGAAACAAAACAAGATTTTGTGGCTAACGCAAAAGCCATGAATGCCATATTGAATGGATTATGTGAAGCAGAGTTTATTAAAGTAATGCACAAAGACTCTGCCAAAGAAATATGGGATACTCTTGAGAACATACATGAGGGAGACAAGAAAGTAAAGACTGCCAAACTTCAAGTCTATAGAGCTCAGTTTGAGAACTTAAGAATGAATGATGATGAAGACATTGCCAGTTTCTTCCTAAAAATTGCAGAAATTATTAACAATATGAAAGCTCTTGGAGAAAAAATGCCAGAAAGTGTAATTGTACAAAAGATTCTAAGATCTCTTCCACCCAGATTTAATTCAAAGGTGTTTGCAATAGAAGAAACAGCTAATTGGGAGACCTTGACCATGAACCAGCTACTTGGAAATCTAACAGCCTATGAAATGAGGCTCCCACAGAAGAAGCCAAGTACGAGGGAAGCAGCCTTTAAAACGGAAAAGAAGAAAGAAGAAGAGGAAGAAATATGCTCTTGCTCAGATGAAGAAGAAGCAAAATTTGTCAAGAAACTGGATAGAGGTTCAGGTAAATACAAAGGTAAACTTCCTTTCAAGTGCTTTAACTGTGGAAGAGTTGGACACTATGCTGCTAAGTGCCCTCACAAGAAAGCAAGGAATCAGGCTCAAGAGTCAGAAAAGAATAAATCAAAGAACTGGCAGAAGGGAGAGAAGTTCAGCAGAAAATATTTCTATGCTCAACAAGACAGCAGTACATATGAAGATTCAGATGAACACTCAAGTGAAGAAGGAACCTCATATTTTTTATTGATGGCCATAGAAGATCTTGAGGGACTCCTACTAGTAGATGAAGAAGAAGAAGGGGAAGTCGACCTCGAGGGGGAGCTAAGAAGTGCTCTGGAGGAGATTGAGAGACTCAAACTAAAATTCAGAAAACAAAAAGAGATTCTCCTCAAATGTGTGAAAGAAGAACAAAATTCAGAAGTCCTCATGCTGCTGAAGGTAAGGATTGAAGAAGCCAAGAAGATAGAAGATATGTTACTTCAGCAAATCAAGGATAAAACCCAAGAACAAGAGAAGTTGGAGGAAGAAGTGGTATGTCTCAGAAAGAAACTAGAAAATGCTCAAAGGACAGTGGTTATAAACTCTTCTCAAACAACAAGCTCTAGCAAGTTGAATGATATCCTGGTTGCTCAAAGATCCCCAATGATAAAAACAGGAATAGGCTATGAAGGAGAATCGAGTAAAGGCAAAGAAAAGGAAAACAAAAATATAATTTTTGTAAAAGAAAAGAAGACTGATGAAGAAGTCCAGCCAATTCCTACAAAAGAAGAAACATTTAATAAGGATGACAGAGATCAGAAGAAATCTCTAGTAACAAGGAATATAATGAATACTAAGATGGAAGAAAAAGAATCATATGCCCCTAAGTATATCAAATTTGGAAGTCATCAGAGGAGATTCTTCCCTCCTATGAAGAATGCCACCTGTTATGTCTGCCACAAGCTAGGACACATTGCTGCATATTGTTATACAAGGAAGAGTAATTCAGACCTACAAAAAATGCAAACAGTGAAGAGGCTATCTCAAACAAACAAATGGAGAAAACAATCTTACATCAGGTATGCAAATAATTTCTATGGTTATTGTTTTTATTGTAAGGAATTTGGCCATAAAATTATTGAATGTAGAAAGTATGGAAAAAGAATGATGTTCTACACCTCAAGGAGGTTCATGAATCAAAGAAATTTTGGCCATACTCAAAATTCTGCAAAAACTATGATCAAATGCTTTATATGCGATCAAGCCGGACATATGCCTTTCAAATGTCCTCTGAAAGGATGCAATTCATCACCTCACAAAGGATATCAAACAGAAGGACGTCTCCAGTGGAAAAAGAAGGAGAATAAGTGTGACCTGGCTCTAACTGCTCAAGATCTGAAAAGTCAGTGGTACTTGGACAGTGGTTGCTCCAAACACATGACTGGAGACAGAAGCAAGTTTATAACTCTTGATGAAAAGAAATCTGGCAATGTTATTTTTGGTAATGATAAATCAGGAAGGATCAAAGGAAAAGGCTCAGTCAGCATAGACAATGGCAGAGGAAAAGCCCAAGAGGTACTATTTGTGGATGGACTGAAAGCAAATTTACTGAGTGTCAATCAGATGTGTGACAAAGGCCGTGAAGTTCTTTTTAGAACACAAGATTGTGTAGTCAGTTCAAGCACAACAGGAAAGACTTTGCTCAAAGGTGTTCGAACAAAGAACAATGTATACATAGTGAAAGAGGAAGATGAACCCTGCCATCTTAGCAAACTTGAGGAGTCATGGTTGTGGCATAGGAGATTTGACATCTCGCCAATTAACAATGATCGAGCAGTTAAGAAACTGGCCGAGATATGCGTCGTAAATAAAAGTGCCTTTCAAGTACTATATGTAAATCTTGTCAATTGGGTAACCAAACTCGCACATCCTTTAAGGCCAAAGAGGAGTTATCAACAAGAAGACCACTTCAGCTTGTGCACATGGATCTGTGTGGACCTGCAAGAACTAAAACACCAAGTGGAGAATCCTACTTCATGCTGATAATAGATGATTTCTCCAGAATGACATGGGTTGCTTTTCTAAAGAATAAATCGGAAGCTCTGGACAAATTCAAAATATTCAAAGCATTAGCGTAAAATCAACTGGATGCAAGCCTAAATGTATAAGATCTACAGAGGAGGAGAATTCACAGATTATGACTTTGCATCTATGTAATGAACATGGAATAAAGCAACAATTTACTTATCATAGGACACCTCAACAGACTGGAGTAAAGGTAGAGACAAAATGTGCTCAGATAACAAATAGCTTTAGATTTATATAGTTATTTAGGATTTATATATATATATATATATATATATATATGTATATATATATATATATATATATATATATATATATATATATATATATATAATGCAAATTCAACACTATAAAATTTTAAAAAAATTATAAAATTAGGAATGTAATTTATCCAACCATTATGAAGGTAAGACCATTAAGTTAAAATAAAAATAAAAATTTGATGATTGATCAAGGCATTGAAGGATGTGAAGTTTTCATAACATTTATTTGAAATCCATGGCTATTGATCTCCAAAAAAAAGAATATATTGGAGAGCTAACATTCAGTGGAGGGCAAGGTTCTTATTGCTCAATTAAGAACCAACTTGCATTAACTTATGTGTAAAAATGGGTGGTGGAAAAGACCTAAAGAAACTTGGGAAGAACGTGTGTACATTTTGCATGTCTGCGGAAGTGGAATTGGAAAAACATTTTATTTTGGAATGTGATGAGTTCAAAGACATCAGAGAAAATTATGGGAATATGTTAGCGTGACAGCTGCATTTATTGCTAACTAGTTAAAATAGATTTTAAATATTGTTTAAGGAAAAAGATTGAGACAATTGTTATGTTGCTAGAAAATTTTATTTTCCATATTTTTATTATGAAATAATAAAATTAGTTAAGAAAAGTAAAAGTAAAAAGGCTGATGGTAATGTTGTTCCAAGAACTGAAAGGTGGTTGGACAGTTTGAAGAATTATCTGCTCCTCTGGGGATAAGAGACTCATCCCAATGAGGAGTATGGGTTCTTTTCATGGGCTAAGGAAGGGTGGAGATTTTCTTGAGTTGGTAGAGACCAGTGAAAAACACTCAGTAATTCCTGAAGTATTATGGCTTGAATGGACCTAGAGTCCTGAGGTCATAGCAGAACAAGTCTACTATCAACCTGAGCTTTTCAGTGGAAGCACAGGGGAACAATTGGACGTCATTTCCGCTCTTAAGGTTGGGAGGAACATCAACAATAGAGTGTATTGTACAGATAAGTACTTGGTCTAATTTTCGGATTGAGTAGTAAACTGGAACCCAAATAGGTATTTGAATGGTAGAATAATGTAAATTTATGAATACTGTATTGAAGGGAACATGGACTTAAAGATCAGAGATAAACTGCATTTAGTTTTAAATAGAGAGTATTTACTGTTGCTACTATATTTAAACATTTATTTATAAATAGGGTATGGCTATTGTTTAAACTGTCACAGAGTTGAGGTAAACATGTTACTGAGTTCTGCTAGAAATGATCAAGAAATTAGTAGGATAGTTTATCCTCACTGCCGGAATAGAACTGTTGATTCTGGGTAATGGAAGAAACCCAAAATGCATTGTTCATTCCTCTCTGACTATACTCGAACAGTTTTCTGGGTGGTCTGGTCACCCCATACTAGGAGAAAATAGTATTAAAAAACATAAATACTCTACAGCTACGAAATAAGTAATATTTGCAAGAAGAGTAATAAATGGAAATACTGTACAATAAGTTGTTACCCGAATATGAACTATACACTTGTGTATTCAAAAGAAGAAAAATATTTGAATAACATGAACAGGAAATAAAATTGTGTGATCACGCTTTCGAAAGACACTTTGAGAGTATTAAAGCGATACTGACTATTTAATCCAAAGAAAACAATAGAAACCCTTATATGATGATTTTATTGAAAGGGAATAAACAAGTATGCAGGTCGAAAGACTTGGTAAATATTTCTTTAATATTAAAAGCCTAGTAACCATATGACAAAAGAAATTGCAGAATACTAATTACTGTAACAAGAAGGATAATTGGACCGACTATTTAAATAAGTGACCTTTTCTTTTAAAACTTAAACCGAATTTAGAAGACTGTGAGTAGTTCCCCATAAAATTTAAAAGACAAGGAATGTGAAAACAACCTCTCAAATAACAGAATATTAAGAACAAGAGCTTGAATAACCATTTATACCCAAATACAGAAATATTATAATCTCGGTCAAGCCTCGACATGGAGGAAGCATAAACAGTTCCTAAAGATTACAATTACAAGGTAAAAGAAGAACGAAGGTCATCTGCGTACTGTTAAATTTGAAACGAAAAATAAATTACAAAAGGGCCTACTGTTTCGTCCGTAATACTACTGTCTAAAACCCTCCAGAAAGGAGGCCAGTCTATTTACATAAACACAGATTTAACTTATGCATTAGACCCAACCAGTAAACCCTTCACCGGAATCGACGAATGTGCTTGACTAGAAATGAGTTCCTTAAACTGGAAATACCTGTAGTGAAAGGTGAAGTTATTAATGGGTAGTTTGGGGCAAACTGGAAAATTATCTCCATGTTTGATTTGTCAAGCTTTGTATTCACGTACATCAGAGGGTCTCACCTGTTAACTTCAACAAATGAAGAACATAGCTCATGTAAGTAATCATATAGAGCACCGAGTAGCTAATAATGCTTAAATCCATGGCAAAACAATGAATATACAAACTTAAGAACAGAGCATGAGAAGAATTACCTGAAGAGGAAGCTTCTCCATTTCTCCGGGTCGGAAAACTAAATATTCAAAATAGAAATAAGTAGAAAAAGATATGGTCTTACAAACTTTGCAGAGGGTAAAGCATTGAATGGGTTAAACAAATAGATATGTGTCCTTTTACCTACTAGTTCTGTGGTTGCAAGCTCGGGCTCCTAAAGGAGCGACCATAGCAGTTTGGAGACAGATTACCATCGGCGGGCTCTGCAGTGCGCGAGCAGAATCTCTCCACCATCGCAAAGTAACACCATAGAGTGAATACCTCCTCTAACCTTAACGTTGAGGCTCGTGGTGGTTGCATCCGAAAGACTGTAAAACCCAATACCGGAAGCACAAAGCTCGATTCTAGAGCGAAGAGCTAGGGTTCTGAAGGAAAGAGTTTCTCGGCAGGGACAACTAGAGAAAATGGCAGAAGGATCTAGGGTTAGCATGGTTATCCAGGGTAAACTCCCGCCATAAACCTAGATCCTCGATCTGCCAAGAATTGAATGGTGGAGAAGAAAGCGGGTACCATCGAGAACAACATCGAGTAATGGCGGTCTCAACAGCTGTCATATGGAATTTATTACCAAACTTACTGCCTTAACTCCTCATCGTGCCACCTAGCTTCTTGATCGAAGATACAATGGGTTGGATGTGTATGGTGGGTAAGCTTTACAAATGCGTTATGCGTATTAATATGAATGGCGTTGGTAAATGAACACTTATGAAAGGCCTATTATAAATTGTCGGAGGTGCCAAGTAGGCTATGGTTTAAGACTTGTAAATTTCAATGTAAACAAATGACAGGAAAATGATTATACTACTACATAATCCTTAGTTTTAAGTTATATAATTATTATGGAAAGAATTTCATAGGTTTTATTTGGTTAGACTTTAAAGTTATGGAAAATATTTAAAAAAAAAAAATTGTACATGTATGTTAGAGTTAGCATCTATTTCTTGACATTATCTTTTCAGCTATGAGATTATTGAAAAGTTAGGCCAACTCATCATCAATTTGAATTAAAAAAAAACATTGAAATACAAAAAACAAAAAATAAAAACTCATGATCCCAATCATGATCCCATAGACTATTTTTAGTTTCATAAACTTTAAAATTTAATTTAATTTAATTATTCTAATTTTCAACAAATTGATGTACATGGCATTTAACAATATGAAGCTGTCGTAAACTGCCAATGGGTTACCATGAAGAGAATGGGACAACATAACGTCTTGTTGCGATGATAGGAAACGAATCGTCCGGTAAAGTGGAAAGAGAAACCGACCAACTGTTGTGCATAATAATGAATCGTCTATTGAAAGCATTTGGTTGAATCCTGTCGCTGTCAAAAGAAATGAATCGCCACGCATGCAGCATTTGGTTGACTGGGAGACGCGTAAAATGCGGAATGGGTACACCACGAATCCGCCACGCATGCAGCATTTGGTTGACTGGCAGACGCGTAAAATGCGGAATGGGTACACCACGAATCCGCCACGCATGCACATCCACTCCCACCTGCTTTTTATGTCGGTGGATGCCACCTGTTTTGCTCCGAGGCTCATCACAAAGAATCATATCACATGTTGATGGATGCAAGCTGGTTTGCATAAAGAATTGGGTCCCAACTGAAGGAATCATATCTTTGGTAAAGCAGATTTGCGCAAGGAAATCAACGCAGGCTTTCCAAACGCTTTTCGCGGACAGGAACTGATAGATGGCAATGCTCAATAATGCTGTGACACGACGAAGGGGAAATTGCCAGGAAACTTCTTGCTTGCTGTGACGAAATTGGCAGGAAACTTAATGCTTGCTGTGACACGACGGAGGAGGAAATTGGCCCGAAACTTCATGCTTGCTGTGACAGGACGAAGGGAAATTGGCCCGAAACTTCATGCTTCCGAGTTCCACCTGTTCAGATTACGGCATAAGTTCAATAGATATCGCCAACTGGTTTGCTCAAGAAAATAAGAAGGTCAGTAATCAACCAGATACCAGAGCTGTTTTTTTTCAATAGCGTGCCCAACCATTGGGGTCTTGAAACACAGATAAATCATAATACCAGCAGCTGGTAAGTTCCTTGCCCTCCTGAATCTTCAGACGTAAATATTGAGGCTGAGTGCACTTTCTCGATCTCTGCAAAATATCTTCGATCTTGCTTTTCTGTTATTCTATATCCAATGGCACACGTTAACCCTACTGCCGCCCGTGACGGAACATCCTCCGCATCCACGTCCCAGGGCAGTACCAACAGCTATGTGTATGACGTGTTCGTGAATCACAGGGGTCCTGATGTCAAGAAAGGACTCGCTAGCCATATCTACCATCGCCTTAAAGATCTTGGATTAGCAGTTTTTCTGGACCAGGAAGTATTGGAAAGAGGAGAGGGATTGAATCCTCAAATCGAAGGGGCTATTCGAACAGCCTCAGTGCATGTTGCGATATTTTCGCCGCGATATGCTCAATCCAGATGGTGTCTGGACGAGCTCGTACAGATGAGGGAGTCGGGATCCACAATAATTCCGGTCTTCTACAAAGTCGAGCCCGCAGATCTTCGGTGGACGCGCGGCGGAGATGGAGTTTATGCTCGAGCTCTGAGCGTGCTCGAAAAGAAGAAAACATCTGATTCTCAACCGCGATTCGACCCCAAGACTGTAGAAAAATGGAGGAATGCTCTTTCTGCTGTGGCGGATATAAGCGGTTTTGAGCTGAAGGACAAGTAAGAGCCTCCAACTCTCACTATTATTTGAGTTTTTTACTTTGCTGGCATGGTAAGTATATACATCATAGATTAGTTGTCATAGATTAGTTGTGTAGGTTTTTCTTATTAGTCAATTAACTGTGAGTGTGGATATTATTCAGGAAACAGTGGCAGCTCGTCGAGGAGGTCGTGAAACAAGTTTCGAAAAAGGTCCGCAAAGTTAAACCACCTTTGGACGTGGCTAAATATCCTACTGGGCTCCATCAGAAAATAGAAGATGTGGACAGGACATTGTCATTGCAGCGGAGAAGCGAGAAGGCTACAGTTTTGGGAATTGTAGGTCTTGGCGGGGTCGGGAAATCTACCCTCGCTAGACAATTTTTCAACCGAGAGAGATCAAATTACAATCGATCTTGCTTCTTATCTGATGTCAGATCCAGCTCTTTACTTTTCCTGCAGAATTGCCTTCTTCAAGATCTAACTCAACCAGATGCACACGTAAACAGCGTAGCTGAAGGCATAGAGAGTCTCAAAAGAGTTTCTCCACGGGCTCTTATCATTTTAGATGATATTGATCACATTAATCAACTGGATGCTTTATGTGCACCCGTTATACATAGTATTCATGTAGGTAGCTTAATCTTAATTACATCTCGCAATAAGGATGTGCTTATAGACTCAGGTATTGATGAATCATCCATTTATACACTGAAAGGTCTCAATCTTGAGCACTCGCAAGAACTCTTTTGCTGGCATGCCTTCGGTCAACCCCTTCCTGTTATTGAATTTGAGGAAGTGGTTAAAAAGTTTTTGCATTTCTGCAATGGTTTGCCACTATCGCTTAAAGTGATTGGGGCTCTTCTTCGTGGAAAACATTTGAAGCATTGGGATGCGCAATTGCGCAAAATCTCCAAAGTACTTCCTGAGGATATACAAAGCACACTTAGAATTAGTTATGATGCTCTAGATAGGGAGGAAAAACAGATATTCTTAGACATCGCCTGTTTCTTTATAGGAGAAGACAGGGATACCGCTATCAGAGTATGGGATGCATCCAACTGGGAAGGGTTTCTGGGTCTTTGGAAGCTGGAAAACAGATCCCTGGTGGAGGTGGACACTGAGAACTGTCTCAGAATGCACGACCACCTTCGAGACCTCGGCAGAGACATAGCTGAAAATCCAGAATATCCGCGTCGTCTTTGCCCCTTCAGGAAGAGTTTTCTTCTTGATGTTGTAGCTGACCAATCACCTGTAAGTATATTGTAAGCATGTTTTCAAAATTTGTCTGTCAATTTGAATTCTTAAAACTAACAGCTGAAGTTGAACAATTCAGGTGCGTGGAATTAGCATGGTGGACGGAAATGACTCTGAACAGTCATTTCAAAGCTTTGACCAATCACCTGTAAGTAATTTTGAAGATTTCCACCGGATTTGAAAATAGCCTCGTGTTATCAAAATTGTCTGTCAATTTGAATTCTTAAAAGTTAAAACTAACAGCTGGGGTTGAACAATTGATCAGGTTCACGGAAATGGCCCTGAACAATCTTTTGAAAACCTTGCGCGCAGCTGCAACCTAAGCAGGTTACAGATACTTAAGGCTGAAGGTCATTCTGTTGAACGAGTATTCGGGACAGGTCAATTACCACCGCTAATATATCTCGACTGGAAGAAATGTCCGATGTCCTCTTTACCTCTCTCGATTCCATTAAAGAATTTAAGAGTGTTACATATAAAGGGAAGACAACTCGAAACACTCTGGCAAGATGAATCTCAGGTAGTAGTGTTGTTTTTCGTTTTTTTTTAAACAGATATATTTACTTTCTTTTCATATTGTAAAAAATGTTGTACTAGAGTGTTGTTCTCGTATACCACAATGCCAAAAAGCTGTAGAGGCTCAAACCAATCTAACAATGCATGTGAACATTGCAGGCACCTCTGCAATTGAGGGAGTTGCATATTCAGGCTCCCCTTTCTAAGGCTCCAAGGTCCATTGGGAATCTCAAGAGCCTTGAAAAAGTTTTTCTGACGGAATGCGAGGTTGAAACTTTTCCGAATGAATTTTGGAACTTATCAGGACTCCAAAGTTTTCACTGTACCTTCTCCACCGAGATGCAGCAGCTACCAAAGTCGATTGGGAACCTGACGGGCCTCCAACGTCTTGACTTGACCTGGTGCTTGAGTCTGCAGACGCTCCCAGAGTCGGTGGGAAACCTGACGGGCCTCCAACGTCTTGACTTGATCCGCTGTCACAATCTGCAGACGCTCCCAGAGTCGGTGGGAAACCTGACGGGCCTCCAACATCTTGACTTGACCCGGTGCGACAATCTGCAGACGCTCCCAGAGTCGGTGGGAAACCTGACGGGCCTCCAACATCTTGACTTGAGCTGGTGCACAGCTCTGCAGACGCTCCCAGAGTCGGTGGGAAACCTGACGGGCCTCCAACGTCTTGGCTTGAAATGCTGTTACAATCTGCAGACGCTCCCAGAGTCGGTGGGAAACCTGACGGGCCTTCAACATCTTGACTTGACCCGGTGCCAAGCTCTGCAGACGCTCCCAGAGTCGGTGGAAAACCTGACGGGCCTCCAACATCTTCACTTCTTGACTTGAGCTACTGTACCAATCTGCAGACGCTCCCAGAGTGGGTGGGAAACCTGACGGGCCTCCAACATCTTGACTTGACCTGGTGCCAAGCTGTAGTGCACACGCTCCCAGAGTCGATGGGAAACCTGGTACCAAGCCAAACGGCGCTCCCAGGGTCTGTGGAAAACCTGACGGGCGTCCAATTTTTTCACGGGCCTCCACCTGACAGGTCTGTACTTAACGGTCCTCCGCCAATTTAAAGATGCTGCCCAAAATTGAACGGTTCAGCTACTTGGAGATGGTTGATGTGCCCGATGTAAACACAGGGAAAAAGTGTGTCGAGTGAAGAAAGCGGCAGTTGATAAAACATATAAGAGAGCTTCACGATGATAATCGTGGTAATTTAGAGCTGTAATTATACGATCGTACAAAAGAAGCAACTGCAATTAAGATTGTTTTCAAATATTTTATTTATTAAGATTAAGATTGTTTTCAAATATATGATGCACAAGGTCACGATGAAAATTCATTCCATCATTGCTTAATATCGGAAGGTAAAGGAAAATTTATTCTTTTATATATTTAGTTTCATTATTGATAAATTCAATCTAAATGGATTTATATTAGAAAATATTATTTTATTATTTTATTTATTAAATTAACTTGGGGAAGTTTGGCGATAACCGGCAATGAATATTTCAATGTAAAGTAACTTTCAAAGAATTTTATTGAACAAATATTCATTCTGTTTAATTTAATTTAACAACATTTAGATTAATATTATTGTACCTACTGCTTGCCTGATACTATGCATCAGGTTTTTCTGATTGTGACATTAATTCACCTTGATTAGACATATGTTTCCAATTTTTTTTTTTTTTTTTTTGCCACGGTTCACTATAAGATTTATTATTGTTCATTTATTTTAATTATTTTAATTTGAATTATCTGTTATCTAATTGGCCAAAAACTTTCACTTGTTATTGCAAAATGCCTAGATTTTATCACCATTATTTGTACTGCCATTATAGAAACATTGATATCTATCCTGTAGGTCTTGTACTTTATCTAGAGTCAGGCTATTGCGCTCCTTTATCTGAAGAAAGGGTTCTTTCACGTTATACGAGAACGTTTCTACAGCCAGCGTGGTTAGTACTGAATACTGTACTTGATCGCTACTTTTCTTAGAATTAAACTATATAAAAAATAGTTTCCAAAACACGTCCGTGCTTTGTCATCAATTTTGCTGCCTCTCCATTTAATGGTCCAACTTTACAGTTTATGTGTTAGGATGAGATTCGAAGAATAATGTCCAAATTAAAACAGTACAAGTACATTTTACATCACAATATGAGATATGTAATTTCTTCTTTATTATTCAATTTAGTTGATAAATACACTTTAAAAAATTAAAATAATATATTTAGTTAATTATGTTAAAGTCGGTCCTTTTCATAGAGCACTCGGGTAAATGCTCCAATCTCTTGCAGTTGGAGAGATTAAGCATTCGTATATGCTACATTTTTCCCACAGCATGAGGTAAATAAGTAAATTTCTTCAGGTATGCTAGCTGAAGGACCTCAACCTGATCAATATTCCATAGGCTAGTTGGAACTGCCATGCTTTCTGTTCTACCATTTCCTATGACAAGCAGTAATAACTGTGCATGGTATGGAAGATTGTAAGAGAGATTGTTGCATTTGCTCAAATCTAGAAAGCGAAGTTCTCTGAGTGAACCCACAGATGGAGGCAATGAGCATAAAGAGATGCAACCTTTCAAATCAAGTCTCTGGAGAAGAGACAATTTCCCTATTGTAGATGGCAGAGTTCTGAGCTTCACACATCCACTGAGCTGCGAAACCTCTAGTTTAGTTAGCATGCCTGTAGATTTTGGAAGATGTGTCAAAGATGTACATCCAGAGATCTTGAGAAACCGCAAATTTCACAGGGAACCAAGAGAAGAAGGCAATGATTTAAGTGAAGTACAAAAGCTTAGATCAAGCAGTTGGAGAGATTTAAGGGCAGAGATTGCTTTAAGAAGGTGTGTACAAGATGTGCATCCCCTCAAATCAAGAACTAAAAGTTGGGCCATTTTCATGAAAACTGTAGAGGAAGTGAGTGACAATCTTGCGTTCCCACCCAATAATCCAACACGAAGAAATGGACAGTATAGGGTAGGAAGAAGTTGGTCGATGTTGCTACTATAAATTGAGAACTTTGTTGCTCTATATAATGTGTCATCTAATGAGGATTCTTGGAAGGAATTAATATTGCAATAAGTCATAAACAGGCGACATTCCTTTTGGAAACGAGTCACCTGACAATTCCTATCTGTGTTGTTTATTGAAAATTTCCCTTGACACGCCTCAGATACTAAAGTGCTTTCAGACAAACGAGATGGTGAATTGTTATGTTGGGAATATTACAACTCACCTGACTTGAGTTCATTGTCCTCAGTGCACTTTATGTATACATTACCAGAACCCAAAGACTTGGTCATGACTCACATACATTTTGATGAAATCTCTTTGTTTTCTATCTCCTTTCTCCTGTTAAGAAGCTCCAATGGAGTTTTATGAACATTGGAATCTTTCTTCTTCGAACATTCTTTGATATCTTGACATATTATATTTGAAGCCAGATTGTAAAATGGTTCAAAAATTTTGAACTCTAGCTCACTATCTAAGTCATAAGTACCCTCCTAACTAATTGCAGTTTACGCACTCTCTGTGCAAGTCTTGTTTCATCAAGAGAACCACAATATTTAAAAACTATGCCACTACTCTGGAGTCTGAATCTTATCCTAACTAATTGCAGTTTATGCAGTCTCTGTGCAAGTCATGTTTCATCAAGAGACCAACAATATATAAAGATTATGCCACTACTCGCAGCTCGGAGTTAGGACCAGCATAGGGCTCGGGACGAATTAAAGGCTGTGTGACAGCCTTAGAGAAGACAACTTAGGTACATTAAGAGAGCTTGTTCTTTTGCAAATTAAACAATTGCAAGTATTGAATCGGGGGAGTTTTTTTTGTTTATGGCCCGATTGAACTGTTATATGAAGACCGGACCCAATCCTTTTATTGCAGTAGAGTTTATTGTATTCATCGCGTCCGTTCCTAATCGGCAATCAGAACTTTTACGATTGGCCCGTTTGTTTGTTATGTCATGGACTCGATCCGTGTTATGTAGCGGAGTCAAACTTTAGTTTTCGAGTCCGATCCTCAAATCGGTATGTGTGACTATGTGTTAGTGGGTGGAATTAGAAACTTTGTTTGATACACATCATCAACAATAGTGAGGGAAGGCAGAAGACTCTCTGAGAATTTTTTCTTGAGTGCAGTGAGGCCTTCCTCCACAGATGTGAAGACAGCTAGGGAACCAGAGATGGCCTTCCATAGGCAACATTGAAGGGATTTAGCATCTGTTTTGCAGCCACCGGTGATCCAATACACTCCTCCAACGAAACGCCTCTTGACTTTGCAGTTGAAGGCTACACAAGATGCAAGAGAGGTCTTTCCCACGCCTCTAGGACCAAATATGCCCACTACAAGAGATCCATCTGAGTCCAGAAGCTCTAACACAATCTTCTCTGTCATTGGTATGGCTTTCCGACATCCAATTGGACAATGAATTTGATGGCAATGACAATATTCATGGAGAGGATATTTTTCAACTGAGCCATCAGAGGAACCTTCATAGTAATATGAGACAATGCCAAAATTAAATTCCTCGGGTTAGTATTATGGCTCTTAAAAAAAAAGGATAATTAAAACTAGCATCGTGAAATGATATGAGGAAAGCTCACTTTCAAAGGTGAGGAAGGACTGCAATAGTCGTTTCAGACGGTCTCTCACCAAAACATTAGGAAATCGAGACTTAGTGGAGAAGAAGATGGCCTTGAGGGATTCTGCTGCTCTGCAAAGCTGGCCTTTCAAATCCATTATTGCCAACCTCAGATGTTTCAGGTTATCATTTCCAATCTGAAGAGCTTCCTGCACCAATTTTTTTTTCTCTGATGCTTCAACCTCTGCACCTTGGATTGGGATTCTCAAGGCTTCATCCGAAGAAGAGGGAGGAGAAGGAGATGGTTTCCTATGGAAATTCCAACAGGGAAGCCAATAGGATAAGGATGGAACCCTCCAATTGAAACTAGTCAATTGGGTATTCATCGTTGCATTGCGTTTGTTGTCTTGAAGAATAGAAAATGCAGAAACAAATCTCCTCCTCTTGAACTCCAGACACCCATCAACCTTACCTCCCGTAGAAAAATGATGAGCATTCAAATTAATTGACTATCCCTGCAAGGATGAAATTATCTGTTGCGTGAGATCAAACAGAATACATAGAATCTCAAGGCCTTGGAACAAAACCCTTTGCAAACAATCAGTTGTCGTGGTAAGAAAGCCGCGGCCATTGACCGAATTCGATTCGGAAGCTGAATTAGAATTAAGCCCTTCACAACTACAATTAGAATCGGTTATATAGAGAGTTCAGAGAGACTCCAAAAGCTTCACAAAGCTGGCAGAGCATTGATAGATATTGGGGAATTCTCACACACAAGTACGAGCTAGCAAACCCTGAGCCTCGTCCCATAGCTCGTCCAAAACTACCTTGGAAGGATCGATCTGCATGATTGATTATCAAATGTGAAGCATAACGATAGAAATGAGATTGCATGTAGAAAACT
Organism: Pinus albicaulis; assembly: GCA_034641835.2. Taxonomy (NCBI): domain Eukaryota; kingdom Viridiplantae; phylum Streptophyta; class Pinopsida; order Pinales; family Pinaceae; genus Pinus; species Pinus albicaulis. Next base: position 110,078 of record JAXQQM020091390.1, on the reverse strand, counting down.
GAAATCATAATATGGGGATTGCAGGTCTATCATAAGGGAGGAGGAATAGAAGTTGAGATTGTTTCAGATTTGGATCTTATTTTTTTTTCCAAATTTTGAGAAACCACTCAATATTTGGTCTGAGCAAGTATTCAGACAATATTCCAAATTCTGAGAAACCACTGAATATTTGGTCTGAGCAAGAATTCAAACAGTATAAGCTGGCACTGGGATTTAGAACATTGAACCTAAATGTGTTTTTATCTAACAGTATATATCTCAATTAGACCTTACTACTTTGCTGACAAGCGCATATATCGTTTGGGCAGTACATATTGTTTGCCCTTCAAATTTCTGGAACACATTTTTGTTTGATCGGTGCCAGTCCTTTGCATTTGAAATAGAGCTTTCTACTTCTTTTAATCTCAATCGCAAAGTTATTTTAGTTGTTGCGATTGAGTGTCTTGTTGATGTTGGAGATTGCAATGTGATTGCAATCGCAATTGCAAGATACAATATGTGACCTTTGCTTTTATTATGTTACCACTGTTGAATGATGCGATGCGATTGGCCAATCGCAATCGCAATAATATTAATCGCCCTCCGCTTTAAGCCAAGGTCCGCGGGAGGACTGGTCCCATAGACCACGTGGCAATTTTATATTGAATCGCAAAATATTTATGTGGCGCCGATTGTAAAGTGAACTTCCGGACCCGACGAATGTCCAAATTAAAACAGTGTACACATAAAAGTTATTTCAATGTTGTGAAATTATTTTTTCAACAAATTTTATTATTGAAAAATACATTTTACATCGAACAAGTACATTTTACATCACAGTATGAGATTCTTGCATAGACTTCGCCTTGTTAACTCTGGAGTCAAGCCTTAACAATATCTCTCAGCTCACAATAAAACACGTCAATTCCTTCCACGGGCAGGGTTTACCGCCTTCAACAAAATTTCAAAGTTCGATGGGCAACCAAGGCAGGATAAGAGTTTCGCTCCTCGGAAAAGTCCTAATCGACCCCTCTCAGGACTCAATACAGTTATAAACCCATGTTTACAACTCCCTTGTCGAATGAATATTCGAACATTACCTCATTAACCTTAGCCTTCCATTTCCCGTGCGGATGCTCTTTTATAACCCATTTCACTATGAATTATAAGGTCATACAACTAATTACATGAGTGGGACTTACCTTTCGACCCATGGTCAAAACCATATGATAAAACTCATAATGCATCTCAATTTCTCTTTACCTCTAATATATGATTATCAAAAATTTCAAAAACACCATACAATGGTTGATTACTGTAGCAGTCCGTGTGGCGTTATGTGCGCAGTGCTGTGGACTACAAATCTGATGCCAATGTACTTCTTGTTCCTCCTTTACTGGTCTCCAAAGATGTTGCTTTCCTTCGGACCCAAATGCACTCATTGACTATGCTGAAATATAATGCTTATGCCGACCAACACCTCGAACTCTTATCCGAACGGACGGTATTATATTATGAAATATGTTTTTTATATAACCAGCCAATCTGTTTTTTAATCTAAGTTTCATATCTAATTTTCATCTGGCTGTCAATCAATTTTATTTTGGCATATTTTAATTTGCAACTGAGAACACATGATCCTTCATTGCAATTTAGGAACCTCCGAAGAAACTATGGATTGTCCCCGTGTGAAATTGCCTTCAAGTCTCCAAAAGTCACTGAGTGTTAAACTTCAGGTGAACACAATGAACCAAGCGTTGAGTTACGGAAAAAATTCATATGCACAAGTAAGTGACGAAGGTTAAATTCAATAAAGCAGAGCCGCCTCCTTGACTGTTCACTAATCCCATCAGCAGAAACATCATGAGGCGCACACAAACTTTGAATTTACTAGTGGTGAATGATTCATTGGTTTTTATTTGTTCATTCATAACTATTAATGTTAGATGGATCTTGTTGTTCACTAACCTTCTGTGACACCATCTTTGAAAGCTCCTACTCCTTACATTCCTTCCACTGCCTCTATCTCTCTCCTTTTGTCACACAGGAGCTTCTCGTCATATTCCCATCTAGATTACTATCTGTACTACTCATTTTACGTTTAAATTGTTATCTTCAATTTTATGATCAAAATGCTTATTTTACAATAGATTTTATACTGTAAAGGTTAAATAAATAAATTAATAAAATTAATAGCTTTCTACTTCTTTTAATCGCAATCGCAAAGTTCTTTTAGTTGTTGCGATTGAGTGTCTTGTTGATGTTGGAGATTACGATGCGATCGCAATCGCAATTGCAAGATACAATATGTAACCTCGGCTTTTATTATGTTTCCACTGTTGAATGATGTGATGCGATTGGCCAATCGCAATCGCAATAATATTAATCGCCCTCCGCTTTAAGCCAAGGTTCGCGAGAGGATTGGTCCCACAGACCACGCGGCAATTTTATATTGAATCACAAAATTTTTATGTTGCGCCGATTGTAAAGTGAACTTCCGGACCCGACGCCATTTTATATGGCAAAGTTTATAACTCATCGTGCGTCCAAAATTGGATTAACAAAATATTAGTAAAAACCTAAATGGATTAGAGTCTAAACCTTAATACTAACATAAATTCTTGTTTTTTACTTTAATTTAACTATATTTAAACTAAAGAAAATCCTCATAGACATCCTTAAATTCAAATGGCAACATTTAGCAAATCCTCATAGACATGCTCAAATTCAAATTGCAACAATTATTTCTAATTTAATTTAACTATACTTTATTACAAAACAAATCTTCATAAACATGCTCAAAGTCAAATTGCAACATCTCTATAATTACATTAAGTGGCATGTAATAGCCATAATAGCTACCCATAGAAATTTCCAACATCACATTGCAACATTACTATACTTAAACTAAGCGGCAGGTAGTCGCTACCTTGTAGCCTTGTTAAATTTATAAATATATTGTAAATTAACATTCAAGGAATTTTAACGAAAGAATGTTCATTATGTTGAATTTAATTTAAAAACATTTACATCAGTATTATTAAATTTATAAATTCATTAGATTGATATTTAATTAAATCAGAACAATGAATTTATTATTAAAAATCTATCTTATAAAAATAATAATTAGTGTATAAAACTCTTTTATATAAATCTTAAAATATTAATAAATTTAACTAAAAATAGTAAAAAGTATATTTCTATTTTAGGAATATTGCTTCTGTGATCCATAAATTGTGAAAAAAATCTTTCGATAAAAATCACATTCAAATAAATTTGGTCGACGCGTTTCGAACCAAACCACACTGGCTGGTTCGAAACGCGTCGACCAAATTTATTTGGATGTGATTTTTACCAAAATATTTTTTTCACAATATATTTCTATTTATTAATAAATTTAACTAAAAATATTAAAAAATATATTTGTAAAGAAAGATTTAGTTTGTTTTTTAATTCTTTATCTATATGACTATCTATTTAACTCTAAACTATTTATTATTTTAAAAATTTAAATAAAATTTTCAATCTTTGAAACTCAAAATTTATATTAAAGTATCTATCCTTTAGTTACATGTTTTTCAGATTAATCATATCATTAGGATTTGGTCAACATTTTGAACCAACTAACCAACTAATGTGGTTCATCCCCAAGACAAGTACAAAGTGAGAAAGTTAATCGATCTTCAGGAATAAATAGTAGTTAATCTATCTTCATGAATAGTATGGATGCATCATTGCCAATAATCATTAAATAATACCAAAAGAATGTGTCACAACTATATACATAAATACAAACTTACCATAATTTTTTTTTATTTAAGTTAAAACCTTGCATTTCTACTATACCAATTTACCATTCCTATAGTTTTTTTAACCATAGATTAAACATATAATGCTACCTCCATATCTATGTTGTTCACACATGCATCTCAGCTAAACATTTATAGTTACATCAATTCACTAATACAAGGTATGAGGAATCATTGGTATATTTTTTAATACAATACACATAACTTTTGGAGTTCATCGTTTCGCGGAAACCACAATACTACATTATAATAATGTCGAAGTTGATGGAATTTGTACTTAGGATATTTGGTTTGATTGCTCGGATAATAATTTGAGTTTGGATTTAACTAGCAATCATACGGCTCAATCCATAATGTGATCCCTGTTATTCATTTCATTTAAGTTTTCGATTATTGCTTCACCTCGCACAGACACACCTAGCCGAAGTCGATATGGCGTAACCCTAGATCCTACGGTTTTTTTATGGAGTTTGGGGTGGTTAGGGTAACCACCCAACCCCCTATCCCATTCATCAAGCTCATTCTTTCGTCGTCGCCGGGACTTAACTGGGCCCTGCAACTCTCTTCAGTTTTTTCTTTGTTATTTTTCTGTAAGCCCACCCTTATGGCCGACGGTTCGCCCGCCTTCATCACTCAGCAACTGGTTTTTCATTAGAAACCGGTAAGGGTTCCACCGCTATTTCCTCTGTAAATTTGTGTAATACATTTCTCTTTCGTTCTGGAGGTTCGGTAACTCTTCCCGTTGTAAATACTTGCACGTTCAATTTTCTATTACATTTTCAACTTGTGATGGTGTTAACTTCAAAGCTTCGTTGCTTGTATGGAAGGTTCTTCCTGAATGGTTGGTTCCACTATCAGAAATGCTGATTTCAGCCTTTTTGAAATTGTTCTACGCACTAAATCGCAACCCAACACATGGTTTGAGTTTCTTGGTTCAAGTGGAGAATGGAGTTTGGAACTCTACGTGCCTATTCCGAATAGGTAATCTCCATCTTCATAAACGACAGTTTTCTCATTGAATTTTCTGTGTTCTGTGTTTTTAGTTACTATCCCTTACAATGAATCTCACTGTAATTTTTGTTGGTTTACAGGCAAGGTTTCTTACCTATGCCGTAGAAGGGAATTTGGGCTCGACCTACAACACCCAGTTAACCCTCAGGTAAGCCCCAACACCATGTCCCATTATTGTCTAAGTTGAATTATCATTTTCTTCTGTCCAGCTGAGGGTAAAACCCTCCTTGTGTGCAGGGTGCCTTAAGGCTGTGAAAACACCTTCATGCTAGAGTTGTTTGTTTCAGGTTTATGCAAATCGGTGAAAATTTTGGCAATATGTTGATAGCTCGATATTAATTCGAGATGGCTCTGTCTATAGGTTTTAGCAGTTGCATGAATTTTCTTCCCTTCAAGGTTTAAGGCTTCTGAGGCTATATCTTAGGTTTATTTGACTGTATAAACAATTTGGTTGTAATACTTTAAGTTCGGAAGACTATTTCCAGTATTTTGGATAAATTCCCATCAAGGAAGTTATTATCTTACTCCGTTCCGAAATTTAAGTTTATCCCTCATTTATTCAGTGTCTGTACGCGTTAAATACAGTTTTGGGTCTTTCTTTCCCCCAATTGGGGTTTACAGTTTTTCCAGCATGATATTATGTGTATAATATTGTAACCGACTCGTCAATATAAAGTAGTATTCTACTGTTCATTTCCTTTTTGCTTCTGTTAAATACTGTCTCTAGTTTTCTTTCCAGATTCTCTTGCAATAGGTTTTACTTTGCCTATATATATATATCATAGCATTTTGTTTCTGGTTATTGTAATTGTAATATGTTGCAAGTCAGAGGTTTATTGGCTAGAGGAACATGACCCCTGCCTTTTCAACATGGGGGTCGACACTAAACCTCTGAGCCTTAATAGTTTAATGATTTAAGATTATACAACCCGCCTTTATTCTTATTTCCGGAATTTAATGAGTTTTTAGACAGCATACGTTATTTGTTTCCATATGAATAAAGATGATAGAGTGGTACTACTACTCATTGTTTTTTTTCTATATATGTTATATTGAATTATGCTTCCCTGTACAGATCTAAATTTGCAATACCTGTACTATCTGTTTTCTTTTGTATAATACATATAACAGTTTACAATTCTCTCTATTTCCAATTTTCTTTTCATCTTCAAGATAGAAAAATAAGTTCTCTGTACAACCTAACATTATCAGTCACAGACCATTAAAAGAATAGTAAAAGTCATTTCACACACTCTTCTTTCTTAGGCTGTCATTTGCATAATTAAAATAAACAAACAAAAGGTACTTATCTATTTACTTTTATTTCTAATTAACTAATGCTTCCGCCCAACCTTGAGAGAGGCAATCACATCCTCTGCTCCCCCTGTGCTACTCTCTAGAGCCTTAGGTAGTAGATAGTCTTAGTTAGAAGAAAGGCCTCAAGATTATAATCTAGCCTATACTTCACTGGGTTTTCAGAGCTCCACTGGTTTCCCTTCCATCTCTGGACAACTCTACTCAACATAGTGTTGTTACCCCTTAACATATTTCTAAACAGAATTCCTTCCCTTATTTAGGATTTCCATTTTATCCTTTTTGGGAAGTAACTGTCAAAAACTGTCTCTACTTTTTACTCTGGAATCTTGGAATCATTTACCATACAGTTAATCCCTTTTACTTAGGATAATTTATCAAATTTTCTTTTATTCATAAATAATTCAAGTCTCACTAACGAATAACCATATTCTTTAATTCCTTCTACTTTTAATAATTCAAATGTATCATAAAATTCAGTTAATTATAATTAACATAAAAAAGGGTGTTACATATCCCCCCTCTAAGGTAAACACTGTCCCCATTGTTACTCAATCATTAGGAAACAGTCTAGGATATGCCTCTTGAATGAAATTTTCATCCTCTTAGGCGGCCTCCTCTGGGCTAAAGTGCTTCCATTGCACTTTAACTTAGGGGATGACTCGCCTCCGGAGCGTTATTTCTCTATGATCGAGAATACACTAAGGTTCTACTAGAAACTCACCGTCCAGTTCTACTTGCAGTAGCACAAAAAAAATTTAATTTGTGCCAACAAGAACCTTTCTTATTTTCAAATCATAATGTATTCATGACTTACATGTATACACTGCCAATGTATCACATGCCTAGGGTTATGTATGTATCATTTCAACAATGATACATGGAACACATTATGTACCATTATATTACTAGGCAGAGCCAGTCGATAAGCTAGCTGTGTAATGCGTTCCAAAATTTGGAATGGTCCGCAATACCTGGGAGCCAATTTGGCACAAGTATTCTACCTCAAGGTACTCCTCTTCGGTTTAATTATCACATATACATGGTCTCCCACCAAAAAATCCTGGAAGGTTCTCATTCGGTTTGCATATATCTTTTGTCGGTCTTGAGCTGCCTTTAAGTTCTGTCTAATCTTTCTCACCTCACGCTCCATTTCCTCAAGCATGTCTGGTCCAAGCATCATCCTGGTTTCCAGACTGCTCCAATTTATGGGGGTCTGACATTGTCTTCCATACAATGCTTCAAAATGACTCATCTTAAGGGATTCTTGATATCCATTATTATAAGAAAACTCGGCCAAATGTAGGTACTCTTCCCACTTTGTAGGTTGATGCATTATGTACATGCACAACATATCCTCCAAAACTTGATTCACCCTCTCCGTTTGCCCATCTGTTTGAGGATGGTAAGCGGTACTAAACTGGATTTGTGTTCCCAATTTGGTGAATAACGTTTTCCAAAAATCTGATGTAAATTTTACATGTTGGTCTGAGATAACAATTCTTGGTATACCATGCAGTCTAAAAATTTATTTCATGAAGATATCAACAATCTGCACTGTCTTGTATGTGGACTGGACATGTATAAAATGAGCTACTTTGTTGAGTCTATCCACCACCACCATGATTGAGTCATTATGACTCTTATTTCTTGGCAACCCGGTGAAGAAATCAAGTGAAATGAATTCCCATTTCCATTCAAGTATAGGGATATGTCGAAGTAATCCTGTTGGATGCTGGTGTTCTATCTTGACTTGTTGGCACTCCAAGCACTTGGTCAAGTATTCAACAATGTCTTTCCACATTCTCGGCCATAAATAATCTTTCCTAATTGCTGTTAGCATCTTTTGATATCTAGGATGTCTTGCATAAGAGCTCCGATGATATTCATCTAGAATCAAACCCTTCAAACTCATTTGATTTGGAATATATATCCTCTTTTGGTATATGTTGGAACACCTAATCCTACATGGGTAGGTGTGGAATGCGAAAAGTCACAATGGAGTCCAAGTGATCTTGGAATATGAAACCAAGAGTCACACCATTGTATTATAAATGTACATCATGTATAATGGAAAAAATAAGAAAGCCTCACGCTTATCTTTCATTGTGTGTTGAGTCTCTTGTGTGTTGTTTATTCTTCTCATACACCATGTGTGTGCTTAACATGGTGTTTAACATGGTATCAGAGCGGGCGATTGCTGGCCCTGCTCCAAATTGAGTGAGCCATTTGTGTTTATGGCCTGTGCATATCTGCATTTTTGCAGCATTTAGAGAGTTTCTGCAGCAGAATTTTTGCCGCCATTCAGAGGTGTTTTGAAGAAGAGTAGTGTTGGTTTTGAGAAGGAGAAACATTCAAAATCCCAGCATTCAGAAATTGACTTTGAAGAAGAGTAGCAGTGGTGTTGAAGAAGCACATCTGAAGGTTTTCTAAATTTTGATTTTTTCTCTGCATTTTCTGCCTTTAATTTTGCATTGGAGAGCTGCTAAAAATACTGTTCAAAGTGGGGTTTTGAAGAAAAGTCTTGGGTTTTCAAGTAAAATTTCTGATTTTTTCCATTGAAATTTTCTACAATTCTGAGTTTTTCTGCTAAAAATTTCACCATTCTCTGCTGCTGGAATACTGTTTAAAGAGGGTTTCTGAGAGAAAAATTTCTGAGTTTTTCATTGAAAAATCTCTGCAAGTTTCTGGGTTTTTTAATGGAAAAGATTTCTAAATACTGTTAAATTCTGCAATGGAGTAGATTGCTGTATATTTGAAAAAAAAATCTGCTGCTGTTTTAAAGTCTTGGGTCTCAGTCTTACGCTTCTGCTGCTGGAAGGAAAAATCCTCTACTATTCTACTCAGCTGTTTTAAAAAAATAAATAAAAAAAATAAAAATATTATTTCTGCAGCACACTCCCTACACTCTACGCGGACTCTACACTCAATTCCTACAGCTGCATCTATGCTCCCACACCTTTTGGCCAGCCCTTTTCACCCTTACTCCGTCAACTTCAATCTTGGCCTTTCGGTCCTTCCCTTACCCCCTCACTCATCTAATACGCTCTCGGCCTCACCTCTCACACAACGCCTCTCCTCACATTAACCAACTGCCCTCCTACGCCCTGCGCCTTCACATCTCTTACACACTACGCTATCCCATTACCCTGCGCTTGCTCCACACTCCACTCCCACACGCACTTCGATTCCCTCTCAACGCCGTATCCCCTCCATAGCCTACGCTACACACCTGCGCATATCACTCCCCACCATTGCAATACTCTCAGACCGCCTCTCCTATCTACACGGCTCCCACTCCAGCTTACCCTCTACGCACACACAACCCGCCTCTTCCCCTCTGCCTACCCCCGCTACCCCACGGCATTACCTGCCTCCCCTACACCCTCACACCCGAGCCCTCATATCTGCCTATCCACCTACTCTCTACGCCTTACGCTTCGCCCTCTGCCCAAACTACCCTTCCCCCTACGCTCTACCCCCTTCCCCATTTCATACGTTACTCACCCCATTCACTCCTACACGCGCCCTCTCTCCTAGCCTCAATGCTCCTTCTGCGCCATATCCGCAGGCTCCTTCCCACTGCAGCCAGATCTCTCCCCTTTAACGCACTATCAAAACAAAAAACAAAAATTTGATTATTTTAAAACCTCCCTCCCCCCAATTTTAATTATTAATTCCCATGTTAATTAATCTTTTTATAAATTAATTCCCATTAATTCTCATTTAATTAATTTCTTTTTAATTAATCTCTATATTAATTAATTCCTATAAGCCCCCTCCCATCTCAAAAAAAATTATCCCTCCCCTTTTAAATTCCCTCCCTTTCAATTAATCCCCCTCCTCCATTTTTACTACAATCCCTCTTTCCCATTTTTTAATTAATCCCAATTAATTTATTTTTTAATTAATTAAAAAAATAAAATAAAATAAAAAACAGCAGAGAGAGAGAGAAGAAAGAGAGAATATGAACAACAGTGAAGAGAAAATGACATGTGAGCAGATGGACTGAATACATAGAGAAAATTGCAGATTTGCATTGTGATTTGTGTCATTGATTTGAAGGGTGAGTTTCTGAAGAAATTGATGCGAAGACGAGTTGTTTTTGGTGTCAAACAGCTCTTTGAAGAAAGAAAAATTAGCTGCCTTAAAGGCTTCTTGCATAGTGCTTTCAACGACAAATTATTTTGCAGAGATATTGTATTGCATTGACATTGTATTGTGAGTGGAATTTGCCTCTTCATTCATAGTTGGAATCAGTGAATTTGAGTTGTTGATGTAAGTCATTGTTGATTGTCCTCCATCATTTGAGGAGCACATTTTGTACTTTGAGATTTCCATAGTTGGAAATTCTTTGGAGTCATTTGTATTTGTTGTTGAATCACATTGTAAACGGGTGCATTTTCGGTTGAAGCCGACACCCTTTCATTTTTGAACCTAAATTGTTGAAAATGGCTAAAATCAATGAGGCATTAGAGTTGTTGAATAACCTCATTCATTCAAATGTTGATGATATGATAAGAATGAGCAAGAATTCTCTTTGTAACATTCAAAATTGTTTGCTAGATGCACAAGAAAAGATTGAGTTTTTGCAGTTGGAATCTCAGCTTCAGCAAGACGAACTTCAGCAAAAGAGTCACCATTCTGAACCTGTTTTTGTTCAGAAGATTGAGAAAGACTCCCATCAGCAGCAAGTCAATAAAGTTGCAGTTGATTTCCATTCAGTTCCTTGTACTAGAGCAGATTTACATGCAGATGCAACAACTCAGCCTGCACTTCCTAAGCCCATCATCAGACCTTGGGAAGAGCTTGTCCACAACAAGCACCGAACTGGTCTTGGATATGAAAAGGATGTGTCTTTTCATATTCCAGACTACACCAAACCCATCATATTTCAGAGTACCAGATTCATGTATGACAGTTCACCTGCAGCTGTTTCAGATCCTGTTCCACAACAACGATAGATTGTGAAATGCCAACACTGTGATCGAGTTGGCCATATGAAAGATCACTGTTTTGATCTTCATCCATGCAAGCACTGTGGTTGGCACACTCATTCTTCAGACAGATGCTTCAGACACAAGCCTCTTGCAAGAACCAAGATTCATCTTGGATGGATCGCTTCTTGGCAATGGGCATCAGCAGCCAAGAAGATTTTTAAGACACATGTCAGAACATGTTCACGGATATTGAGCAAACTTGCAGTTGAGTTTTCGCCATCATCTCACCTTGTCCCTGACAGGGGGGAAAATGGTGCTCATGTACAAGATTCGACGTCAGATCAAGCGAGCCTGAGCTACAATCTCTCATTCCATGTTCAGAGTTGTAGCCAAAGACACAACAGTTCAAGTGAGCCTGAGCCACAATTCGTCATTCCAGATTCAGAGATGTAGCCAGAGACACGGATGCCCATGAGCATGCCTTCGGTTGATGGACAACCTTAAACCATCATCTTTGGTTGGTGGATAACCTAAAACCATCACAGATAGTAGACCTCCCTTCTTTTAGGTTGAAGGTCTCCCTTTCATATATGAGGAACACTTCCTCTAGCAGAAGCCTTCAGCTTCTTGCCAGCTTTGGTTGAGTTCCAGCAAATGCTTCAAAGCATTCCAGAGTTGTTGGTAATCCTAAAATCATCACAGGTAGTAGACCTCCCTTCTTTTAGGTTGAAGGTCTCCCTTTTATATGAGGGACAATTCCTCTAGAAGAAGCTTTTAACTTCTTGCCAGTTTTGGAATAGTTCCGGGAACTGCAACAAGTATTGCGTTCCAGTGTTGGTGGTCATCCTTAAACCACCTCTTTTTTCCAACATTTCAGAGAGTTTATTCAGCCAAGTGCTACCATGTATACTTTGCAGATTTGTATTACAACTCTTTTCTTGGACTCACACATACCCCTTCGGATTAAGGGGGGATGTTGGAACACCTAATCCTACATGGGTAGGTGTGGAATGTGAAAAGTCACAATGGATTCCAAGTGACTTTGGAATATGAAACCAAGAGTCACACCATTGTATTATAAATGTACATCATGTATAATGGAAAAAATAAGAAAGCCTCACGCTTATCTTTCATTGTGTGTTGAGTCTCTTGTGTGTGTGTTTATTCTTCTCATACACCATGTGTGTGCTTAACATGGTGTTTAACAGTATAACAAGATTTGTTTATCATTAAGATCATAATCTGATTTCTTTTCTTGATTTTTGCCTTATTTTTCTTGCTGCAATAGGAATTGATATTCAAGGTCCTTTCTTGCTGCCTCCTCAATCTGCTCCTCGAACTTAAATTCAACTTGGTTAAAATAGAGTTCATATATGCAATGCAATTTTCTGCTTAAAGCATCCGCAACACATTTCTCCTTACCTTTTACATGTTGAATATCAAAATTGAATTCACTTAAGAATGCATTCCATCTTGCTTGGCGAGCATTTATATCAGATTTTTTAAAATATCTAGTTAAATTGCTATGGTCGGTTCTTAGAAAAAACCTTTTTCCCAGCAAGTAATGTATCCATACTCGCAAGGCATGCACTACTGCATTTAGTTCTAAATCACAGGCATAATACCTCTACTCTTGATCCTTCAAATTTATGGATTCGTATTCGATGACCTTACCTTCTTGGGTCAAAACTGCTCCTACCCCTTCCTTGCAGGCATCGGTGCATACTTCAAATTCCTTACTTGGATTTACTACTTTCAGTACAGGGGCAATAGTTAGTAGCTCTTTCAATCGCTCAAAATTGTTTTGACATTCTTGAGTCCACTTAAAGACTCATCCTTTCTGCTGCAGCGAGGTAATGGGAAAGGCTATTTTAGAGAAACCGTTGGTCTGAACCCATGAATGAACGTATGTCTACCAGATTTTTAGGGACCTTCCATTCCATAATTGTTTTTATCTTTTTGGGATCTACATAAATCCCCTTAGCATATATCACGTGTCCTAGATACTGAATCTGTTCCTTGTAGAAGTCACATTTACTAAATTTGGCATAGAGTTGGTGTTACCATAACATTTTCAGCACTATGTGTAAATGTTTCTTGTGCTCTTCCATATTCTTAAAATAGATCAATTTATTGTCAATAAAGATTAAAACAATTCTATCCAAGAATGGGTGGAAGATGCCATGCATCAATCTTATGAAAGTTTTTGGTGCATTTGTTAACCCGAATGGTAATACCACAAATTCATAATGTTCGTACCGAGTATAGAAAGATGTTTTGGATATGTCTTCATCCTTAATATGTATTTGGTGATACCCCAACCTTAGATCAATCTTGGAAAATATTGTTTCCCCCTTCACCTGATCAAAAAGTGGTCTAAGCATGGAAATGGGTATTTGTTTTTTACAGTCAATTTATTGAGTTGTCGACAATCCATGCACATTCACATAGTACCGTCCTTTTTCTTAACAAACAGATCTGGTGGTTCCCAAGGAGACACACTTGGCCGAATATATCCTGTGTCCATTAAATCTTGCAACTGCATTTTTAATTTTGTCAATTCAGGCACACTCATCTTGTACGGAGCTCGTGACATAGGTGCTGCCCTAGGTATTAGTTCTATTGTGAAATCAATATCTCATTTCAGTGGTAATCCTGGAATATTTTCAGGGAATACATCCATGAATTCCTGTACAATAAGAATATTTTCTAGCATGAGGGTCTTATCCTTGGGGTTAGATAACCCCACTTGAATTGCATAGAGCTGACACCCATTTCTAATACATTCACCCAGTTGGGATGCAGTAATGGGGCACAATTGAAGTGGCTTCTTGATCCGCTGCAATTCTTGTCGTGTATCATCTTTTGATTTAAAATAAATGACTTTATCTTTGCAATCCAATAATGACCAGTATCTTTCTAACCAATCCATTCCCAATAAAATATTTTAGGAACCCAGAGGTAGAATTTTTAGTTCTATAGTTATGTGCTGATCTCCTATATTCATCTCATAATTTGGAGGCATTGACCCGCCTTTTTGCCCCCATAGCCAATTGAACTAGCCATGGGTTCTTAAATTTTTGATTGTGTAGTTTACATTTTTCAGCTATGTGGGGGTTTATATAGCTCAAAATGGCACCAAGGTCAACCAAAATGGAAATACATTGGGTTTGTAGCTTACCTTCCAGTTCTATCATAGTTGGCTAAAAATTTGCTTGTCGATCTTCCAAAGCAGCATTTGTAGAAATTTGAATAATTTTCTGAGTTATTCACCGAGATTATCCTGGTCACATACTATTTGAGCTTCATACATAACACATAATCTCTTCTACGCATTAATCATCACATGCGGAAATACAAACAACAAGCGGTATTGAAAACATTCACATGCACACATAGAAATTCAACACATATAACACAGTATGTATACCGGGGAAAGCTTACAGCTGAAAACCCCCTACTGTCTGTATATTATAATGGAGAAGAATCATGTCACAATATACAATACAATACTCCTCACAAGTACTCAGTACTGTCTCCAAAAGTTACACACAAACTAGCTCAGTTTTGAACAAGTCACGGGTTCAAAACTCCTCCACTGTTTGCCTGCCTCTACTGCGCAATCCAAGATGAGAGAATAGGCTGAACCAATTTGAATTCCTCTTTCTTGAACAGCGCAATCATCATTGGCATACTCATCCCACTGATTGTGAAAATCTCATGCACAACTAATGTACAACTGTTGTCGATCTCACCCTTTCATCTACCTCTTTCACTGATCTCCACTGAACTATCCATGCACTGAGTTAATTGATATGTTCTTTAGTTTAATAATGAGTTAATATCAGTGAATTAAATAATATTTAATTCACCCAACTCATCTCTAGTGTAATTTCCAGTTAAACTGATCACAACTAGTTCAACTAGTTAACCGGAACACAATCTCCATTAACTCCTCAATCAACTCCATCAAAACTTTGCCACATGAGTCTAACTGAAGTCTATCATGCATGAGCTCACCAAACCCATGGGAATAGCGTAAATCCTCATGTCAGTTGCATGCCCCACCTCCGGGGGTCAAACTGAAGTGCTCCAAGAGAGTAAACTGAAGTTTAGAGTCCAAATATTATTAAGGGTAAATAATATTTGACTGTTCTATTTTTAGCCCGGTAGTCTAAAAATAGAAACCACCTAATGTCTAAAAATAGAGGTCCATCTATTTTTACCAACATGACCAATCCTCCAAGAATAGCATACTGCAACTCCCAGTACATGATCCATATGTCTAAAAATAGACATAGTCTAAAAATAGACTTTTCGACAAAAATCACATGTGTGGTCCCCACCTAGTTTAGGTGATCACTTTCCAAATAGGATTAGGAAAGATGTTTCAGGAGGCCTCCTTCACTGTTTCTTGTTGCCATTTTCAACAGCATTGATCCTTGGTATGTTTCGAGCCACATCTCCCACTATAGATGCCTTTTGCAGGTTGGTTGTCACTTCATTTCTCCCTCGATGAGGAAAATTCTTAAAATAATGTGCCTCCCCACATCCACAACATTATAATGGGGGTTTTTGGGACTGTCCAAGGTCTGGCCTACTAGAAGCCTAAGTATGCTACTCTTCAGCTGCCCATTTGGGTTTTTGCTGATTTTTCCCAATCTGCCTATTTGTTGAATTCCTTGCAGTGTTTTTATAGTTTCCTAGTCTGCTGTTTTCAAAATTCGAGGGGCCTTTCTGCCCTTTCTTAGGTAGCCAGCTTCTGCCAGCTTCTCCCTTTACCTTGGACTGCTAATAGCACATCCGTGCTTTTCTTATTACCTCATCCATTATTTTTGGGTTTACAATCTCGATTCTTTCCTTCATGTGAGATGGAAAACTGCTCAAGAACTGTTGTACCTATTGTGGATCATCTGCATATCCTTTTCTATTTCACTTTGAAAATTGAAAAATAGCAAAAAAAAAAATCTGAATTTAAAAAAAGAGAGTATATGTTATGGTATAATGTATACTATAGCATGAAAAGGAAATATTTTCGAATTTCATTACCAATTAAGTTTATTATTAAACTTTATTTGGATTCGTGTTATCGTTTGATGTTTAAAAATCGAGCAAGTTTTAAGGCGGAAGCAATAAGCCTTGAATATTATGAGCGGAGATGAATTGCAGAGGTGTGAAGATTTCGAGAGTTAATGGATCAGCTGCCCCCGCAATTGACCTGTTTGACCACGGGTAAAAGTTGATCGACGACGTGGATGCATTGCGGGGGGGGGGGGAACTAAAAATTTTCCACCGTACTCCAGCAGCCCCCGCGGTGACGTCATAAAATGAGGTGGAAGACAACTGTACCCCCACATCAGCGGCTTTACACGTCACTCCAGGCATTTAATATGGCTTTGCGCAGTTGTTAAAAGGTTCTTTTTACCCCATTTTCAAAGTACCTGCTGTCGTTTTCCCCCTTTCAAGTTTTATCACCGTCACCTTTCCATTTGCTATCTGTTGTCCGTTAAGGCATGGCAAAACGAGTTTCTCTATCTGGTTCGTCAAGCCTCAATTCCCTCATGGACATTGAAAAAGATGTCCAGGATACCATGTCTTCTGTAAATCATCCCTTATTGTATCATCAAGTGACCCTAAACACTGAGAAATCCCCAGTCTTTTCTGCCATGAAGAATTTCGGTATACTGTCTGCCTGTATCCCAAAAGCCCATTTCTTTCCCGAGTTTATCTCATGGCTGGTCTCTTCAATGTATCCTGGTAAGTGTTTCGTAATGAATTCACAGGGAGAAAACGTTTTGCAGGTATCGACGCAATTAATTCGCCAAGCATTATGCTTTCCTGAAAACGAGTCACCACTGCAATTCTCTGAAGATTCATTGGCTCGTTACTTTGAGGACCTTCCAAAGGAAGAATTTGACCAATGTATGTCCTACTTGATACCAAATTCAAAGGAAGCTCAACTAGAAGGAGAAGAATTTAGTTTGGAATTGTTCAATGCTGAGTATAGACCAATTCTGAGTTGCATTGCAGAGATTTTGGGCAAAGACAATGACCATACAGTCGATAAATCAGTATTGGGAATGTATGCACTGATGATGAAACCAAGGGTTGTTCTCAACATCCCATCTTTCTGGCAGGAGATTGTAAATTATCAGTTGATGACCTTTCCTCTTACAGGTTTCTTTAAATTCCCGTCATTGATTGTGTATTTATTTTTATATCAAAATGTCGAAGAATTTATGAGTTTGGGGTTGAATATAGTTGATGTTAACAAGCAAAAGCAATCATTTTTATTTTGGACTGACATGACTAGAAAAGAAGGAAATGAAGCAGGGTTATTTGAGTTTTCTATTCATTATATGTCTATTTCTTATAGAATTTTGAATGGAGTCCCTCCTCCATGTTTTCTACCAAAAGCCCGGGAATTTCTACAGTTAGGACCCAGTTGCAAATTCGGAGATTGGTTTGTTTTTGAAGAATATTCAGAAATAAGGTTGTATGGAGCCAATATTGAACCTTATAGGCTCCCAAATTTTGTACCTATGCGGCTTTTTGCCTTGGAATTCATAAGACAGAGCCTTAATGTGGATCAGGTGCACTTTCTTCCCATGAAGAAAGGTTTTATGTATAAATTGCCTATGAGTGTGGGACCCTTCGTGGTCAATATGAGGCAAGCTTTTGATGAAGTTTCTAAAATGTTGGAAGAGACACATTTGCTACTAGGAGAAAAATGCTCATATGATCCGCATAGAGTGATTTCCCAGAGAAGAATTGAGAATGGATATTCTGCGTTTCTCACGTAAGCAGACATGATCAGGAGAAGCTGGCAAACCCAGGCGAATTAAGTGCATCAAAAACGAGTATTAAAACACCTGTTATAACTGAAAGGGCAAATAAAAGAGGTAGGGATGATGTTGTTGAAGTAGATGATGAAGAGCCGAGAGAGGAAAAGAGAAATAAATTGGCTGAAGATCATTCTTCAAACTCACCTGGTTTTACCTTCCATATCAATGAAGAACAAAATGTCCCCTCTTCTCCCAGAGGCCATGAACTTCACTTAGAGAAGATGCCTTCAGTCAAACAAATATTTACACAGATTGAAGAAAGAAATCAGAGAATAAAAGCTAATGTAGAAGCTCAGGCGGAGCATCATATAGCTGCTGATCAGACTAGGTTGTTGACTGTAATGGACCTTGAAAAGGATCAATTCAGAATGGCTCTATCACATCCAACAGGGATGTCCCTTGGATCTTCAAGCAGTTTCAATGAGGTAAATATAACTATGGATGTCAAGAAGATCCCACTGTGGGATAAGATGAACCTTCATATGCAGACTGGACAGTTAATTGTTAATGATTTAACCAAGACTAATGCCACAGCGGTTAAAGGTGAAAACATGCTTGCAAAAGTTATCAAACAGTTTAGAATGGAAAAGGCCGATTCAAGGGCCTTATCAGTTCAAAACGAAGAGTTAAAAAATATTATCATGAATATTGGTGTCGATCCAAATGACAAGGCTACAGTGCAGAAGCTCATGAAGAGTGCAGAAATAGAGATATCCACTCTAAGAAGAAAGCTGAAGTTACCTTCTGCAGAACATTCAATGGCTGCAGAAGTAGCAGAGGTGGAAAAAGAGAAAGAAGAATTGCGTCAGTGATTGTTGAAGAAAGATGAAGAGTTAACTAAAGTAAAACAGACTGCTATTTCATTACAAAACCATATTGAAAATCATACTTGTACATTTGTTTTTCCTACAGGTAATGCAGACCCTCAAGCACAGATTGTTCAGCTCAGCACATAATTGAAGATGGCAGAACAAGATCGAAAGCAGGCTCAATCAAAGCTAGAAGCGGCCACCAATATCATGCGGGCACTAGAAGATAAAGCGGATGAGAATAAGCAGAAATTACAGAAGGCTGAAGATGAAATTAAGGATCTCAAGGAGAAGTTAAAAGGTAATATCTCGCTTATTAAAGCTAAAGATATCATTTGGGGTGAGATTATTTTAGAAATGAAGTCAAATTGGAATTCCCTGAATATAGTTGCTAAAGAGAAAAGTCTCATCTCAAAACATGAAGAGGAGATATTATCTGAAAAACAAACGACCACTAAAAGAGAAAATTGGGCTAGGAAGTTTATAAATTTTATCAATTCCAAATCAGACGAAGAATTAGAAGATATTGGAATACAAGAC
This sequence comes from Pinus albicaulis, assembly GCA_034641835.2. Lineage (NCBI taxonomy): Eukaryota > Viridiplantae > Streptophyta > Pinopsida > Pinales > Pinaceae > Pinus > Pinus albicaulis. The sequence goes on along the minus strand of JAXQQM020091390.1, from coordinate 90,831 downwards.
ATATACTTTTATGCTGAGGAAGTTAATAAGATGATAATTAAGAATGACCTTCGGAAGGTTGCAGGAAAAAGTTACTGGGAATCAAGGAGACAGTAAAGAAGTTTGATATATCATTTGACAAATTGACCAGAACAGGTTTACCTTCATGCTGGACTGAGAAAGGAAATATCATGTCATGGAAGTTTTATGAAGATCAGCTAACATTAGCAAAAAGTAAGGCAGATAATAGACACGAAAAGACACAGATCTTAAAAGGGGAAACTGTGTTTAACTTCTTGCATAGGCATTTCAATTTGCTATGGATGGTGAAGAATCTCTTTACAGGAAAACCTACACATAGTCAAATTGTGGCGTTCAGGATAGAATATCAAAGTTTCAAAAATTCCTCGACAACTCAAAACGAGCTATGGAATAAGTGCAAGCAATTTTCAATAGATTCAACAAAAGAGGTCCCAGCGGCTCAACCAAAAGTAGCCGTTGATTCAACAACCACTTCAGGAGCAGCTGTTCTCATAGATTAGAAGTTTTCAAATTCTCATTGTGCTATTTCTCAAAATCATGTAAATGTAATAAAACCTTTTTGAGGCATGTGCCTCCGTAACATTCAGTAGTTCAAGCAGTTAGAATTAGTTAGGGCAGTTATAATCAGTTTCATTACTGGAAACTGACTTGTGAGACTGTATTTAAAGACAATTTCAAGAAAGATGAAGGTTCCGATTTTTTTACCCTTGAAGCATAATTTTGTACTGAGAATTGCCAATCAATGAAATAAGTATGCAAGTTTCTATTATTCTGGTTATGTTGAAAGTTTATCCAGTTTACATAATGTTTTCATATCTATGAATGAAATAGAGTAATTTGAGCAGCGGGTCTCTTTATACATGTGTATTTAAGAGTTAAACAAACCCTAATGTGCGCTCCTCTATTTTAACTTTATCTTTACATAATTCTTTGGGATTTTAAAATGGTAGATTCTGTTTTAGACAGCATATCAGTTTGAAATCCTCTTCCCATTTTCTTCCATCCATTCATTTCAGCATAATTGGAATATGGCATTGCAGAAACATGTATGGGTTTGATATTTGAAAGTTACAGAATCAATGTGTAGGGGTTTTAATACAGAGACAGATATATAATAATCACTTGTGACACAAACAGATAATGTCTTAAGCACAATCCTTTTCACAGCTAAGGAATTTTCACTTAAGGTACAACAATACCTTTTCCTTTTCATCTCTTAAATATGGCATGTATCTTAACAAGGAAGTAAATTTTGTGATAAATTCATCCATAGAAATTTGTCCCAATTTTAGATCGTGAAACTCTCGCGATTTCTCATCATAGAATCCTTCAGTTAAGTACTTGTCCTTGAAATACTGCTAAAACTCATCCCATGTCACGTCCCGGTCTTCAATTCCACACACATTTTTCACCTATTCCCACCATAATGTAGTCTTTTTCGCAATTGATAGATAGCTAGGTGAGCTTTAAGTTTGCTATTATATTCATAAACTTGGAAATAATTATTCATATTTATTATCCAAGCTTCTACCACTTCTTCAGCTTCTCCATCAAATGTAGGAGGTTTGATTTTCCAGAATTCACCCTGTAATTCCACCTTCTGTTTCTTCAGTTCTTGTTGATCTGACATATTACCAGATTCAGCTTCATTGAAAGTTCTACTCTTATTACTCCATTGGGTATGGCTCCCTTTTGGATTGTCATGAACTTGCTATTGTTGCTATCCTTCTCCATGGGTGTCCCTCTCTGGACTGGAATGTGCAGTATGATGGTTCTGTTTATTAGAAAGGATCTTCAATATCCTTTCTTTCTCTCTCATTAACTTCTAATTATCACTTCGAAGCCAAATCATCTCTATTTGAAGTTGCTACACCATATCTAACAGTCTATTCATCCGACGTTGTTGTTCTTCCAATAATCTATTTGTTTGTTAGTGTTGGTCCATGCTTAATCACACCCACATTTCTGGGTTAACTTCAGGATTAGACAAGGGTTGGGCTTCCCCTATTGTTCTTGGCGTTTGATGACTAGACCCTCTCCTCATTATAATTACTTATCAGGTTTCCTATCACTGTGCACAATTTTCAAATTAGAAACAACATGGAAACACTCGCGTTATCGCTTTTTCCCATCTGGCCCCAACGTGTAACCACGTTTTGATACCACTTGTCACAGCTATATACATAAATACAAACTTACCATACAATTTTTTTATATCTAAGTTAAAACCTTGCATTTCTACTATACCAATTTACCTTTCCTATAGTTATTTTAACCATAGATTAAACATATAATGCCACCTTCATATCTATGTTGTTCACACATGCGTCTCAGTTAAACATATGTAGTTACATCAATTCACTAATCCAAGGTATGAGGAATCATTGGTATAAATTTTAATACAATACACATAACCTTTGGAGTTCATCGTTCCACGGAAACCACAATACTACATTATAATAATGTTGACGTTGATGGACTTTGTACTTAGGATATTTGGTTTGATTGCTCAGATAATAATTTGAGTTTGGATTTAATTTGAAATCATACGGCTCAATCCATAATGCGATCCATGTTATTCATTGCATTTATGTTTTCGATTACTGCTTCACCTCGCACAGGCACACTTGGCCAGAGACTATGATCACAATTGTCCTGCATGATCTGAATGCCGCATCGTGTCCATTGATATGGAATAACTGACTGCAACCTCCAAATAGGCTAAACACATACCCACTTTTAGATCTTCTTTGGTCCAGATCTCCAGCCCAGTCTGCATCAACAAAGCCACGAATGTCCAACACTCTTTCCAATCCTGGTCTTCCCTGGTAGCACAAGACATAATCACTAGTGCCACACAAATATCTGAAAACCCGCTTCACTGTTGTCCAATGCTCCTTCCCTAGGTTTTACATAAACCTGCTCAATACTCCCACTGCATGTGCAATGTCTGGTCTAGTACAGATCATTGCATACATCAGGCTACCCACTTCACTTTCATATGGAACACAGGACATATCCTCCTCTTCTTCTTGTGTCTTGGGACACTGTTAAGCAGACAAATTTGTACCTACATGAATCAGAACATTCACCTGTTTACTATCCTACATATTGAACCTCTGTAATATAGTCTCAACATACTTCCTCTGGTTTAACTAGAGCTTCCTCTTTTCCCGATCTCTCTTAATTTCCATGCCCAAAAAATAGTTTGCAGCACCAAGATCCTTTCCGAAGGTCGAAAAATAGAATAACAACCTTTCAAATCTTGGATAATTTCCTTTGTCATTTCCAATCAACAACATATCATCCACATACAAGACCAAATAAATAACACGGTCACCAATTAATTTAAAATAAACACAGTGATCATCCTTGCTTCTGGTGAAGCCAAGTCCACGTATATAGGTATCAAATTTCTGATATCACATCCTTGGTGACTATTTTAATCCATACAAAGACTTCTTTAACCTCCATACCAACGCTTTCTTCCCCTTCACCATAAAGCCTTCAGGTTGTTTCATGTAGATCTCCTCTTCCAGATCCCCGTGAAGAAATTTTGTCTTCACATCCATCTGTTCTACCTCAAAATCAATTGCAGCAACAACAGATAAAAGTAATCTAATATAAGTAACTTTGGAAACAGGAGAAAAAATATCACCAAAATTAATTCCTGGCACCTGGGAATAACTTTTTGCTACCAACCCAGCTTTGTATTTCTCCACCTTGCCTTCTACATTCATCTTCTTCTTAAACACCCATTTGCTCCCGATGGGCTTCCTTCCATCTGGCAACTCCACCAGATCCCATGCCTCATTTTTATGCAAGAATGCCATTTCATCAACCATGGCCTCCTTCTAGAGTTTTCCATCCTCTGAATCTACTGCCTCCATGACGATTCTGGGATCATCATCAGTTATAGTTAAAGCAAAATTTGAACAGAAAGTAGATGGACTATACCTTTATGGTTGTCTTCTTTCCCGAACTGATCTTCTAACAGCTGGATTTTGTGGCTCTTCCTCTTCTGAGTCTTCTTCTGTTGTAGAGTCTGATTCATCCTCCTTTCGCTCAAACTCTATCTTCTCAGGTTCCTTTGGTAGGACTTCATGTTTAAGAATATATTTCACCTCTCTAAACACCACATCTCGGCTGTACACAACCTTCCTGGTTTCCAGGTTCCAAAGCTTGTAACCCTTTAAACCATCCTTATACCCAATAAATATGCACCGTTCAGATTTATTATCCAACTTGCTCTTTTTCTCCTTTGGAACATATACATATGCATCACATCCAAAAACCCTCAGATGTGAAAGAGATGGTTTCTTACCAGTCCATGCCTCATGTGGAGTCTTATCCTCCAACGTTGATGAAGGTGATCTGTTAACCAAGTAACATGCAGTCTCCACTGCCTCTACCCAGAATTCTTGTCTTAATTCGGTACCATTGAGCATGATTCTTTCCTTTTCCATCAGTGTTCTGTTCATTCTTTCTACAACTCCATTTTGCTGAGGTGTGTATGGAGTAGTATTTTGCTGTGCTATACCACAATTCTTACAGAACTCTTCAAATTCATTCTTGCAGAACTCCCCACCATTATCTGTCCTCAGCACCTTTATCTTCTTCTCTGTCTGGTTTTCCACCAGAGCCTTAAATTCTTTAAATCTGTCAAAGACTTCAGATTTATTCCTCAAGAAATATATCCATGTATTCCTTGAGAAGTCATCCATTGATCCAGGTGGATATCGGTGGCCTCCCACCTATTCCATTTGGACCTGCAGTATCAATTCTTTCAGTTTTTCAACTTCAACACAACTTACTATTTTTAGCAGGTTTTTCGGGTCCTGAAATTCCGAAGCCATTTTGAGGCCCTAAACGACGTTTTTGGGAAAATGGGGAGAAACATTGGTCATAGACCATGTTTCTCACTCAAAAGTTGTAGTCCTCGGATAGATCTTTCTAACGAGCTATTGAGCGCTTCAAACGGAGATCAGATGCCAAAGTTACGTCCCCGGGAAGTTGAAACACCAATTTACCCAAACGAGACCCACAGTTTTGGTGCTTCATCTCCTAAGGTTAGGTTTTTGGACATTTCGGGTTTCACATCATTTCTCAACAATAAATAGGCCTTCGAGCCTCATTGTAACACAGTTCAGGGGGTTGGGAGCCAACACATCTCTTCTCAGAGATAAGCGCTACCAGTGCTCTAGCTCGCTTGTTCCCATCATTTCAGTTATGTAACACAGTTTAGGGGCTGGTAGCCGACACATCTCTTCTCAGAGATAAGCGTTGCCAGTACCTTAGCTCATCTATTTCCATTATGTTTTTAATAGGCCTGCAAGCCTCAATGTAACACAGCTTAGAGGCCTGCGCCTGCCACATCTCTTCTCAGAGATACGCTACCAATGCCTTAGCTTGTTTCCATTATGTTTGTAAGCTTATTTAAGTCATTCTTTTATTAATAAAATGAAGCACTATTTCCACTGCATCTCTGTATCCATGGCTATATGTGTATTCTGTTGCGTTCCTGTATAAAATCCGGATCATCCATGAATGAAACATAGTACATAGACTTACCCAGTGATGGAACCAACACAGGTCCAAACACATCACTGTGCACAAGCTCTAATTTCTTGTTCGCCCTCTTAGCACCAAAAGGAAAACTCTCTCGATTCTGCTTCCCATATACACAATGTTCACAGAAATCAAAATCTAGAGAGCTATTAGACATATCTTCTACCATACCATTTCCACGCAGTATCCGAAGGCCTTTCTCTCCAATATGTCCAAGCCTTTGATGCCATAGCATGGTCTTTTTTCCAGAGACCACTAGGATTTTCGCTCCACTTTCAGGAACCACATAACTATTGCACCCATCAATAACAGTGCTACCTTGAAGCTTGTACAAAGTTTCAATGCGAACTCCCCGCTTTAATACCAGTGCTCCCTGAACCATCTTACAAGTATCTTTCTCGAACACTGTTTTTACACCTGCATCATCCATCTTGCTTACAGAAATCAGATTTCTGGTCAATGCAGGAATGTGCAGAACACCAGGAAGTGTTCTAATCCTTCCACCTTGCAGCTTCAGCTTGAATTTTCCACGTCCGACGATTCTGGCCTTCCTATCATTACCTAAGAAGACATCACCGCCATCATATTTCTCATATTGCAAAACCATTCCCTATGGGGAGTGAAGTGAAAGGATGCACCCGAGTCAATCAACCACGACTCATGATCTACATGTGTATTTGAAGAAGAAGCCAAATACACATCCCCACCTTCATCCAAGGTGGTTTTTGCCTCTGCAGAAGGAGCATCATCAGATCCCTTTCCTTTCTCAGGAGCTTTAGATCTGCAGTCCTTTTTGTAGTGCCCTTCCATTCTACATTTCCAACACACCTTTACAAACTTTCCAGGAGATTTAGATCTCCCTCTAGATTTAGATCTCCCACTCGAAACCTTATTCTTGTTTATGTTCAGGGACCTTCCTCTTACAGATAAGGCATCTCCATTCTGACCCTCAATATTTCTTTGTCTCATTTCCTCCAAAAATAACGCTGAGATAATGTCATCAAAATTCAAGGTAGTTGTATTGCTACCTATTGCAATAACCAGACTGTCTCATGAATCTGGTAGAGAACACAAAAAAATGATGCACTTATCTTCATCTAAGATTTTTATATAAACAGATGACAATTGAATTACCACAATATTGAAGGCGTTCAAATTCTCTATCACCGAGTCTCCATCCTTCATCCTCAGGTTATACAACTTTTTCCGCAGGAACAATTTATTCAGTAGAGACTTAGATTGGTACAAAGTCCCTAGCTTGTCCCACAAGGTCTTCGCTGTAGCTTCCCTAGATACATTCAACAATACTAAATTTGAGACACACAACCATATTGTGTTGTTTGCCTTCCGATCCAATTTATTCTAGTCTTCATTTGACATTGCCGTTGGTTTAGTACCCGGATCTATCGTGATCCACTGGTCCTTATCCACCAGCAGATCCTCCATCTTGAGCTTCCACAACTCAAAACTCTGACCATTAAATTTCTCGATCTCTATCTTCCCACCGTTCGCCATCTTCTTTCACCGCAAGAATCGATATTGCAGATCTCCCACTGAACATGGCCTACCTCAGGCCCGAGAAAAAAACCCCTCAGCAGTAAAGGCGTCCCCTTGAAGCCAAAACTGCTCTAATACCAAATGTAGGTTTTAACCCTGTACATAAATTATTTGCAAACAAATCTTAAAACAGAAAATAAATAATAGCGAGAACATAAAACATAAAACAGATAAACATAGAGATTTTCCCCTAGATCCCAAATCGAGACGACCAACTTGATTTTTCATTATATTCCTTTTAGTGTTACAACACATATATATACATGCCAAAGCATACATAAACCCCAATCCATTAACCCTGGATTAGAACATAACCGTAGTTCCCTTGACCGGATCTACAAAATACCAGGGGCTGAAAACCATCATGCCCCAAAACCATGTGCAAACCCATGCACAAAACCATGGGCGGGTTCGCCCACCGGAAAATAAGGACCAAAAAAAATTTTCTGGGGCGTTGCCCTGGACCCCAACAGGGGGGGCTATCGCCCCCGCTGTTACCCCCATGCGTGTGACTAGTCATGGAAATAATATAACACAAACCCAACATAAGGATTTTGAGCCTATATCTTAGGTTTATTTGGCTATATAAACAATTTGGTTGTAATACTTTTAAGTTCAGAAGAATATTTCCAGTATTTTGGATAAATTCCCATCGAGGAAGTTATTATCTTACTCCATTCTGAAATTTAAGTTTATCCCTCCTTTATTCAGTGTTTGTATGCGTTAGATATAGTTTTGGGTCTTTATTTTCCCCAACTAGGGTTTACAATTTTTCCAGCATGATACTATGTGTATAATATTGTGACTGATTCGTCCATATAAAGTACTATTCTACTGTTCATTTCCTTTTTTCTTCTGTTAAATACTGTCTCCATTTTTCTTTCCAGATTCTATTGCAATAGGTTTTACTTTGCCTATGGCTAGATAGTAGAATTATATATATATATCATAGCATTTTGTTTCTAGTTATTGTAATTGTAATCTGTTGCAAGTCGGAGGTTTATTGGCCAGAGGACCATGACCCTTGCCTTGTCAACACGGGGCTTGGCGCTAAACTTCTGAGCCTTAACAATTTAATGATTTTAGATTATACAACCTACCTTTGTTCTTATTTTTGGAATTTAATGAGTTTTTAGACAACATACGTTATTTGTTTCCATATGAATAAAGATGATAGAGTGGTACTACTACTCACTGTTTATTTTTTCTGTATATGTTATATTGAATTATGCTTCCCTGTACAGATCTAAATTTGCAGTACCTGTACTATCTGGTTTATTTTGTATAATACATATAACAGTTTACATTTCTCACTATTTCCAGTTTTCTTTTCATCTTCAAGATAGAAAAATAAGTTCTTTGTACAACCTAACATTATCAGTCGCAGACCATTAGCAAAACAGTAAAAAACATTTCACACACTCTTCTTTCTTAGGCTATCATTTGAATAATTAAAATAAACAAACAAAAGGTACTTATCTATGTACTTTAATTTCAAATTAACTAATGGTTCTGCCCAACCTTGAGAGAGGAAATCATGTCCTCTACTCCCCCCAAGCTCCTCTCCAAAGCCTTAGGTAGTAGACAGCCTTAGTTAGAAGAAATGCCTTAGGATTATAATCCAACCTATACTTCATTGGGTTTTCAGAGCTCCATTGGTTTCCCCTACCAGCTCTGGACAACTCTGCCCAACATATCGTTGTTACACCTTAGCATCTTTCTGAGCAGAATCCCTTCCATTCTTTAGGATTTCCATTTTATCCTTTTTGGGAAGTAACAGTCAGAAACTCTCTCTACTTTTTACTCTGGAATCTTGAAATCATTTTCCATACAGTTAATCCCTTTTCCTCAGGATAATTTATCAATTTTTCTTGTATTCATAAATAAATTCAAGTCTCACTAACGAATAACCATATTCGTTAATTACTTCTATTAGTGTGAGTATTTTCATACTTCCACCAGGGATCAAAACACATTTGCATGTGCATCTTAGGTGTCCCATTCTAAATAAATCTATCATCATTCCATTAGGTCATGACATAAAATTGTTCCACTAGTGGTTGTCTTTTTCAAATAAGCTTTTTTCTCCCTCAGAAGATCATATTTGGCCGATTCATTTTCATGATTCCTTGAGCATGATAATGCCTATGGAGATACTCTGTTCACTTGGAAATATTTAAAGTCAAAATCTTCTTCAAAGGTCAGGTCAAAAAGCAGTCCCATTAGGCCATTAGGGTTTTTCGTTTCTCAAGGTCACTCCTTCATTCAGATAAGGTCGGCACATATATGAGAGGGATTAAATAATATCATCATGATGTATTTATTATACTTTTAAAGTTTTATTTTAGATTAATGACTTTTATATCAAAATGTCATTTAGATAGAAAAGTCAAATTTGTAATTTATTTACAATCTTTTCCAAGTGTAATTTTATGTTATTATATGTAATAATGCAATCCCAACACTGTCAAAATGCAATCATGTCCAGCCTAAGTGAGCAAAGAAATTCAAACTCTAGGTTGATCAAGCATGAAGTGCCAAAAGGTCAGAAAGCAAAAAGAATATCAGTGTGAAAGAAGAAAAATGAACGTTAGAAAAGTGGATAATTTAAATTAAATTTCAAATCCACCAAATCTATAAAGCCCACCAAGCACTTCAAAACAAGTCATTATTTTCATTAAGCTATTAAGAGTCTTCAGCAAAGGAGAAAATCCAATATTTTGAAGAATTTGGGCAAAAATATCTTGGCGCTGTGTTTCTTCAGCTAGGCACTGCGTTAATGTCCAGGCGTTGCGTTAATAGCCAGCCGCATTGCGCTAATGCCTGAGGAACCCAATGTATTTAACACAGGCACTACGCTAATAGCCGGAGGCACTACGCTAATGTCTAGGCTCTACGCTAATAGCCGGAGGCACTATGCTAATGTCCAGGCATTGTGCTAATACACAGTTTGGTTTATGAGCCTCAAAACTCAGTCAAGATGCCTCCAAAACTTCAACAAAGTGTTTCAAAAGCCTTTTGACAAGTAAGTACCAATGAAACTCACCCCCTTGCTGTCTTCAAAAGCATTTTCATGGTGATTTTGTTTTCCTTGTGAAATGTGGAGGTTGGATAGCCTATAAAACCCTAGTTTCAGTCTTTGTTCCCTTTGTTCTCAAATTTGCACTCATAAACCTCACATTTGTTTCCTCCACCCAACCCCTTTTCCCTTTCATTGAGCTCTTTCTTTCGCCGTTGCCAAGACTTAGCTGGGCTCTGCAACTTTCTTCAGTTTTTTTCTTTGTTATTTTTCTATAAGCCCGCCCTTATGGCTGATGGTTCACCCACCTTTGTCACTCAACAACTGGTTTTTCATTAGAGACTGGTAAGGGTTCCACTCTATTTCCTCTATAAATTTGTGTAATACATTTATCTATGGTTATGGAGGTTCGGTAACTCTTCCTATTGTAAATACTTGCACGTTCAGTTTTATATTACATTTTCAACTTGTGATGGTGTTAACTTCAAAGCTCGATTTCTTGTATGGAAGGTTCTTCCCACATGGTTGGTTCCACTATCGGAAATGTCGATTTCAGCCTTCTTCGAAATTGTTCTGCGCACTAAATCACAACCCAACACATGGTTTGAGTTTCTTGGTTCAAGTGAAGAATGGAGTTTCGAACTCTATGTGCCCATTCCGAACAAGTAATCTCCATCTTCATAACCAACAGTTTTCTTATTGAATTTGCCGGGTTCTGTGTTTTTAGTTACTATCCCTTACAATGAATCTCATTGTAATTTTTGTTGGTTTACAGGAAAGGTTTCTTACCTACACCGCAGAAGGGAATTTGGGCTTAGCCTACAACACCCAGCTAACCCTCAGGTAAGTCCCAACACCATGTCCCATTATTGTATAAGTTGCATTATCATTTTATTTTGTCCAACTGAGGGTAAAACCCTCCTTGTGTGCAAGGTGCCTAATTAAGGCCGTGACAACACCTTCATGCAAGAGTTGTTTGTTTCAGGTTTATGAAAATCGGTGAAACATTTTGCAATATGTTGATAGCTCGATATTAGTTCGAGATGGCTATGTCTATAGGTTTTAGTAGTTGCGTAAATTTTATTGCCTTCAAGGTTTAAGGTGTAGGTTTTAACCCTGTACATAAATTATCTGCAAACGAATCTTAAAACAAAAAATAAACAATAGCGAGAGCATAAAACATAAAACAGATAAACACAGAGATTTTCCCTTGGATTCCAAATCGGGATGACCAGCTTGATTTTTCATTATATTCCTTTTAGTGTTACAACACATATATATATACATGTCGAAGCATACATAAACCCCAATCCATTAACCCTAGATTAGAACATAACCGTAGTTCCCTTGACCGTATCTATAAAATACCAGAGGCCGAAAACCATCATGCCCCAAAACCATGTGCAAACCCATGCACAAAACCATGGGTGGGTCCACCCACCAGAAAATAAGGACCAAAAAAAAATTTCTGGGGCACTACCCTAAACCCCAACAGGGGGGGATACCACCCCCCCGTGACCCCCCCGTATGTTGTGCCCAACGCAACGTATAAGGGGGGATATCGCCCCCCGCCTGTGACTAGTCGTGGAAAGAATATAACACAAACCCAACATTCTCCCACTTGTTGTTTTCTTTCCACAGGGGGCCACAAGAGAGCTGAGTCATTAGCCCAACTTTGCAACACCCATTGTTTCTCTACACCAAGAGAACTTCTGAGTGCTCATAGACTTTGTCAATGCATCTGCAACATTATTCAAAGTGTCCACCTTTACCAACAACACCCTTTTAGCTTCAACCATATATCTCACAAAGTGATATTGAACATCAATGTGATTTGTCTTTGAATGATAAGTAGGGTTCTTAGCTAAGAAAATTGCACTTTGGCTATCATAATCTATCCTTATAGCTTGCTGCACCAACCCCATACTTGAACAGAATATTTGCAACCAAACTTCTTCCTTGCTTGCATGAGTGGCTGCCATGTATTCTGCCTCTGTAGTTGAAAGAGCCACTACAGACTGTCTTTTACTCATCCAACTGACTGCACCTCCAAATAGGCTAAACACATACCCACTTGTAGATCTTCTTTGGTCCAGATCTCCAGCCCAGTCTGCATCAACAAAGCCACGAATGTCCAACACTCTTTCCAATCGTGGTATTCCCTGGTAGCACAAGACATAATCACTAGTGCCACGAAAATATATGAAAACCCGCTTCACTGTTGTCCAATGCTCCTTCCCTAGGTTTTACATAAACCTGCTCAATACTCCCACTGCATGTGCAATGTCTGGTCTAGTACAGATCATTGCATACATCAGGCTACCCACTGCACTTTCATATGGAACACGGGACATATCCTCCTCTTCTTCTTGTGTCTTTGAGTTCTTCATTAGCAGATACAACTTTGTACCTGCATGAATCGGATTTTTCAGGTTTACTATCCTACATATTGAACCTGCAATAATATGATCTCAACATACTTCCTGCGGTCTGTGTTGGGGAGAGCTTCCTCTTTTCCGATCTCTCTTGTTCCATGCCCAAAAAATAGTTTGCGGCACCAAGATCCTTCATGTCGAATTTGGGCTTGATTCTGGGTCTTCAAATCTTGGATAATTTCTTTGTCATTTCCAATCAACAACATATCATCCACATACAAGACCAAATAAATAACACGGTCACCAATTAATTTAAAATAAACACAGTGATCATCCTTGCTTCTGGTGAAGCCAAGTCCACGTATATAGGTATCAAATTTCTGATATCACATCCTTGGTGACTGTTTTAATCCATACAGAGACTTCTTTAACCTGCATACCAGCGCTTTCTTCCCCTTCACCATAAATCCTTTAGGTTGTTTCATGTAGATCTCCTCTTCCAGATCCCCATGAAGAAATTTTGTCTTCACATCCATCTGTTCTACCTCAAAATCAATTGCAGCAACAATAGATAAAAGTAATCTAATATAAGTAACTTTGGAAACAGGAGAAAAAATATCACCAAAATTAATTCCTGGCACCTGGGAATAACTTTTTGCTACCAACCCAGCTTTGTATTTCCCCACCTTGCCTTCTACATTCATCTTCTTCTTAAACACCCATTTGCTCCCGATGGGCTTCCTTCCATCTGGCAACTCCACCAGATCCCATGCCTCATTTTTATGCAAGGATGCCATTTCATCAACCATGGCCTCCTTCTAGAGTTTTCCATCCTCTGAATCTACTGCCTCCATGACGATTCTGGGATCATCATCAGTTATAGTTAAAGCAAAATTTGAACAGAAAGCAGATGGACTATACCTTTATGGTTGTCTTCTTTCCTGAACTGATCTTCTAACAGCTGGATTTTGTGGCTCTTCCTCTTCTGAGTCTTCTTCTGTTGTAGAGTCTGATTCATCCTCCTTTCGCTCAAACTCTATCTTCTCAGGTTCCTTTGGTAGGACTTCATGTTTAAGAATATATTTCACCTCTCTAAACACCACATCTCGGCTGTACACAACCTTCCTTGTTTCCAGGTTCCAAAGCTTGTAACCCTTTAAACCATCCTTATACCCAATAAAGATGCACCGTTCAGATTTATTATCCAACTTTCTCTTTTTCTCCTTTGGAACATATACATATGCATCACATCCAAATACCCTAAGATGTGAAAGAGATGGTTTCTTACCAGTCCATGCCTCATGTGAAGTCTTATCCTCCAACGTTGATGAAGGTGATCTGTTAACCAAGTAACATGCAGTCTCCACTGCCTCTACCCAGAATTCTTGTCTTAACTCGGTACCACTGAGCATGATTCTTTCCTTTTCCATCAGTGTTCTGTTCATTCTTTCTACAACTCCATTTTGCTGAGGTGTGTATGGAGTAGTATTTTTCCGTGCTATACCACACTTCTTACAGAACTCTTCAAATTCCTTCTTGCAGAACTCCCCACCATTATCTTTCCTCAGCACCTTTATCTTCTTCTCTGTCTGGTTTTCCACCAGAGCCTTAAATTCTTTAAATCTGTCAAAGACTTTAGATTTATTCCTCAAGAAATATATCCATGTGTTCCTTGAGAAGTCATCCATTGATCCAGGTGGATATCGGTGGCCTCCCACCTATTCCATTTGGACCTGCAGTATCAATTCTTTCAGTTTTTCAAGTTCAACACAACTTACTATTTTTAGCAGGTTTTTCGGGTCCTGAAATTCCGAAGCCATTTTGAGGCCCTAAACGACGTTTTTGGGAAAATGGGGAGAAACATTGGTCTTAGACCATGTTTCTCACTCAAAAGTTGTAGTCCTTGGATAGATCTTTCTAACGAGCTATTGAGCGCTTCAAACGGAGATCAAATGCCAAAGTTACGTCCTCGGGAAGTTGAAACACCAATTTACCCAAACGAGACCCACAGTTTTGGTGCTTCATCTCCTAAGGTTAGGTTTTTGGACATTTCGGGTTTTACATCGTTTCTCAACAATAAATTGGCCTTCGAGCCTCATTGTAACACAGTTCAGGGGGTTGGGAGCCAACACATCTCTTCTCAAAGATAAGCGCTACCAGTGCTCTAGCTCGCTTATTCCCATCATTTCAGTTATGTAACACAGTTCAGGGGCTGGTAGCCGACACATCTCTTCTCAGAGATAAGCGTTTCCAGTACCTTAGCTCATCTATTTCCATTATGTTTTTAATAGGCTTGCAAGCCTCAATGTAACACAGCTTAGAGGCCTGCGCCTGCCACATCTCTTCTCAGAGATACGCTACCAATGCCCTAGCTTGTTTCCATTATGTTTGTAAGCTTATTTAAGTCATTCTTTTATTAATAAAATGAAGCAATATTTCCACTGCATCTCTGTATCCATGGCTATATGTGTATTCTGTTGCGTTCCTGTATAAAATCCGGATCATCCATGAATGAAACATAGTACACAGACTTACCCAGTGATGGAACCAACACAGGTCCAAACACATCACTGTGCACAAGCTCTAATTTCTTGTTCGCCCTCTTAGCACCAAAAGGAAAACTCACTCGATTCTGCTTCCCATATACACAATGTTCACAGAAATCAAAATCTAGAAAGCTATTAGACATATCTTCTACCATACCATTTCCACGCAATATCCGAAGGCCCTTCTCTCCAATATGTCCAAGCCTTTGATGCCATAGCATTGTCTTTTTTCCAGAGACCACTAGGATTTTCGCTCCACTTTCAGGAACCACATAACTATTGCACCCATCAATAACAGTGCTACCCTGAAGCTTTTACAAAGTTTCAATGCGAACTCCCCGCTTTAATACCAGTGCTCCCTGAACCATCTTACAAGTATCTTTCTCGAACACTATTTTTACACCTGCATCATCCATCTTGCTTACAGAAATCAGATTTCTGGTCAATGCAGGAATGTGCAGAACACCAGGAAGTGTTCTAATCCTTCCACCTTGCAGCTTCAGCTTTAATTTTCCACGTCCGACGATTCTGGCCTTCCTATCATTACCTAAGAAGACATCACCGCCATCATATTTCTCATATTGCAAAACCATTCCATATGGGGAGTGAAGTGAAAGGATGCACCCGAGTCAATCAACCACGACTCATGATCTACATGTGTATTTGAAGAAGAAGCCAAATACACATCCCCACCTTCATCCAAGGTGGTTTTTGCCTCTGCAGAAGGAGCATCATCGGATCCTTTCCTTTCTCGGGAGCTTTCGTCTGCCAGGTCCTTTTGTAGTGCTAATTCTGCATTTCCAACACATACACAAACTTTCAGAATTTAGATCTCCCTCGTCTTATTCTTGTTTATGTTCGGGGACCTTCCTCTTACATGGGACCTTCCTCTTACGGATAAGGCATCTCCAATAAAGCCCTCAATATTTCTTTGTCATTTCCTCCCAAAAATAATCTTTGAGATAATGTCATCAAAATTCCAAGGTGGTTGTGTTACTACCTATTGTAATGTTTGAAATTTGTCTCATGAATACGGTGAGAACACAAAAAAACTATGATGCATATCTTCATCTGGTTTATGTAAACGGATGCGCGTAGAATTGCAAATATTGAAGCGTTCAAAATTTGATTATCAGGTCTCCATGTTGGCCTCGGGTTATATAACTTTTTCCGCAGGAACAATTTATTCACTAGAGACTTAGATTGGTACAAAGTCCCTAGCTTGTCCCACAAGGTCTTCGCTGTAGCTTCCCTAGATACATTCAACAATACTAAATTTGAGACACACAACCATATTGTGTTGTTTGCCTTCCGATCCAGTTTATTCTAGTCTTCATTTGACATTGCCGTTGGTTTAGTACTCGGATCTACCGTGATCCACTAGTCCTTATCCACCAGCAGATCCTCCATCTTGAGCTTCCACAACGCAAAACTCTGACCATTAAATTTCTCGATCTCTATCTTCCCACCGTTCGCCATCTTCTTTCACCGCAAGAATCGATACCGCAGATCTCCCACTGAACATGGCCTACCTCAGGCCCGAGAAAAAAACCCCTCAGCAGTAAAGGCGTCCCCTTGAAGCCAAAACTGCTCTAATACCAAATGTAGGTTTTAACCCTGTACATAAATTATTTGCAAACAAATCTTAAGACAGAAAATAAATAATAGCGAGAACATAAAACATAAAACAGATAAACATAGAGATTTTCCCCTAGATCCCAAATCGAGACGACCAACTTGATTTTTCATTATATTCCTTTTAGTGTTACAACACAACATATATACATGTGCAAAAGCATACATAAACCCCAATCCATTAAGGTGACAAGGGCAGTTGCCCCCTGGTCACCAGGATCCTGTGGATAATTTTAAGAACCCCCCTAAATTTATATATATATAAAATAGGCGAATCCCCATGATACATAGGAAAAATGGAAGGCGAATTTATTAATAATATAATATGTATATATAATTTTTTGGCGAATCTCTCACGAGATTATATTATCCTGTAAAATCATGGCGAATCACCAGTACAAATGGCGAATCACTACTACAAAATGGTGAATCGTTGTCTCGTGGAGTTCGGAGTGTTGGTTCCAATGAAGATATGGTAATTGAACTTGGAGTAGAAGGAAGAGAACCACCGAGACCAAGCATGGCAAATGGTGACTCGTGAGGGAAGTAGTTCTCGTGTAGTTTGGAAAACACGTTCTTCTAGTTCTGCTAAGCGTAGTTTTGTTTGTCATGCTACTACTAGCACTGATATTGAGGTTGGAGAGGAGTTTGAGGAAAGGTAGCAGTGGTGGAGAATTACAAAGAGTACCCCATGATGGGCTCCATTTTTCCCTTTGGTATTTGTGCCTGCAAGACCTTCTGTCCATTGAACCAAAAATTAGCCGTTCAACCAACAATCAACTTGACTAAGTTGATTAGGTACGAGTCAACTTAGACTAATCTTCAAAACTATGCTTTGCACTATCCCATATTTATCATACTAATGCTACACAACATTGTGCATTTTCACCTAACTCTCAATAATTCTTTTCCAAGAAAAATCTATAATAAGAAAAATATTTTACTATATTCTAAAAGGTGAAGATGTTGAAATCATGCCACAAAGTGAAAGGAAATAAAATATCTTTCCTCAAACCACCAAATATATAAAGAAAACAATAATGATTATAATAATAGAACTGGATCTATCGATCTATCGATATATGCATGATATGAGAACCATAAGCATTCAAGAGACTAATTCCAAACTCAACAAAATCCTCTAAACAAGCAACAAACAAACCACTAAAATTTTCAAAGATATCAAGGCTAGACATTAACACAATTTCATGTACTTGAATAAGCCCATTGTTGCTTAGCGTTAGACTTCTTAAATTAGTTCTTTATCATTTAATACCATGACACTATCTATGTGAAAAGAAATAGGTCCCAACTTCATCAAATCTGATTTCATTTCCAATCAAAGATCAAAACTAGCTTCGTTTCCAATACCAATATAAAATCACACATTTCCCAAATATCAATAATTATTTTCCAAGAAAATATAAAACTCGAAACTCAGCAAAATTCCCCAAACACAAGCAACATATATACCATTAAAATTTTCTAAGATGTCAAAGCTAGAAATCAAGGTAGTTTCATGTACTTGAATGAGCCCATTGATGCTTTGCATTAGTCTTGTTAAATTAGTTATTTATCATTTAATACTAGTCAAACGCTATCTATGTGAAAATAGGTCCCAAAATCATCAAATCCAACTTCATTTCCTGTCACAAATAAGAATAAGCAAGACATTGTAAAAGGAAGTGTTTTTCATCCTTCACATTTCTAACATCGTAATGACATTTACTTGAATCCTATGAAATTCTAGGTCTTTCTCAATTCCTAAGCTCCTCAAAGTTCATTTTTATTCTGGTAATGATGTTTTTCTTCTTAAAACTAGCTACAAGAATATGACACTTGATCCTTTGGATTATGGTTAATGACCAATTTTTAATATTTTGTTTTTCTCTTATTCTCTACTGCATTATCACACCATGATTTCAACTTTAATTTATATGCGATAGCAATTTTATTGGTGTTCACGTTTTAGAGTGGCCTCCTCTATTCTCCACTAGTTTGACTAAGATTGAGAATCTTTATGCCAACCAGTTTTATGCCACACCAAATTTTGACTGCATTTTGAAGTAATCTTAGGGAGCCACTTGTTTTCATGTTACTTGTCTTGTCCTTCTATATTAGGTACTTAGTCATAGGAAAACTCTCAATGGGTGAAAGACTAGCTTCTATAAGATAGGATAGGGTATATTGCATTTAATAAGATCATAAACTATAAAAAACTTTTGGATTTTCTCAATTTCCCTTTATGATTCTATAGAGATGATGCAACAGCAAAATTCATCTCCATATAAGATAAAAAGATGAAGAGGTGTCTAAAATATGAGCTTCTTCTTCTTTTTTCCAAAACCAAAAATTTGTTGACCTACAATTGCACCTAAGACAAAAATTGGTTTTCCACTTTCTATTAATCATTTTCCCAACATTGTATTTCTAGTTAAGATTGTGATGAAGGTTGACTTCAAGACCTTATTGTATAACTTTCTTTGATTTGTTATTATCACTCACAATTAACATAAATTACCTTTTTGTAATTGATTATGGAGCTGTCTTTAGTGCAACTTTTTGAAGTTTCAGGTGCCGAAATCTAGTGAAAAATTTTGAGGTAAAATCTTGGTTTTTGTTATTCAAACTGGTTTTTTGACTCTATATATGGATTCAGCGCCCTCAAAAACCTGTAAGGCACTTCGATTGTGCAAAGTTAGCAATCAAACTTCTCTTTTCAATAAATTCTTGCCAGAATTTAGAGAAATTACACCGTAAAAATTCACTGTAAAAGCCTTCAAAAAGTCGCACTAAAGACTACTCAATTGATTATTACAACCTTTTTTTATTAGCGTTTACTCGCATAGCTATGCTAGAACAAAAATCCTTAATAATCCTCGCTTCTCAAAATGAGGTGGAGTCATGTCCGTAAGAACAATATCACTAATGTAAAGAAGAAAGGGGATGATTAATCTAGCTGAGGTTATGCAACCACAAGGCTACTTCTTCCAAACATGCCTCTAATTTGTCGATGTGAATGTCAATAAAGGTAGGGATAGGGGAGAATCTTTCTTAATTTCTATATTGCAATTAATTCCTTTTTATCAACCCTTAATATTCCTAGACATAACAATATCATTCTCATATAACCTTATCACAATAACTCTAAATGCAAAAGCAACCTTACACTTTTATAATATATTCCAAAGCTTATCTCTATAATAATAACTTATAAAAATAATTTAGCTATTAATCCTTTTTCCATATTATTTTAATATTGATATATAATAAAATTCCTTTTAAATGTTTTTCAAAATTTCAAAAAAAAACAGAAAGTATGGAATGATTAATTTATATTAACATGATTTTATTTTCATAAATAAGACTAATTTATATTTAAAAATAAATTATATATATAGATAGATTAATAAAATAAATTAAAATACACTTTATTAATTAAAAAAATAATGTTGAAACTTTTAATAATAATATGATACTTTCGAATATGATTTAATAAAGTTTAATCTTATGAAGATATAATTTCTTCAGCATAAACTTATGATAACCATGACAACAAGGTTCACTTTATCTTAATCTTGTTATTATTGATTGTCTCATTTTTTTAAAACAATTTGATATATTTAAAATGAGGTTAACACAATCAATTTGATATAATCCTACCTTCTGCTACCAACTTTTATCCATGCAGTAGAAATGAATGTGGAAGCAGAGAAAAATGGTGGGAGAGATGCAGTTATCACAAACCTCATAATCCAAACGCGAAAATTTTGGCATACCAGTAAATTATTGCAATACTTGAAGACATTGAAGGTTGATTGGGCAGATGGACTTATCACAGACTTCAGAATCCAAAAGAGAATTTTTGGTACACCAATAAAGTATTGCAATAATTGAAGGCATTGACTCTTGAGTGGGCACATTTTCTCCAATGATGTTTATAACCACGTAAACACCGAGAAGAAGAATGGGAGGAGAGCAGCACTTTTCAAATCCAACCTCCTTGTTCACAAGTGTAAAGAATTTTAGGTAGGCCAGTATGGTTGGTGGAAGAGATGCACTTATCAAAGACCTCAAAATCCAAATGAGAGAATTTTTGGTACAGCAATAAAGTACTCCAATAATTGAAGACATTGAATGTTGATGGGGCTCATGTTGTCAATGTGAACACTGTGAAGAGTCTGGTAGAGATGCACTCATGAAATCTAAGCCTCCTTGAGAATTTTATGTAGGCCACTATGGTTTAGAAATGATTGAAGGCATGATATGTTTAAAGTACAAATGAGTACTAAATGATCAGATAAACAACATTCAAAATGAGATTACAATTGTCTGTGCTAGTAACCATTGAAAAATTAATTACAATTGTTTGTGCTAGGAGAAGAGTTGACCACACATCCTGACCAAAATTATAAAATAAGGGCTACATAAATGTCTGCTTTATCATTTTCTTTTCTAAGATCAATCTGTTGAATATGTCCTCTTACCTTGTAACTTGTACTGTGTATAATTATGAGTTCATTCATTCACAACTTCTAACCTCTACAGAAATTACAAGCATTCTTATCACTTCTGCAACAGAAATGGATTCAAGCCAGATTCCCTCAACCTCTATGTCTCTTAGAAGTCAACAATACAACCTCTGATGAAGGCCCTGAGAGAAGAAGCTACCCTTTACAAATCAGTTTTCACTGAGCTGCTATTTGGTCTCATCCAGTGCTAGACATAAGTCCATAGAAATTATTAATCTACTGTAGACCTACACATCTGAAACACAGACAACTGCTACCTACAACCAGTGTCACCTAATTACACATTGGCATTGCTTCGGAACGATCCCAAGGCCTTGATGGCTGCTGCTCTCAGAATGTACTGGTGGTAGGCAGCAGCTAATGCAGCTCCAGCAAAAGGTCCCACCCAAAAAATCCACTGCACAAACAAAATCATATTCATCAGGCTTGTGTATCAACTTTAGCAAATACTTTCTCTGTTGAAGTCTTCAGAGTTGCAACAAAGGAAATATAAGAGTTATGACTAAGTAGGATACTACAACTACTTTAAAAAGTACAAACAATACCTCGCTAAGGAGGGGGGCCTACCTCCTTAGATGAGAAACTTGTTTATAGGGTTGTAAGGAACAAGACACTCAACACACGATTGATTGAACCATAATGAAAAATAATATTATATTTCAGGAAACTAGAAATATAATAAGGAACTTGGTTATGATTCTGATCAACCAACTAGCTAAATTCTTTTCTTACTCCCTAGCTTGAGGAGAGCATTGTTTTTTATACTTTATGTTCTCTACCTAAATTTAATCAAAGTAGTTGATGGACAACCATCAGAAATAGGTTGTTCCATAATTTTACATAAATCTTCCGAGAGATAGAAAAATTCGAGCACATGTTGTCTCAATCAATTGTACAAAAAATTGTGACAGATTCATTGATTCTTTTCCAAGCACCTATTCACATTTGTCACTTTATTGTGTCAGTAGATTGGTTGTTTGAATTCCTAGCCAATCCACATATGGAAATTTTTCAGTTCACTGATGTGCTATTACAGCTGGTGCAGAGTTACAACACCCTTCCTCAAAGTTGCAACAACAGTCTTGAGTGATTTGTAGCATCAGCCATGTGGTGTGAGTCAGGGAAACAATTAGAGTCATAGTAAGAAATATTGTAGCATTGAGGAAGTCAGAGTTGTAGCAACAGGGTGTTGAGAGTTGTAGTAACAAGGAGTTAAGAGTCGTAGCAGCGAGGAGTTACAACAATGGTGACAAAGACCTAGAGTTACAACACAAGTGGTAGTAGCTCAAAGTTACATCAACTATAGTCAAACAAAGAGTGAGTTGTAGTAGGAGAGGCAGTAGCTCAAAGTTTTAACAACTATACTCAAGTAGAGAGTTGCAACACCTGTGTCCTATGGAGAGTTGCAACACTTTTTTCCTACGAAGAGTTGCAACACCTCTAGCCTACGGAGAGTTGCAGCACATGTTTCCTGTGGAAAGTTGCAACCCCTATGCTTGGAAGGTACCTATGCAGCCTTGTTCCTATCTACCAATGTTAGCACATAAAGGTAGTAATCTCCTGAAAATTCATAACTATTTAAATGACATATTGAGGGGATAATTATAGCATGACCAAAAATGCATAATTATGGATGAAAGGGGTATCAAAATGAGATGGAAATGGAAAAAAGGTATGAAAAAAGGTACTGGATGTGTGTTAAAAAGATGTCAATTTAAGGATAGGTGTTGAAAAATGTTAATTTGAGCACCCGTCATCTCCCCATAGTCGAATTCATTGCATGATCCCATGCAACCAAACAGTGAGTGCAAGTCTGAGTAGGTGATGCTCCCTTGAAGTTTGTTGAGGCTATAGTCAATTTCCCTAATTAATTAACATGGAAGTAACCTCCTCTAGCCTAAATTTCCTTCCAACAGGTTAGTTCCTCTCTCCTAGACAACTTGTACTCCTTCATGTATTCCATAGTAGGTAGCCAAATTATCAGATTGTGAAATTTAGACCTATCCAATTATTACCACAACTTTATATGCACTTAATATATCAATGCACTCTCTCAATTGCTACCTTTAGGTTGCTAGTATTAAAGGGGTTTCTTTGTTGAATTTCCTCCCTGTCTTGCTTCCATATCTCATTAGATCCTTCTATGGATTTTTTTTCCAATACTTCAGTTTGTGACTTATAATGTGTAATGGATTTTTCCATGTTCTTGGTAATGAATTATACTTGTGGTGGAGAGCTTGTCCATTGTTTTTTTGTGCTAATGACTTGTATACGCCTGAAAAATTATCATTTGACCCATAGATTTCTTATGATATTGTTCTCTACAGTCTTATTAGTATATGCCTAATTAGTGTGGTTTCTAAGGCAGGATACATATGCTCTTAATTAGACATTCCCCACGAAGTGGTTAAGATTCTGTTATCACTTTCCCCAACTTATTAGGCTGAAATTAGGATGATACCATGGTGTTATATCGTCTGAACAATGCTTCAACTATACCATGTACAGCTCCCAACAAGATCCCTGTAAATCATAAAAGACCAACTCAATCCTAGCATGCCAATTATAAATAAAACAGAACAAAAGGTCCTTAAAATAATAGTTACCACGCTCCCCAAAAATATCACTCTTGTACTCATCCTCAAGGGTCGTTGCAAATGTAAATGGTGAACCCAAAGCAACTGACCATCCCAAAGCAACATCTGTTGCTCTCCCATCAACATCCTGGACAAACACACATAAGAAAACTCCATAACTTATTGAAATAGCAATGAGTTTGTGATTTCATTGAAAGCATAAGCAGCAAAGAACTTTTAAACAAAATTGAAAATGTGAATATATATTTTCAAGGTACAAACACCTGATGCACAACAAAACTAGAGTTTATTCCTGCACCATTAATCTCCTGGCCCTGGACATACAACCATCTCACAGATGGTCCCATGCCCTTTGGAAAAACAACTATCACACTAATGTTCTTGGGGAATTCATCCCCACAGGACTGCAAATGCCCCAGTAAAAATCCATGAGAGAGACCAAGTATGTTGTTTGGTTTCATTGCAGAAAATATTTGCTTGTAATTGTCTGCCTGCAAGATCAGAAATCAAATTAGAGGGGGTTTGCTTTAATTGTACAAAATTCCCACCAATCAATAGCATTCACAACAATAGAAACTGCAGTATTATCTCTCCAATGGAAAGATTCTATATAAAATGTGCCACCGTAATATAGAGAATGTTGTGCCAACCTGTGCAACATCAGATATCAAAAGTAACACAAGGTCACTGCCACACAAAGTCTCTGTAATTTCACCAAGTGTTCCATTTTCCTCTGAAAATCCTGCTGCACGTGCTTCAGCAAAAGATTTGGAGCCTTTCCTCAAGCCAACCTGTAAACAAGTCAAACCCTACAACTGTGATCTCCGACCATACCAGAATTACAAACAATGATTACAAACAAAAGATGTATTTTCAATCAAAATAATATTGTAAACCAAAAACCAATAGACCTATTATTCATGGGAATCCTACCACAATCCTAGCTATCACGAGTTCATTGCATGAAATCAGACCGAAGAAACATAACAAATCAGGGCATAGTTCAAATAATTAATGTACCTTAGAGCAGAAAATTTAAACCTGAATTTCACCTATGTTGCACCAGGATTCCGGCAAACAGGAACATGGGAGCAGGGAAACACATTAAGGGGGCATATGGAAGCAAAAATTATCCCTGATCTGTTGCAGTTGGACTGAAATCACATCCAAGGTGGTTGGAGCCTTGACTTGACCAAGTGACCTAGATGGAGAAACCGCAGTTGCTTCCATGGAGTGATGACTTTCTGTGGACTCCGAGTCCAAGTTTGGGTCTTCTTCTGCCTTCGTTCCTCCATTTCACCCTCGAGACCACCCTTTCATGCATGACCACGTTTCCTTGGCATATGCCTACCCTTCTCATGCCCTACTTCTACCAGGCTGGAGATCCAACCTCCCACTCATAATGTCATTTATAGTATTTGAATTCAATTGCACAAATTAGTTCCCCTCTTGCAGTGAATCCAAACTCTCCACACCTTTCTACTAAAAAACCGGTGAATATTAGTTTGAAATCAGCTACAGGATCTACTCGTGCCAAGAAAAATGGAAGTGAAACTAGGGTTTCAAACTTTCAGGAGAATGCAAGGCATATGAGCAATGCGGTAACTTGCAAGTTGAAGGTACCCTTTTTGCTAAAAATCTGGTGAATATTAATTTGGAATCAACGAGAAGATCTACTCGTGCCAATAAAAATGTAGGTGAAACCAGGATTTCAGAACTTGCAGGAGAATGTAAGGTAGATGAGCAAAGTGGTAACTTGCAAGCTGTAGGTAGTCAGCTGACCAGTAAATCTTCCAAGAGAAAGCTGGAAAGTAGGGATCAGTCCAATTATGATACCTCCAGCCGCCAACACCTTCTGTCTTGTAAGTGAATACCACCATCCCAAAGACCAAGTCCCCTCTCCTTCCAACGATGTAGAGGAATCTCCACCAACGAATGCAACAGACCCTTGCTGAACCCTCTCCAACACCGCTGCCCGGTCTCCTACAGTTACGTAAATCGTAAATCTGAGGCGGCAGGCCACAGGCGTACGCAACCCCAGTATCATCAAAGGCGAATGCAGATCCAAAACCCTGCAAGTTAGTAAATCGGGGGCGAATACAACCCCATAAAATCACAGAGCAGTGAATCGAAGGCGAATGCAACATTTCAGGTTTATCCGCTCTTATTTTTCTTGGCTAAACCATAATAATTATTTATTTTTAAAATAATTTTGGGGCTATTTATACAAAACTATACAAAATAGGTTCTATATAAAAAATTCGCCCCTCTAAAATCTAAAACCCCTTAAATTTCGCCTTTGGGCTAAAATTCGCCCCTAAAATTATCCCTGACCGGATCTACAAAATACCAGGGGCTGAAAACCATCATGCCCCAAAACCATGTGCAAACCCATGCACAAAACCATGGGCGGGTTCGCCCACCGGAAAATAAGGACCAAAATTTTTTTTCTGGGGCGTTGCCCTGGACCCCAACAGGGGGGGCTATCGCCCCCCTGTTACCCCCATGCATGTGACTAGTCATGGAAATAATATAACACAAACCCAACATAAGGATTTTGAGCCTATATCTTAGGTTTATTTGACTATATAAAAAATTTGGTTGTAATACTTTTAAGTTCAGAAGAATATTTCCAGTATTTTGGATAAATTCCCATCGAGGAAGTTATTATCTTACTCCATTCTGAAATTTAAGTTTATCCCTCCTTTATTCAGTGTTTGTATGCGTTAGATATAGTTTTGGGTCTTTATTTTCCCCAACTAGGGTTTACAATTTTTCCAGCATGATACTATGTGTATAATATTGTGACTGATTCGTCCATATAAAGTACTATTCTACTGTTCATTTCCTTTTTTCTTCTGTTAAATACTGTCTCTAGTTTTCTTTCCAGATTCTATTGCAATAGGTTTTACTTTTCCTATGGCTAGATAGTAGAATTATATATATATATCGTAGCATTTTGTTTCTAGTTATTGTAATTGTAATCTGTTGCAAGTCGGAGGTTTATTGGCCAGAGGACCATGACCCTTGCCTTGTCAACACGGGGCTTGGCGCTAAACTTCTGAGCCTTAACAATTTAATGATTTTAGATTATACAACATACCTTTGTTCTTATTTTTGGAATTTAATGAGTTTTTAGACAACACACGTTATTTGTTTCCATATGAATAAAGATGATAGAGTGGTACTACTACTCACTGTTTATTTTTTCTGTATATGTTATATTGAATTATGCTTCCCTGTACAGATCTAAATTTGCAGTACCTGTACTATCTGGTTTATTTTGTATAATACATATAACAGTTTCCATTTCTCACTATTTCCAGTTTTCTTTTCATCTTCAAGATAGAAAAATAAGTTCTTTGTACAACCTAACATTATCAGTCGCAGACCATTAGCAAAACAATAAAAAACATTTCACACAATCTTCTTTCTTAGTCTATCATTTGAATAATTAAAATAAACAAACAAAAGGTACTTATCTATGTACTTTAATTTCAAATTAACTAATGGTTCTGCCCAACCTTGAGAGAGGAAATCATGTCCTCTACTCCCCCCAAGCTCCTCTCCAAAGCCTTAGGTAGTAGACAGCCTTAGTTAGAAGAAATGCCTTAGGATTATAATCCAACCTATACTTCATTGGGTTTTCAGAGCTCCACTGGTTTCCCCTACCATCTCTGGACAACTCTGCCCAACATATCGTTGTTACACCTTAGCATCTTTCTGAGCAGAATCCCTTCCATTCTTTAGGATTTCCATTTTATCCTTTTTGGGAAGTAACAGTTAGAAACTCTCTCTACTTTTTACTCTGGAATCTTGAAATCATTTACCATACAGTTAATCCCTTTTCCTAAGGATAATTTATCAATTTTTCTTGTATTCATAAATAAATTCAAGTCTCACTAACGAATAACCATATTCGTTAATTACTTCTATTAGTGTGAGTATTTTCATACTTCCACCAGGGATCAAAACACATTTTCATGTGCATCTTAGGTGTCCCATTCTAAATAAATCTATCATCATTCCATTAGGTCATGACATAAAATTGTTCCACTAGTGGTTGTCTTTTTCAAATAAGCTTCTTTCTCCCTCAGAAGATCATATTTGGCCGATTCATTTTCATGATTCCTTGAGCATGATAATGCCTATGGAGATACTCTGTTCACTTGGAAATATTTAAAGTCAAAATCTTCTTCAAAGGTCAGGTCAAAAAACAGTCCCATTAGGCCATTAGGGTTTTTCGTTTCTCAAGGTCACTCCTTCATTCAGATAAGGTCGGCACATATATGAGAGGGATTAAATAATATCATCATGATGTATTTATTATAATTTTAATGTTTTATTTTAGATTAATGACTTTTATATCAAAATGTCATTTAGATAGAAAAGTCAAATTTGTAATTTATTTACAATTTTTTCCAAGTGTAATTTTATGTTATTATATGTAATAATGCAATCCCAACACTGTCAAAATGCAATCATGTCCAGCCTAAGTGAGCAAAGAAATTCAAACTCTAGGTTGATCAAGCCTGAAGTGCCAAAAGGTTAGAAAGCAAAAAGAATATCAGTGTGAAAGAAGAAAAATGAACGTTAGAAAAGTGGATAATTTAAATTAAATTTCAAATCCACCAAATCTATAAAGCCCACCAAGCACTTCAAAACAAGTCATTATTTTCATTAAGCTATTAAGAGTCTTCAGCAAAGGAGAAAATCCAATATTTTGAAGAATTTGGGCAAAAATATCTTGGCGCTGTGTTTTTTCACCTAGGCACTGCGTTAATGTCCAGGCGTTGCGTTAATAGCCAGCCGCATTGCGCTAATGCCTGAGGAACCCAATGTATTTAACACAGGCACTACGCTAATATCCGGAGGCACTACGCTAATGTCTAGGCTCTACGCTAATAGCCGGAGGCACTATGCTAATGTCCAGGCATTGTTCTAATACACAGTTTGGTCTATGAGCCTCAAAACTCAGTCAAGATGCCTCCAAAACTTCAAAAAAGTGTTTCAAAAGCCTTTTGACAAGTAAGTACCAATGAAACTCACCCCCTTGCTGTCTTCAAAAGCATTTTCATGGTGATTTTGTTTTCCTTGTGAAATGTGGAGGTTGGATAGCCTATAAAACCCTGGTTTCAGTCTTTGTTCCCTTTGTTCTCAAATTTGCACTCATAAACCTCACATTTGTTTCCTCCACCATATCCCTATTCCCTAGACCCTACTCCTTTCCTACACTACCATTTCCCCATTTCCTAAAGCTTGTTTCACTCCCTATCCCCATCTACCTCATCCCTGGGGTTTCAAAGCATTCAAACTTAAAATGTCGGAAGAAGAGGATAAAGATATCAGTGAGGAACAATCACCAAAGAAAATTGATAAAAAAGGAGGGAAAATTAATATATTTTAACCAATAACTACAAGGGAACTCATGGCCTCTTCTCTTACTGTGTCTTGTTTCAAGCATGTTGGTTGTTTTTAGTTTTGTGAGAGGGTGTAGCAGATTCAATATCACTCTGAGTTAACAAGGTTGTTTATCAAAAATCTTCATGATGGGCATGTCACTCTTGTTGGGGTCACATTTACCATATCCGCTAGTGCTATTTAAACTTCTACAGGGATCCCTAATGTGGGAGAGAAATGGTTTAAAAAGGTAAACATTGATCTGAGCTATTATGAGCCATACCTCAAACCTAGATACAAAGATGCTAAGAAAATTGTTTTCCCTTTCTCTCATCTCCTTGACCGGTATGTCCCCATGATGAAAATAATCATGAAGTATTTCACTTGAGAGGGGATATTTTCTCGACTCCATTCATACCATATCAAACTCCTCATGCACTTCACTAAAGTCATAATACTTCATATACCTTACTATCTCTCCCAAATCATTGACAAAATGGCATACATTGTACAAAGGAGGCAGTATAATCATCAAATGCAAAGTATTTTTCATCATTCACTCATTAAGATGGTAGTCATGCATTAGCTTGCGCAGAAGAACATTTCATGGGACACATTCATTGCAAATGAAGTTTTGACTACCTGTTTGGTCAATTTAGTGTGTCCTAAATTGCTACATTAATTTGTCAATCCGGGATTCTTAAGCTGACGAAGTGTGGTGCACTATATGTGCAAGATAACCTATCTCTTACTTTTTGTCGTTTTTGGATTTTTATGAAATTCTAAAAGACAAGTATGGAGACAAATATTCAGGACAGTGATGTCCTTCTAATGATTTTCCAAACTTCAAAAGAATTTCAAAACACACAATGACAAAATTAATTCTTCAAAGAAAATGAAATTGCATCACTATTCTAGTCAAACAAACAGTGAACTACTGATCATGAAACTCATTATCCTTGTTGCTGTCCAAATACAAAAGAAACTATGCTTAAAGAAATCCAAGAATTGCAACAAAGTAAATCTAAATCAAATTACATCAACTTATATTTTGATCCCTCACCATTAGTCCAGCTATGGCTTTCGGAGGTAACCATAAACAACTTGAGCAACCTGATATCTAATTTGCAGAAAAAGGAACTAATATCAAACTACACACTCATACTTCAATCCCTCACCATTAGTCCAGCTATGGCTTTCGGAGGTAACTGAAAATGACATGAGCAATTTAATATTTCTAACTTGCAGAAAGTAAACTAATATCAAACTACACACTCATACTTCAATCCCTCACCATTATTCCAGCTATGGCTTTCGGAGGTAATTGAAAATGACATGAGCAATTTAATATATCTAACTTGCAGAAAGTAAACTAATATCAAACTACACACTCATACTTCAATCCCTCACCATTAGTCCAGCTATGGTTTTCGGAGGTAACTAAAAATGACATGAGCAATTTAATATATCTAAATCTAACTACTGAAGCAAATGTGCAAGACTGAAATAAACAAACAGTGCTGGAATTAAACAAAAACTAAGAAAAGTAAATTAGCAGAAGGACAATATTGATTCTATGTCATTAGTCATTATAAAAAGATGTACAAGTGCCCGGGCTGCCTATTGTAATTTGAAACAAGAACACCGATCAGTTAACCACAACATAAAACATGAAAGATTATGGACAGAAGTAAAATGTAAAGCATGAAAGATTATGAATAGAGATGAAGCATAAATACCATGAAAGATGCAATGTATAAACACGTGAATGACTTATGGCACAATGAACTTAAAGAAATAAAACAAGAAACTATACAATAATGCACAAAACCTCAGCGTCTGCAGGGGCCCTCTGCACCAGCCTCGGGCAACAGCCTTCAAATACGAATTACGCTTGGAAACAGAGTCTTCTTATATATTAAAATGCAGTCATAACAGAGAAATGATATTACAGCACAGTGGCAACGCAATTACATTATAGAGCTATATGGAGGCTAACTATTATGCGTATGAAAACGCGTTATTTATAACAAAGGTGATATAACTAATTCCCTAAAGTTTGTGCTGATAGAGACACGTGAACCATCACGTCCAGAGATCCAGCATCATGGCCGCGGTGAGGAGTAAATCTATGAAGAGTGGATGTTGGATTCAGCTTATGGAGCCGTGTACATGTGTTGATGTGTCTCCCGTAAATTAGAAACGGTCATACAAATCTTCACGTGATGAGAAACAGAGTCCTGTCACCGTGGGACTCTACGGTTGACTTCCACTTGGCCACCTTTGACCACAGCCTCCTTAGGTGAATTTGCCCGAGCCAATAGGACACGATCCATGTCCACATCATTTCTGACTTGCCCATATGGCTCGATTTTCCTGAAGACACCTGCAACATAGACTTTCACAAAATGGCTGCGGAAAGTGGCAAGATTCCGCAGCTAAATGAGCAAAAATCTAAATCAAACAGCAGACACAAAACATAGTTAAAAACCATTTTAGATGCTCTTTTACAATTAGTATGCAATGATATTGACGACTTAGAAGGTTCAGGTGAATGAAAAAGGTCTAGAAAGGTGTATAGGAAAGATGCAGATTTGAGACTCAACATACCCCCACTATGAAGGTGTTGCATGTCCTCATGCAACCAAAATTTGGATAATTCTTCTTCAATTCATATGCCTTGACACTTCAGCCGTTGTTGCATGTCCTCACGCAACCAAAATTTGGATAATTCTTCTTCAATTCATATGCCTTGACACTTCAGCCAGTACATCTAGTCCTCTCCTCCTCTTCCTTGGTGCTGCTAACATCCTGGGTTTCTTCATCAAGCATCTGAATTTGATATTAACCAATGCTCTACTTAACTTATAGCATTTCTTCTTCAATTTCCTGTTCTTTTTCTGCCATAGTCCCAGATGTAGCATAGTATTATCATGAATGATTTTGTCCAATTTTCTTTGTTCCTTCAATGTCTCATTTTCATTTTTAATGTGTCTATTTAAAAGCTCTAGCTCAAATACTTCTTGTTTCAATGATTGGACTAGATCATGTTGTGCTGTGTGAGGCTGAGTGGACGAAGTACTGGGACTCGTAGCTGCTTTTTCTAAAGATTCTATATAATCATATACTTCTTGCTGCTTTGGGTCTATATCAGGTGTCGTTTTTATTGGGCTGTCCCCAAAATGCCGTAGAGGAGAGTTGTCTTCAAAATCTGGCTGAGAAGGGCTCACATCAACATCTGGATGAGAATGGGATGGACTATGTTCAATGTCTGACTGAGAATGAAATGAACTAGGTTCACTGTCTGACTGAGAGTGAGATGGAATATGGCCAGCTGGGGATTGTTCAGATGTTTCTTCTCCCAAATCAATAAAATG
Organism: Pinus albicaulis; assembly: GCA_034641835.2. Lineage (NCBI taxonomy): Eukaryota > Viridiplantae > Streptophyta > Pinopsida > Pinales > Pinaceae > Pinus > Pinus albicaulis. Next base: position 58,204 of record JAXQQM020091390.1, on the reverse strand, counting down.
GGGTCCTTTCGTTTGCGTTTTCCTCAACTTCCCCTTAAGTATGGAACTTCTTCTTACACGCTGTGGACCACTGTATTTTTGCTTTTGTTTTCCTTTCCCTCTCTTCTTGGCCATAGATGACTGTTCTTGAAGGTGAACTAATCTCTCAGATAACACTTGATGATCTTCTTCTGAAGAAGGAGTTTGATGCATAGCCTCAATGTTTTTTCTCTCTTTTGATTTTACTGGCTTTTTACTCTTGGTTTCTTCCTTCTTCCTTTTTGACAGTCTCTCTTCCCTACTAGTTCTTTTAACTGTAATAGTAGGAGTACTTTGAATTTCATCATTTGTTCTCTTTCTCCTACTCCTTCTTGATGTACTACCTTCAGGAATTTCTTGAGGTTCCTCAAAGAAATTTCTAATCAAAAATTGTTCCCATGTGTCCTTCTTCTTGTTTAACTGTTTTTCAATCAAAATTTTCACAAGACCATGGTGATATAGATGTGGTTCTACATCCCCTAAATGCTTCTGAACAGTCACATACATCTTCTTCAAACTATTTAATAAAAAGTATGGCAAATTGAGGGTTTGGTTATCTAGAAAATTCATCAGCAATCGGGTATGGTACATATACATTGACCCAAAACGACCCTCACAGGTGATAAATTTTTGAACAACTAGCAGCAAAGTAGCCCATTCCTCTTTCAAAGCATGAACAGGAATTCCCCTTTTAAAAATAGTTACATCCATACCTGGTTTATGTAGAATCACTCTCCAGGTTTCATCACTAATGCTTTTGTTCTTAAACCAACGTTAACCCTCTTGAGGAAGTTCTGTGGCAGATGTTATAGATGCCTCATTCACCGTAAACTTAAGGTCTCCAATCTCTACTTCCAGGTCATTAAAAGATCTTGCAAAAGCTTTTGTCACCTCTTTATGGTAGCCTCTAAACTTCTGGATAAACCGCAGCCACTTTGCCTTTTTCAATATATCCCTGACTTGCGGGTATCCTTCCATGAATTTAGGTCCCTCTGGTTCTGCTCTCAACAATTTACCCGTCCTTCTTTCTGCTCTTTAAAACTTGTCTATGTGAGGAGGGTTCAATGGAGGTAGGACGGCTGAATGAACGGAAATGAGCACGATGACTGTAGGCAGATATCAAAGAATGGGTATACGGAATGTAGCGTAACAGAGGATGAAATGGGGTGAAGCAGAACAGAGAAGGGTTACGTGAGCTCAGTGGAAATGCGACTGTGAGACTAATAGAACAATAGGAGGAGTATAACACATCCGGAAGTGTTTAAAATTTAGTGGCTGCAGAATAAATGTAGGCACGCTTATACAACGGCTACGGATTTCATGCGGCTGAAAGAAACTGTAGTCAAATCAACCACGTTTCTTCATCACAGGTGGAATATCGGAGTATGAGTGAAGATCGGAGGCTGGATTATGGACCGTTTGAATAATGAATGCAAGAATTATGGGCGGATCATATAGAGATCATGGAATGGTTGCGGAGTTTGTCAACACAATCATTGCACATAATGGAGCTATGGTTCATAACTATGTAAAAATGTGTTTTAAATGCTATTTGAAATAAATTTTAACTCATACCTTGGAATTCTTGCCATTTTTACTTGGTCTTCAATTAGTTGCTCCTCATTTGATGTCTTGAATGCCCCCTGTCTTCAGAATATGTCTTCATACCTGCACTTGATTTCTTGATTGTGAAAATACATCTGGCTGTACATTTTTTTTGAAAAACAGAGTGGTAGCTGCGGAATCTGCTTCTAGCTACGGAAACTGGTGTCAGCTGCGGAAACAGATGTCAGCTGCGGAAACTGACACAACTTATTATTTGGGTGAATGGAAATGAACGGATGACAATTGACTAAATGGAAATGGTCATGAAAGAGAATTTTATCGATGAAATGGAATGAAATAGATAAAGTGGAGTGAAATGGAATGAAATGGAGTGAAATGAAATGGAATGAAGTGGAATGGAATGGAGTGGGTGGTCACAAAATTTGTGAAATAAAAGAGAGAATTTTTTTTTGGAAAATATAGGGTGTCAGGTGTTCCTGATTTTCATCCTACATTTTCTGTATAAGACTACCAATCAATGATTGGTTTTCAGGCTCATACAATTTTTTTTATTTTTTTATTTTTTTTACTTGAAACTGAAAATAACAAAGGCTAGGCTGGTGGAGAAGAAGAATTCTTCTGTACGAGCCTGATTGCAGAATTTTCTTGAAACATTTTGACAAATTCCTCCTTTGAGAGTGGCTTATGATAGATCTTTAATCTGTGGCCATTCACAATAAGAGGAGTTTGAAATTCATCAATGGTCTTGATTCTTACCGCTCGATTGCTAAAGATCTTGTCAATCTCATATGGCCCAAGCCAATGAGTCTGAAATTTTCCTTGAAAATCTTTAAACTTGGAATCAAATAACAATGCCCAATCTCCTTCTTGAAACTTCTTCTCTTTGATGTAATTGTCATGCCATTTAGCTCTTTGATATTGAACTAGATTAGTTCTTAAAATTGCCTCTTGTCTGATCTCATCTAGCTCGTTCAACTGCTCCATTCTATGCTTTTGGGCTTCTGATAGATCCATCCCCAACTGAACTGCTATCTTGAAGGTCTTGACTTGGAACTCAATGGGGAGCAGGACTTCCTTCCCATAAACAATTTCATAGGGAGAATGTCCCGTTGTATTTCTCCATGTAGTTTTGTAGGCCCACAAGGCTTCAGGAAGCCTTTCTGCCCAATCTCTTCTATGTAGATGAACAGTTTTGGTGATGATACTTTCAAGAACTTTGTTGGTAGACTCCACTTGACCATTTGCTTGCGGATGGTAAGGAGTAGATTTTCTGTGCTTGATTTTGTATTCTTCCATCAACTTCTCCACCAAGTTGGATGTGAATTGGCTTCCCTGATCTGTCACAATTTCTCTTGGAACACCAAAGCGAGTAAAAATATCCTCATAAAGAAAATGAACAACTGAATTTTCAGTAGCAGATACTAATGCTTTGGCTTCTACCCATTTAGTAACATAATCAGTACAAACCAATATATACTTCTTTTGCTTAGATGGTGGATTAATAGGTCCTATGAAATCTAAAGCCCATTTTTCAAAGGGTTCAATGAGTACCTGTGTTTGCAATGGCATTTCATTTGAAAGGGTAGGTTTCCCTACTCTTTGGCAGCTGTCACACCTTTTGACATATTGTTTCGCATCTTTGAAGAGGGAAGGCCAATAATATCCTAAAGAGAGGATTGTATAGGCCGTCCTTTTGTCTGCAAAGTGTCCGCCGCATGGTTCATCATGACATGCCTTAAGAATATCAGGCATTTCATCTTCCCTGACACATCTTCTGATCACAAGATCTGGCCCTGTTTTAAACAATTCGTTAGAAATCCATGAATATTTTAAACTCTCCTGAATAATTTTTCGTTTTTCACTTGGAAATAAATGTGAAGGCAGTTTCCCTGTAACCAAATAGTTAGCAATATCTGCATACCAAGGAGTCTTAATAGTTACCGCAAACAAGTATTCATCAGGAAACTTATCCTCTACAGGAGAATCTTCTTTAGTATTCTGAATCCTAGACAAGAAATCAGCTACTGTATTTTGTTTTCCTAGTCTATCCAACACAATAATATTGAATTCTTGCAAAAGTAAGAGCCATCTTGTCACTCTGCCATTAGTAACAGGTTTGTTCATTAAATATCTAATTGCAGAATGGTCGGTATGAATAAAAGTTTCATAGCCTGTTATGTAATGTCTAAACTTATTAATTGCATGAACAACAGCTAAAAACTCTTTTTCAGTCACAGTATAGTTCAACTCTGTGGGAGTCAAATTTTTACCGGTATAATAAATGGCATAAGGAACTAAATCTTTTTGACCCAACACAGCTCCTAGAGCTGTATCTGAAGCATCCGTAGAAATATGGAAAGGGAGTTTCCAATTTGGTCCTCTCAAAATAGGTGCTTCAGATATTCTTGTTTTCAAAGTTTCAAAAGCTGATTGACAATCAGGATCCCATTTGAATTCACAATCTTTTGTAAGCAATTTGAAGAGTGGAGATGCTATTTTAGTGAAGTTTTCTATAAATATTCTATAGTAACCAGTAAATCCTAGAAAACTTCTAACATCTTTTTGACAATTTGGAATAGGCAACTTGGAGATGACTTCAACTTTTGATCTATCAACCTTAATCCCATCTCCCGAAATATGATGTCCTAAAACAATCCCTTCAGTAAACATCATAAAGCATTTTTCATGGCTTAATGAAAGGTTTGTTTCTTTACATATTATAAGGACTTTTTCCAAATTTTCTAATGCCTCTTCAAATGAATTACCATAAACTGTAAAATCATCCATATAAACCTCTACACAATCATGGATTAGATCAGAAAAAATTCCTAGTACTGCTCTTTGGAATGTTGTAGGTGCGTTACATAACCCAAAAGGAAGTACTCGATAGGCAAAAGTTCCCCATGGACAAGTAAATGTGGTCTTATCTTGATCTTCAGGTGCTACCTGAATTTGATTATAGCCACTAAAACCATCCAAGAATGAAAAGTACTTTTTACCTGCTAATGTATCTAATACCTGATCGATAAAAGGCAAAGGAAAGTGATCCTTCAAAGTTGCTTTGTTCAATTCCCTGTAATCAATTCATACCCTCCATTTACCATTCTTTTTAGGTACTATAACCAAAGGAGAAACCCATCGGCTATCTGAAATTGGATAAATGAAGTTTACATTGAGTAATTTTTGGAGCTCTTCTTTCACTATCTCTCTAAGATTTGGATTCATCCTTCTTTGAGGTTGTCTGATTGGTCTACTGTTTTCCTCAATATAGATATGATGAATGCAAGTCTTAGGATCAATACCTTTCATGTCAGTATACTCCCATGCAAATGCAGTAGAATGTTTTTGCAAGATTTTGGTTAGTTCTTCTTGTTGTGACTTTTCCAAAGGTTTGTTGATATTCAATGTTTTTCCTAGAAAAATCTCAATAGTAGAACTACCAAACTCTTCCATAGAGTAAAGAGACATTTGTCTTGATGATAAATATTCCATGTCAGATTCCAATTGAAATTGTGTGGGGTCATATTATGAAGATATCTCAAAATTTTCTAATGTGTTCAGAATTTGACTATCCTCACTGATTTTAGAAATGGTAAAGATAGGTTGTATAGTGTCCTCATCATCAACCCATTCATTGTCTCCTACTTCTGTGATTGCTTTTGCTGGACGATACAAATTGAATTTCTTTGTCGAATTACCATTAGAAATATACATATCCCCAGATCTACAACTAATGAAAGCATCATCTGTGGCTAGCCAAGGTCTTCCTAAGATAAGTGGGTGCCCTCCTAGATTACTCTTGGGAGTCAAAATCATAAAATCTACTGGATATTCCCAAGAATCTAAGAAGACTGAAATATCTTCTAATACACCATCTGGTTTAATAATTGATCGATCTGCAAGTTGCAGTAAAGTAGGTGTAAAAAGAAGGTTAGGAAGTTTTAGCTGGTCCATAGTCTGTCTACTCATAATGTTAATAACAGCCCCTAAGTCAATCAATGTGTTTGGAATTTCTATCCCATTTATATGTGTCTTGACAATTGGACTTCCTGGATCTACATACTTCTGCATGGTAATTTTTCCCATCATAATATCTGCAATTTTTCCTACCAGGTGGATTCTTCTTGTGTCTTTTAGTTTCCTTCCTGGTCTTTTGAAACTCAACTCCTTTATTGTTTTTGCTAGAATAGGAATCTCTCGAATGGCTTGTAACAAGGGAATATTTATACAAACATTCTTTAATTCATCTAGAAAATCATAGTTAGGCAACAAGATTTGTTTTTCCACCCCCTTGTCAATTTGTAGTCTTTCAGGAAAAGGAGGTGTAGATAAAGATGCAGGTTGCTCAACTATAGGAGTTGTAGGTGTTGACTTTTCTTTTTCTTTTTGAATGTTTGAATTTTGAAGAGATTCTTCCTCAGAACCCTTATTGACTTGAAGAGAGTCCTCCTCAGAGGTATCTTGCTCTTGAATATCTATAGAAGTTTTTTCTAAAACTCTACCAGATCTGAGTTGTACATCATTGAGAGGAACAATCATATAGGTAGGAAATTGTTGTCCTTCTATCATGTAAGTATTCTGAGGATTTTTATTGTTAGGATTTGGCAATGGCTGAGCTGGAAGTTGATTTGTCTTTTGTTGGTATGGGAGCATGAGATGAGGATTTGGATTTTGTTGAGAATGTTGTTTTTGTGGAAATGGTAATGAAAGTTGTGGATTTGGGTTTGGAAGTTGTGGAGCTTGTTGATTTTGAAAAGATGGAGGATATTTGATAAAATTGAGCAAATCTCCCATAAGGATTTTGCATCCCTTGTACCCATGGCTGATATGGATTTTGATGTTGGGGCCAAGGTTGTTGCCAAGGATTCCAATTTGGTGGGTTTTGAAGATTCATAGGGTTATTAAACCCTTGAGTTTGTTGTCCCTGTCAAGGTCTTCTTGCAACAAAACAGAGAGATTCTACTGAATTTGGGTCTTCTTGAAAGACAACTTTGAGTCCAGGAATTGAAGGACAATTCTTGATCTCATGATTCTCTGAGCAAATTATACATGTTTCTACAACTTTTGAATCCAAGGGACATTCCCTTAAAGCATGTTTCTTCCTACATTTCGGACAAAAGATGGCTAGAGCATCTGTTTCTGCTTTCTGCTTGTTTTGGATTTTAAGGGTGTTTAGTTGTTCACTAAGGCTCCCTAAGATATCAGTTTTGAATTCATCAAGAATATTACCAATCTCTGCCCTACTTACTGATCCAGTTGCAGATTTGTTAGCCCTAATAAGAGAAGGATCCCTAGGCCCTTTTCCTGTTTTAGATTTTCCTCTTGAGAGATGGACACATAGTTCTGTTATGTCACAAAGTGGAAGTTGAGAAATGTCTCCTTTCCCCATCATGTTTAAAATATCTATCCATTCATCTCTAATGGCTTTTAATATTAGGGCTTTCAAGGTTTCATAATCTAAGTTGCTCATCTTTTCTCTTTTTAAGTTGTATTGAAATCTTTCAAGTAAATCTTCCAAATTTTCGTCTTCTTTTTGCATCATTTTGAATACCTCATCCTTGTGATTGGTGGGCATACAATAGTCCAAGTATCTATCCAAAAATGTTTGTTTCATATCATTCCAAGTCCCAATAGATTGAGTGGCTAATCCCATGAACCATTTCAAAGCAGCTCCCTTCAATGTTGAAGGAAACAGTTTGAGTTTTTGAGAGTCTTCCATATAGTCATAGGTTCGACACACGACTTCAAACTCAAACAGAAATGTTTTAGGATCCTCACTTCGCAATCCATAAAATTTGGGGATGACAGATGGTGAGATATTTTTCATTGTTGTATGAGTTTCCTGATCAACTATAGGGAATCCAAACAAGTTGTCTCCTTCCCTATTTCTTCCATTATTACCTTCACCATTGTTGTCTCCATTGTTTCCTCCTCCTCTACCTCTACCTCTACCTCCAAATACATCTATTATTTCCTCTGCCATGATAGTTTCTTTAGAGTCCTTAAAGTCCTCTGGTTCTTCTATCAAGGGAGGATGAGAGGGAGTCTCTTCCTTTTCTAAATGAGATTTAGTAGGTGGTATAGAAGAATCCTCTAATTCAGCTGCTCCTTGAATTCCAAAAATCTTAAGGCTAGGGGTAGATGGTGGTGAATCTTGTCTATGCCTTGAAGAAGATGGAGTTGTAAAAATCGAACTCTTGGCTTTAGCTATAAACCTTCCCCTAGAATCTCTTGCTCTATGCATGTCATTTTTTTATATTTTAAAAAAAAAGAAAAAAAAGAAAAAAAAATTGGGCTAATAATTCTCTTTCTGATCTTCCAGGTCACACTAGGTGCAAGAAGAGAGCATACTTAAGAAATTACTGAACCAATAACTCTCTTTTCTGATCCTCCAGGTCACACTAGGTGCAAGAGGAGAGCATACTTCAAGAAGTTATCAAGTTTTCCCTTCTTTTTATTATTATATATATTTTTTAAGAAATTGGCTACCTAGTTACACTTCCCCAGCAACGGCACCAAAATGTTTGGTCAATTTAGTGTGTCCTAAATTGCTACATTAATTTATCAATCTGGGATTCGTAAGCTGATGAAGTGTGGCACACTATATGTGCAAGATAACTTATCTCTTACTTTTTGTCGTTTTTGGATTTTTATGAAATTCTAAAAGACAAGTATGGAGACAAATATTCAAGACAATGATGTCCTTCTAATGATTTTCCAAACTTCAAAAGAATTTTAAAACACACAATGAAAAAATTAATTCTTCAAAGAAAATGAAATTGCATCACTATTCTAGTCAAACAAATAGTGAACTACTGATCATGAAACTCATTATCCTTGCTGCTGTCCAAATACAAAAGAAACTATGCTTAAAGAAATCCAAGAATTGCAACAAAGTAAATCTAAATCAAATTACATCAACTTATACTCTGATCCCTCGCCATTAGTCCAGCTATGGCTTTTGGAGGTAACCATAAACAACTTGAGCAATCTGATATCTAATTTGCAGAAAAAGAAACTAATATCAAACTACACACTCATACTTCAATCCCTCACCATCAGTCCAGCTGTGGCTTTCGGAGGTAACTAAAAATGACATGAGAAATTCAATATATCTAACTTGCATAAAGTAAACTAATATCAAACTACACAATCATACTTCAATCCCTCACCATCAGTCCAGCTGTGGCTTTCGGAGGTAACTGAAAATGACATGAGCAATTTAATATATCTAACTTGCATAAAGTAAACTAATATCAAACTACACACTCATACTTCAATCCCTCACCATCAGTCCAGCTGTGGCTTTCGGAGGTAACTGAAAATGACATGAGCAGTTTAATATATTTAAATCTAACTACTGAAACAAATGTGCAAGACCGAAATAAACAAAGCAGTACTGGAATTAAACAAAAACTAAGAAAAATAAATTAGCAGCAGAACAATATTGATTCCATGTCATTAGTCAAAAGATATGCAAATGCCCGGGCTGCCTATTTGTAATCTGAAACAAGAACACTGATCAATTAACAACAACATAAAACATGAAAGATTATGGACAGAAGTAAAATGTAAAGCATGAAAGATTATGAACAGAGATGAAGCATAAATATCATGAAAGATGCAATGTATAAACACGTGAATGACTTATGGCACAATGAACTTAAAGAAATAAAACAAGAAACTATACAGTAATGCACAAAACCTCAGCGTGTGCAGGGGCCCTCTGCACCAGCCTCGGGCAACAGCCTTCAAATATGAATTACACTTGGAAAGAAAGTCTTCTTATGTATTAAAATGCAGTCATAACAGAGAAATGATATTACAGCACAGTGGCAACGCAATTACATTACAGAGCTATATGGAGGCTAGCTATTATGCGTATGAAAACGCGTTATTTATAACAAAGGTGATATAACTAATTCCCTAAAGTTTGTGCTGATAGAGACACGTGAACCATCATGTCCATAGATCCAGCATCATGGCCGCGGTGAGGAGTAAATCTATGAAGAGTGGATGTTGGATTCGGCTTATGGAGCCGTGTACAGGTGTTGATGTGTCTCTCGTAAATTAGAAACGGTCATACAAATCTTCACGTGATGAGAAACAAATTCCTGTCACCGTGGGACTCTATGGTTGACTTCCACTTGGCCACCTTTGACCACAGCCTCCTTAGGTGAATTTGCCCGAGCCAATAGGACACGATCCATGTCCACATCATTTCTGACTTGCCCACGTGGCTCAATTTTCCTGAAGACACCTGCAACATAGACTTTCACAAAATGGCTGCGGAAAGTTGCAGCAACTACAGAAAGTGGCAAGATTCCGCAGCTAAATGAGCAAAAATCTAAATCGAACAGCAGACACAAAACATAGTTAAAAACCATTTTAGATGCTCTTTTACAATTAATATGCAATGATATTGACGACTTAGAAGGTTCAGGTGAATGAAAAAGGTCTAGAAAGGTGTATAGGAAAGATGCAGATTTGAGACTCAACACTACCCCACCTAGTCATCATGAGCATAGCATCCCTTAATAATCTCATCCTCCTGTATCCACTTATCTATCTCAGCCTGCTGCTCATACATCATCACCTAGTCATATGCATTCACCTCATGTTGATCCTACTTCTTCACCTTTCCATAATCCTTCCCCATCATCACATCATGATACTGAAGCATCAAGAAGTGAAAGGGACATTGAGCCAACTTGGGCTAATGTGACTGATATTGAGCCATTTCTCAAGAACTATCAGAGAGGCCACATGCATGTATTTGCTTCACTTGGAGTGAAAGGGGCCATTCCTTCTTCATCAGCAAAATAGTTAGACAAAGGCAAAGAGCCAATCATTGAGGAGTAGGAGGACAAGCATGAAACAGTGCAGGAGTTTCAGCTGATTTACCTTGATGAGGAGGATGAGGATAGAATCACCAATGCATTGATCAGAAGAAAAGAGGCAAATATCAGTGAACTTCAAGCTAATCTTGACAGAGCACGATATGTGATTGGTTTTCTTGAGTAATAAAATCAACAGCTGAAGACCAAGCAGATTATCAGTGAAGTAGAGACCATCAAAGCAAAGAAAGAGATAGAGAGGGCTAAAGCCTTGTTGGAGGAAACATTGGACAGATTTTGTGAGATTGATGGTGAGGAGGACCAGCCTCCTAGACAGAGACCAAAGACAATAGGGCTTAAGAGAGCTCTAGCCCATGAGAGATAGAAAGAGGCTGAGTTGGTAGAGCAGCTCACTCCAAGTGAGCTTCTTGCCCTTGAGATTAGTAGAGATAGAGAGTCATGGCTTGATAGAGCCAACTTGCATTTGGAGAGATTTCTAGAGAAGGCCAAGAAGGACAATGATATTCAGAGGAAAATGGGAAAACACTATGCCATGAGAAACAAAATTGCAAGGGCCAAGCTCAAGGGAGCCCATGCAAAGATTCAAGGTTTGGCCGAGCAAAAGGAGAAGGAGAGGTTAGAGAAACTTGTTGAGGTGTTTATTCATGCCTATAACCCTTGATCAACAAGTAAACTCACAATTTTGACAAATTTTGGCACATTTGGCACTGTGGTGCATTTTTTCGATTTTTGGGCAATTTTGACACATAATCACACTACAAAAGACGCAGCGCCCTTAGTGCTACGATTTTTATTGGAGCATACAATGAAGGAATGGTCACCACCATCATGTTCAGAATTATGAAGGCATTAACTCCAAAAAGTTTTAGAATAATTTGAGGAGAACTGGTCCCTCAAAAAGGCAAAAAACTACCAAAAAAACATGTTTTTTCCCTTGTTTTTGCCTAGGCGATGTGCTAATACTAGTCTTGGGAGAAATGATTTTTGATAGGGCATATGGCCACCATTTTAGAAACTGAAGGAATATTTGGAAAGTATACTCAGATACCTTTTCAATGAGCTATCAATGAGCTTATTGGGACACCTGTAAGGCCTCCAAAAGTGGCTTGCAAGAGACGCTATTGTTTTTGTCATGGCTCTGCGCTTTTGCCAGGAAATTGTCATTTTCACAATCTTCACCATATTTTGAGTTTTTGAATTTTTACTTGGGAAAATGAAGACAATCACTGATGTAAATGGTCATGGTGAATGTAAATTTCATGTTTTGACTTTAATCTAGGATAGATACATTGAATAAGTCCTCTAGAGGTCAAATGAATACATTTCCTCTCTTTTAGAGGCAAATTGTTGAGTTTTCCTAGTCTTCAGATTCTTGTTTGGGAGTAGGTGAAATTGATCCATATCTCATGGATTTGACTCCTTGAGGCTAGGAAGAGTGGTTTTGAGGTCTATTTAATGTATTTTCTCAGTCATTGTAATGGTTGGACTCACTTGGAGCTTTGGCATCTCAAGAGACATATTTGTATCAGTTTGGCTTGGACATTAATGATAAATTTGCAGCTATTTCTTTGGTATCCATGTGGTATGCAATGTTTGACATAGTTTATTCTTTGTGATCATTTGTATGAATGTATTTTAAGATCATAAACCATTTTCATGTCTATAATATGCTTAATTTCAAGTTGAAAGGCAAAATTCATGTTTCATGCTCTGTTTTGGGAAATTTTTCATAATTTGTTTATTTTCTTCAGTTTAGGGAGAATTCATATTGTATGATCTTCCCAACTCATCACCAGTCTCTTCGCCTCACCATAATCATCCTGTAATTTCAAACCTTCTACCTACCTTTCCCCTTAGAACCCTTGCAAATTTTGACCTAATTTCCTTGCCCTAGCTGTTTGACTCCTCCTGATCTAGCAAACCCTACACAAATCAAAAATCAAAACCCTAAGCTACTATACCTAGCCTAATATCTTATTTCTTTAGTCATTTTCACTGTGATCCATATGAAGAGAGCCCTATCTTGGCCTAGTAAGGCTAGCTACTTGGCTAAGCATGGTTTGAGGTTTCCTCAGAATTTCCTCTCTCAGCCTGAGGTTCAATCTGAGTGATAACATTTTGGCGACCATACTGGGGAAGAAAGAGTAAGATTAGATTAACCTCAGTAATAAGTTTTCATTGAAATTCTTAAACTTGTGGATAATAAGTTTAGAGTTTATTCAAAGGATGAATTGAAATTTTTTTAAAGTGCATATTTGTTTTTTAAATTGGACATACTGGCTTCTCGAAGATACACCGGATCCAACCCTGATCCAAATCCTCCCACCATTGTTAATGATCCTCAGAACATTGGAAGAAAAGCTAAATATGTTGTTGATACTTCTAGTTCAGTCGAAAATCAATCAGAACGAAGTTCCATCCCCATAGCTCATTCATTTCCCAAAGGGTTAGAAAATTTTAAAAATATTGAATTTGATATAAATTTTGAGCAAAGTTTATTCCGGAGAAAATATTTGAGTTGGATTGGCGAAACAGTATTTGATTCCTCCATTCCCTTTCATAGTCTTGTTGAAGATATGATTTCACACTCTCAATTAGGGTCTCAATCAAGGACAAAACTTTTACAATTTCTTAAAGATCTGCAAAACTATTCTTCGCAAGTAAATGCTTGGGTGATAAGTAGACCTCAGATCTCAGCTTCTTCTACTAGCACTTCATCTACTGTTACCTAGAATATTCCTTTTCCCCCAACTCCTTCTTCATCTTCCATTCACACTACTCAATCAACGATAAATCCTCCTACATCATGCATCCAAATCCCTGTTATAAATCCTCCACCTCCAGTCATCATGGCTGCAATATATGCCCCCCTTGTTCTCCCTCAGAACCCGAGTGCTATGCCCGCAGACTATGAAACTAAAATCCATTTTTTTGACAATACTCAGCCTATGACAACTCAAAAGCACGTAGATAAGATGAATGACTTCTTTGACCTTCATGAAATTGATATAGAGGATGTGAAGATGAGACCGTTTACACAAAGTCTGGGAGGGTAAGTGAGAAAATGGTTCAGAGCTCTACCAACAGCCACTATTGACACCTTAGAATTTTTGCATCGTCAGTTTGTAGAAATATGGGAAGAAAAGAAGAATCCCCTTAAAATCCTATCTAAATATGAGAACATCAAAAGGAACGTTGGTGAGTTTGTTCAAGATTATTGTGTGAGATTTAATGAAGTGTACAACGCTCTTCCTGCACATATGAAACCACAAGAGGGTATGGTTTTGGTCAAATTATCGAATGGATTTGATGCTAATATGGCATATCAGTTGCATGAACGTGATCCTATAACTTTAGAAGATATGCAAAAGAATGTTGTAAGTGTGGAATCTAATTTTCTTGCAAAGAGGGCAAGGATAAGATCAAAAAAGAGGGTGACCATCAAAGAGGAGACATCTACTTCTGATGCAAAAATGGATTCATTACTCTGGACTATGGAGAAAATGTTTGATCAATTGTCTATCTCAGATAGACCTGAACCACAGATCCAAAATCCAAATTTCACAGGGCAGCAACCTCAGTTTAGAATCAGGCAGAGAGAGAAAAAAACACCTGACCAAACAACACAACAACAACAGCAGATTAGGACCCTGTTACAGTTGAATTATGTCCAAGGAGTGGAAGAAGAGGAAGATGAAGATCCGGTAGTTGAAACAAATCATTTCTTTACAATAGATGGCTTGCCCATGTTCCTAACTGAAGATGAAGAGTATACTAAAAATATAGATTCTCCAAAAGATGAAGACTATATCTTGGCAAATGCTGATGATTTGGAAATAAAATCAGATGATTACCAACGTGGGTATATGAATTATTTGAGTGCACAACAGTAAAAATATTCTTTAAGGATTAGATATGTACCTCTCAATCCCATTCACAATAGGAAAGAGTAGTTAAAGAATGATATTCTAAATAATCAGAGAAAGGGTAAAGAGCATGTATATCAGAATCATAGCAACATCAATCAGCCATCAACAAGCTCAGTTACTAAATAGAAGAACACTCAGAAAAAAGAAAGTATAACAAAGGATCCTGTTGTCAAAGAGGTAGATAAAGTCACAACTTTTAATTCAGAAAATGAAATAGCTAAATTGAAAATATCCATTCCTTTGACAAAATTAGTGAAGAATAGTCATTGCAAACATCAGGTGTCTAAAATGTTGCTAGTTGATCCTTTGCCCGATATGGTTAATGTTGAATATGACCACCCCGAGCTCATTTTCTGATCTGGTGATCATGTCCTATTGGAAAAATTCTCAAAATTTTATTTTCTTAGAATTGGTTCAAACCAGAACGACAGGAAAGAGCTCGTCAAAACGATCATGTAGCTGTGAACAACACTCAAATCCTACCGTATGAAGAAGCTATTGCATTTTGAAATCGCCCAATAACTTTCAATTTTCAAAGGAAATTTTTTTAATATTATGTGTTGGGATAATTTTATTTTTTATTAAGGTTTAATAAATAAATTAAATATTATAGTTATTAATATTTTATATGGTTTTTTATTAATCATATATTATATTATTGATTATATGTTTTAATTAATTATTAAAAAAAAATTAATTAAACCTTATTAAAATTTAATATTAAAACCACACATATGTTATCAAAATTTGAAATATGACTTATGGTATAAAACCCAAAGTCTAATGTTCATGGGTTAAATATGTTACGTGGCAAGGTCTTCAATACATCGAAGTAGAAGGTGGAGGGGCTTCGGGCTAGCCCCCCCCATCCACGTGACTCTCATCAGGTCCGTGGGCCAAGTGTATAACCGGCAGGAGTAAAGAATGGGTCATCGGTCACGTGGAGAAGAATAAATTAAATGCACAGGTTTTATGTTATGGTTGAACTTTAAAACCTCCGCACATAACTCAAAGTCTCCAACCGAATTCGCAACGCGTGCGGTCCTATCGACCCACGACCCTTATCCTTTAGCCCCCAACGACTGTCGATGAAAACGGCGGAGCGCCCAAATTTAGCACCGGCCCTAATTTAGCAGGCTTATCTGGCAGTCCTCCCAGATTTGGAGGAGTTTTTCTAACTCTAATTGGGCAAAAATTGTACAGGTCATAACTTTTGCTAGGAGAATCCTTTCTGGGCAATTTTTTTTGTTTGATTTTGGGTCTCTTCGACCTTCTAGAATCAATGGAGTAGGTTTTAAATCTAACAGAGATCATATTCATATATTTAAGCATCGAAGAAGATGAAGGAGCCATCAGGCCCTGGAAGGAGAAGGCTGTGTATTGGACTGTGTTTCTTTGTTTAAGGTAAATTAATAGGAATTATTATCTATTTAATACCTTTTGAATCTATTTAGATGATTTTTAGAGCCTATTAAGAACATTAGAAAGCCAAAAAGCTTCATTTAAGTTCTAGAGGCCATTTTCCAAACAGAGTGTATAGGCGAAACCGGAGCAGTCGGAGGTTTTTTCTGATGAAACAAAAATCTATCTTGACTATTTCAGTCATTTTGGAACCAATGGAAGTGGTTTTAGATCATTTCGAGTACTTCTACTTTTCGAGAAGTTGATATGAAGTCGTGGTCAGCCCTGGGCAAACCGTGGAGGAGAGCCATTTTTGGGGATGTTGTGCTTAATGTAAGAAATTTATCAGTTGATATTTGATGTTTGATCATTATTGGATGCAACAGTAGTGGAATCAGGGACAGAAACAAAAATATGATGGAGTTTGTGCCATTTAGAAGCTCAGAGAAGCTTAGTGCACCGGCGGAAGGATGTGTGTCCATGGAACCCTAAAGCTATTTGCAGGAATTGGAAAGCCATTAAAGGGATTTAAAATGGTATTCTCAGCCGTTTGAATCATTTTTTATTCATTTTGGTTAAGTGTGGAGCTTGTAAAAGAATTTAATTATCTTAATCCCAAAGAGTCTAGTCATGTTGACGAAGCTCAAAGGAGATGTAGCCCAAGAGTTGGGGTGAACTCCTATATTATATTGTTGTTGTGTTTTTTTATTCTATGGCTGAATTATGTTGCTGATATACATGTTAATTTTCAGCAAAAACAAATAAAATTTAAACACATAAACAAAAGAAAAGACATACACCTCTTTGAAGCTAAAATTCCGTAGAATGTCAAGTTTAAGCAAGGTCATTTGAATTAAGTCTGAATGTTTACTTCTATTATTTCTTTAGGAAGAGTCTGTAAGAGGGCCAGGTAGCTTCTGGATTCGTCCTTTCTTTGAAAGGTTACATATCCGGTCAATGCCCCTTCAGTCTATCTTTGTATTAGAAATAACAAGTTCTCACATTTTCAGATTTAAAATTTGGAGTATTTGCTCTCATTTACATAAATGACAATGGATACCTTGCACCCTTTTCAAGTACATTCCATTTTCAGATCATTTTTGGTCTAGCTATAGATGGTCAATTAGAAGAGAGTGACGTTCCTCCTTTTTAGTTGAGCCTTATGGGTGAAATCGCGAAGTTGGGAAACACTTTTTGGCGGACGGCTAGAATTTGGGAGAAATTTTTAATTTCTCGTCCGAGAAAATAGTTAACTCTATTTCTCAACCAAGAGTTTTAAAAACTCTCGTCCGAGAGTTTTATTGGGTTTAACTAGAGTTAAAAATCTCTCGGATGAGAGTTATGCATTTTCTCGTCTGAGAGTTTTATTGACGGAAACTCTCGGGAAGACTTTCGGACGAGAGTTAAAAAAAATCTCGGACGAGAGTTTTAAAAACTCTCGGACGAGAGTTTTAAAAACTCTCATCCGAGATTTTTATTCCTATAATAAAACACAAAAATGATTAAGTTGTTAGAATTGGTACTTTATATAATTTAAATAGTACTTTATTAAAATTAAAAAATGATAAAAAATAATAAAATTATAATTTTATTTTAAATTATTTTATTATTACTAATGATAAAAAAATACATGAAGATTTAATTAAATAAAATTTGTTACAATATTTTGTAATATCAATGTTATATAAAAAACTAAAAATATTTTATATAAAACTAATTGATATATTAATATAAATAAAATAAAATTCTAAAACATAAATCAAAATAAAAACAACTATATATAATTTATATAATATTTTTTTTGAAATTAATGAATAAATTTAAATTTAAAAACAATTGACTAAATGCAATGAGGTGATAAAGGAGACAATGCATAGCACCTTAATATCATTATAAATTCTTGGAAATCTCGAGAAATTTTTGAAGTGAGATGAACTTCTTGGAATGGGTCACTTTATCTTCCACTTCAGTTTCACACGATTAACTTGAAAGGAAGTCTATTTTCCTAGGTATGGATGTAAGGGAATGAACAATATTATTTGAACATTGAGTGAGATGCCCTTCTTGGAATGGGTCCTCCTATATTCCACTTTAGTTTCACAAGATAAAATTGAAATGAAGTTTATTTTCCTAGGTATGGATGTAAGGGGATAAACAATATTATCCGAAAAGGAAATGAATGTTAAGTGTGACATTCCAAGCAGAAGTGTATGGGATTGCAGAATTATGTTATTGCAGAAAACTAACCCTTGACCCATAACCCTTGACCCCTAAAACCCTAATTCCTAACCCCTAAACCCTTAACCCCCTAAACCTTAAACTTATAAACCCTTAACCCCTAACCCATTTACCCCCACTAAACCTCTAAATCCCTAACCCATTTAACCCCTAAACCCTTAACCCCTACCCCTAACACGTTAACCCCTAACCCATTTAAGCACCTAAACCCCAAAACCCCTAACTCCTAACCCCTAAAATCCTTAATTGCTAAATCCCCTAACCCCCTAAACCTCTAAACCAATCCTAACCCATTTAACCCCCTAAACCTCAAAACCCCTAACCCCTTAAACCCTAATTCCCAACCCATTACCCTTGACCCCTTAAACCCTATTTCCTAACCCCTAAACCCTTAACCCCTAACCCCTTAAACCCTAATTCCCAACCCCTAACCAATTCAACACCCTAAACCCCTAAAAACCTAACCCATTTAAGTGTTTATTCCATTTAACCCCCAAAACCCTAACCCCTAACCCCTAAAATCCTTCACTGCTAAATCCCCTAACCCCCTAAACCTCTAAACATGTAACCCATTTAACCCCCTAAACCCTAAACCTCTAAACCCTTAACCCCTAACCCCTTAAACCCTAATTCCCAACTCCTAACCAATTCAACACCCTAAACCCCTAAAAACCTAACCCATTTAACCCCATTAACACCTAAACCTCTAACCTCTAACCCCTTAACCCTTGACCCCTTAAACCATAATTCCTAACCCCTAACCATTTTAACCCCCTAAACCCTAAACCTCTAAACCCTTAACCCATACCCCTAACGATTAACCCTAACTTCTAACCCCTAAAATCGCCAAGCTAAATCCCTAACCCTAAACCTATAAACCAACCCTAACCCATTTAACCCCTAAACCCCTAAACCTATAACCCATTAAACCCTAATTCCCCCCCCATAACCCTTCTGACCCCCCCCAACACCTAAACCTCTAACCCCTTAACCCTTGACCCCTTAAACCTAATTCCCTACCCCCTAACCCATTTAACCCCTAAACCCTAAACCTCTAAACCCTTAACCCATACCCCTAACCCGTTAACCCCTAACTTCTAACCCCTAAAATCCTTAACTGCTAAATCCCCTAACCCCCTAAACCTATAAACCAACCCTAAACCATTTAACCCCCTAAACCCTAAACCTATAACCCCTTAAACCCTAATTCCCAACCCATAACCCAATCAACCCCTTAAACACCTAAACCTCTAACCCCTTAAACCCTAATTCCTAACCCCTAACCCATTTAACCCCCTAAAACCTAAACCTCTAAACCATTAACCCCTAACCCATTTACCCCCACTAAACCTCTAAACCCCTAACCCATTTAACCCCTAAACCCTTAACCCCTACCCCTAACCCGTTAACCCCTAACCCATTTAAGCCCCTAAGCCCCAAAACTCGTAACCAATTCAACAACCTAAACCCCTAAAAACCTAACACATTTAAGTGTGGACTCCATTTAACCCCCAACCCCTAAAATCCTTCACTGCTAAATCTCCTAACCCCCTAAACCTTTAAACCTGTAACCCATATAACCCCCTAAACCCTAAACCTCTAAACCCTTAAACGCTAACCCCTTAAACCCTATTTCCCAACCCATAACCTTTGACCCCTTAAACCCTAATTCCTAACCCCTAAACCCTTAACCCCCTAAACCCTAAACCTCTACCCCTTAACCCCTAACCCATTTACCCCCACTAAACCTCTAAACCCCTAACCCATTTAACCCATAAACCCTAAATCTCTAAACCCTTAAACCCTACCCCTAACCCATTTAAGCCCCTAAACCCCAAAACCCCTAACCAATTCAACACCCTAAACCCCTAAAAACCTAACCCATTTAAGTGTGGATTCCATTTAACCCCCAAAAACCTAACCCCTAACCCCTAAAATCCTTCACTGCTAAATCCCCTAACCCCCTAAACCTCTAAACATGTAACCCATTTAAGCTCTTAAACCCAAAACCCCTAACCAATTCAACACCCTAAACCCCTAAAAACCTAACCCATTTAAGTGTGGATTCCATTTAACCCCCAAAACCCTAACCCGTAACCCCTAAAATCCTTCGCTGCTAAATCCCCTAACCCCCTAAAACTCTAAACCTATAACACATTTAACCCCCTAAACCCTAAACCTCTAAACCCTTAACCCCTAACCCCTTAAACCATAATTCCCAACCCATAACCCTTGACCCCTTAAACCCTAATTCCTAACCCCTAAACCCTTAACCCCCTAAACCCTAAACCTCTAAACCCTTAACCCCTAACCCATTTGCCCCTACTAAACCTCTAAACCCCTAACCCATTTAACCCCTAAACCCTAAACCTCTAAACCCTTAAGCCCTACCCCTAACCCGTTAACCCCTAACCCATTTAAGCCCCTAAACCCTAAAACCCCTAACCAATTCAACACCCTAAACCCCTAAAAACCTAACCCATTTAAGTATGGATTCCATTTAACCCCCAAAACCCTAACCCCTAACCCCTAAAATCCCTCACTGCTAAATCCCCTAACCCCCTAAACCTCTAAACCTGTAACCCATTTAAGCCCCTAAACCCAAAAACCCCTAACCAATTCAACACCCTAAATCCCTAAAAACCTAACCCATTTAAGTGTGGATTCCATTTAACCCCCAAAACCCTAACCCCTAACCCCTAAAATCCTTCGCTGCTAAATCCCATAACCCCCTAAACCTTTAAACCTATACCCCATTTCACCCCCTAAACCCTAAACCTCTAAACCCTTAACCCCTAAGCCCTTAAACCATAATTCCCAACCCATAACCCTTGACCCCTTAAACCCTAATTCCTAACCCCTAAACCCTTAACCCCCTAAACCCTAAACCTCTAAACCCTAAACCTCTAAACCCTTAGCCCCTAACCCATTTACCCCTACTAAACCTCTAAACCCCTAACCCATTTAACCCCTAAACCCTAAACCTCTAAACCCTTAACCCCTACCCCTAACCCATTAACCCTTAACCCATTTAAGCCCCTAAACCCCAAAGCCCCTAACCCCTTAAACCCTAATTCCCAACCCATAACCCTTGACCCCTTAAACCCTAATTCCTAACCCCTAAACCCTTAACCCTTAATCCCTTAAACCCTAATTCCCAATCCCTAACCAATTCAACACCCTAAACCCCTAAAAACCTAACCCATTTAAGTGTGGATTCAATTTAACCCCCAAAACCCTAACCCCTAAAATCCTTCACTGCTAAATCCCCTAACCCCCTAAACCTCTAAACCTGTAACCCATTTAACCCCATAAACCCTAAATCTCTAAACCCTTAACCCCTAACCCCTTAAACCCTAATTCCGAACCCCTAACCAATTCAACACCCTAAACCCCTAAAAACATAACCCATTTACGTGTGGATTACATTTAACCCCAAAAACCTTAACCCCTAACCCCTAAATCCTTCACTACTAAATCCCCTAACCCCCTAAACCTCTAAACCTGTAACCCATTTAACCCACTAAACCCTAAACCTCTAAATCCTAATCCCCTAACCCCTCTAAACCCTTAACCCCTACCCCTAACCCGTTAACCCCTAACCCATTTAAGCCCCTAAACCCCAAAACCCCTAACCCCTTAAACCCTAATTCCAAACCCATAACCCTTGACCCCTTAAACCCTAATTCCTAACCCCTAAACCCTTAACCCCTAATTCCCAACCCCTAACCAACTCAACACCGTAAACCCCTAAAAACCTAACCCATTTCAGTGTGGATTCCATTTAACCCCCAAAACCTTAACTCCTAACCCCTAAAATCCTTCACTGCTAAATCCCCTAACCCCCTAAACCTCTAAACCTGTAACCCATTTAACCCCCTAAACCCTAAACCTCTAAACCCTTAACCCCTAACCCCTAAAACCCTAATTCCCAACCCCTAACCAATTCAACACCCTAAACAACTAAAAACCTAACACATTTAACCCCATTAACCCCTAACTTCTAACCCCTAAAATCCTTAACTGCTAAATCCCCTAACCCCTAAACCATTAAACCAACCCTAACCCATTTAACCCCCTAAACCCTAAACCTATAACCCCTTAAACCCTAATTCCCAACCCATAACCCATTCAACCCCTTAAACACCTAAACCTCTAACCCCTTAACCCTTGACCCCTTAAACCCTAATTCCTAACCCCTAACCCATTTAACCCCCTAAACCCTAATTCCGAACCCCTAAACAATTCAACACCCTAAACATCTAAAAACCTAACCCATTTAACCCCATTAACCTCTAACTTCTAACCCATAAAATCCTTAACTGCTAAATACCCTAACCCCCTAAACCTCTAAACCAACCCTAACCCATTTAACCCCCTAAATCCTAAACCTATAACCCCTTAAACCCTAATTCCCAACCCATAACCCATTCAACCCCTTAAACACCTAAACCTCTAACCCCTTAACCCTTGATCTCTTAAACCCTAATTCCTAACCCCTAACCCATTTAACCGCCTAAACCCTAAACCTCTAAACCCTTAACCCCTACCCCTAACCTGTTAACCCCTAACTTCTAAACCCTAAAATCCTTAACTGCTAAATCCCCTAACCCCCTAAACCTCTAAACCAACCCTAACCGATTTAACCCCCTAAACCATAAACCTATAACCCCTTAAACCCTAATTCCCAACCCATAACCAATTCAACCCCTTAAACACCTAAACCTCTAACCCCTTAACCCTTGACCCCTTAAACCCAAATTCCTAACTCCTAACCCATTTAACCCCCTAAACCCTAAACCTGTAAACCCTTAACCCCTAACCCATTTACCCCCACTAAACCTCTAAACCCCTAACCCATTCAACCCCTAAACCCTAAACCTCTAAACCCTCAACCCCTACCCCTAACCCGTTAACCCCTAACCCGCCTAAACCCCAAAACCCCTAACCAATTCAACACCCTAAACCCCTAAAAACCTAACCCATTTAAGTGTGGATTCCATTTAAACCCCAAAACCCTAACCCCCAACCCCTAAAATCCTTCACTGCTAAATCCCCTAACCCCCTAAACCTCTAAACCTATAACCCATATAACCCCCTAAACCCTAAACCTCTAAACCCTTAACCCCTAACCCCTTAAACACTAATTCCCAACCCATAACCCTTGACCCCTTAAACCCTAATTCCTAACCCCTAAACCCTTAACCCCCTAAACCCTAAACCTCTAAACCCTTAACCCCTAACCCATTTAGCCCCACTAAACCTATAAACCCCTAACCCATTTAACCCTTAAACCCTAAACATCTAAACCCTTAACCCCTACCCCTAACCCATTTAAGCCCCTAAACCCCAAAACCCCTAACCAATTCAACACCCTAAACCCTTAAAAATCTAACCCATTTAAGTGTGGATTCCATTTAAACTCCAAAACCCTAACCCCTAACCCCTAAAATCCTTCACTGCTAAATCCCCTAAACCCCTAAACCTCTAAACCTGTAACCCATTTAACCCCCTAAACCCCAAACTCTAAACCCTTAACCCCTAACCCCTAAAACCCTAATTTTGAACCCCTAACCAATTCAACACCCTAAACCCCTAAAAACCTAACCCATTTAACTCCATTAACCCCTAACTTCTAACCTCTAAAATTCTTAACTGCTAAATCCCCTAACCCCCTAAACCTATAACCCCTTAAACCCTAATTCCCAACCCATAACCCATTCAACCCCTTAAACACCTAAACCCTTGACCACTTAAACCCTAATTCCTAACCCCTGACCCATTTAATGCCCTAAACCTTAAACCTCTAAACCCTTAACCCCCTAAACCTATAAACCAACCCTAACCAATTTAACCCCCTAAACCCTAAACCTATGACCCCTTAAACCCTAATTCCCAATCCATAACCCATTCAACCCCTTAAACACCTAAACCTCTAACCCCTTAACCCTTGACCCCTTAAACCCTAATTCCTAACCCCTAACTCATTTAACCTCCTAAACCCTAAACCTCTAAACCCTTAACCCCTAACCCATTTACCCCCACTAAACCTCTAAACCCCTAACCCATTTAACCCCTAAACCCTAAACCTCTGAACCCTTCACCCCTACCCCTAACCCGTTAACCCCTAACCTATTTAAGCCCCTAAATTCCAAAACCCCTAACCAATTCAACACCCTAAACCCTTAAAAACCTAACCCATTTAAGTGTGGATTCCATTTAACCCCAAAAACCCTAACCCCCAACCCCTAAAATCCTTCACTGCTAAATCCCCTAACCCCCTAAACCTCTAAACCTGTAACCCATATAACCCCTAAACCCTAAACCTCTAAACCCTTAACCCCTAACCCCTTAAACCCTAATTCCAAACCCATAACCCTTGACACCTTAAACCATAATTCCTAACCCCTAAACCCTAAACCTTTAAACCCTTAACCCCTAACCCATTTAACCCCACTAAACCTCTAAACCCCTAACCCATTTAACCCTTAAACCCTAAACCTCTAAACCCTTAACCCCTACCCCTAACCCATTAACCGCTAACCCATTTAAGCCCCTAAACCCCAAAACCCCTAACCAATTCAACACCCTAAACCCCTAAAAACCTAACCCATAAGTGTGGATTCCATTTAACCTCCAAAACCCTAACCCATAACCCCTAAAATCCTTCACTGCTAAATCCCCTAACCCCCTAAACCTCTAAACCTGTAACCCATTTAAGCCCCTAAACCCCAAAACCCCTAACCAATTCAACACCCTAAACCCCTAAAAACCTAACTCATTTAAGTGTGGATTCCCAACCCATAACCCTTGACCCCTTAAACCCTAATTCCTAATCCCCAAACCCTTAACACCCTAAACCCTAAACCTCTAAACCCTTAATCCCTAACCCATTTACCCCTACTAAACCTCTAAACCCCTAACCCATTTAACCCCTAAACCCTAAACCTCTAAACCCTTAACCCCTACCCCTAACCCATTTAAGCCCATAAACCCCAAAACCCCTAACCCCTTAAACCCTAACTCCTATCCCCTAAACCCTTAACCCCTAACCGCTTAAACCATAATTCCCAAACCCTAACCAATTCAACACCCTAAACCCCTAAAAACCTAACCCATTTAAGTGTGGATTCCATTTAACCCCCAAAACCCTAAACCCTAACCCCTAAAATCCTTCACTGCTAAATCCCATAACCCCCTAAACCTCTAAACCTGTAACCCATTTAACCCCCTAAACCCTAAACGTCTAAACCCTTAACCCCTAACCCCTTAAACCCTAATTCCCAACCCCTAACCAATTTAACACCCTAAACCCCTAAAATCCTAACCCATTTAAGTGTGGATTCCATTTAACCCCCAAAACCCTAACCTCTAAAATCCTTCACTGCTAAATCCCCTAACCCCTAAACCTCTAAACCTATAACCCATTTAACCCCCTAAACCCTAAACCTCTAAACCCTTAACCCCTAACCCCTTAAACCCTAATTCCCAACCCCTAACAAATTCAACACCTTAAACCCCGAAAAACCTATCCCATTTAACCCCATTAACCCCTAACTTCTAACCCCTAAAATCCTTAACTGCTAAATCCCCTAACCCCCTAAACCTCTAAACCAACCCTAACCCATTTAACCCCCTAAACCCTAAACCTATAACCCCTTAAACCCTAATTCACAACCCATAACCCATTCAACCCCTTAAACACCTAAACCTCTAACCCCTTAACCCTTGACCCCTTAAACCCTAATTCCTAACCCCTAACCCATTTAACCCCCTAAACCCTAAACCTCTAAACCCTTAACTCCTACCCCTAACCCATTAACCCCTAACCTATTTAAGCCCCTAAACCCCAAAACCCCTAACCCATTTGACCCCTTAAACCCTAAACATGTAAACCCCTAACATATAAACCCCTAAACCCTAAACATATAAACCCCTAAACCCTAAACATATAAAACCTTAAACATATAAACCCCTAACATATAAACTCCTTTATAGCCGTTAGAAAGCTAGTCGTTATTGAGTTAGTTATTTAATTAGTTGTTAAGGAGATTAAATAATTATTAGTTAATTAGTTATTAGGGGATTCTTTAAGTATTCAAGAAAAATTAAAAAGGTTAAAGATAATATTAAATTACTTATTAAAAATATTTAATTAAAAACAATTTAATTATTAAAATATTTCAATATTTTTATAAATATTATAATTATTTTAATAACTATTTAGATTAACTAAAAAGTATTACAAATTCATATCTAAAAAGAGGGAAATAAATATCCTAAATTAGATAAAAAGGATAAAGAAAGAAGAGGAAATTACCCTAAACATATAATTTAATAAAACTCTCGGCCGAGAGTTTTCTAAACTCTCGGCCTAGAGTTTTCTAAACTCTCGTCCTAAAGTTTTCAAAACTCTCTTTGAAAACTCTCGTCCTAGAGTTTTCTAAACTCTCGGCCTATAGTTTAGAAAACTCTCGGCCGAGAGTTTCATTGGGAAACTTTCGGGCGCAAACTCTCGTCCGAGAGTTTTTTAAACTTTCGGCCGAGAGTTTGGCCGTGTGTTTAAATGTAACTTTAGGCAGGTTAAACTCTCGGTCGAGAGTTTTATAAATTTCTCGTCCGAGACATTATCTCGACTGAGAGTTTCTGGTCAACGAAAAACACAGAAAATTATGTAGTTTTTAGGAACCTGCAACTTTGGAGGGGCAGAACACCTACAAAAACAAAATGTTATATGTCGGAACAAGTACCATTAGATTCATCTCTGAATCTAGTTTCTGATGATATGAGATTTGTGGAGTTTCATTAAAAAATTCAATTTTTTATTAATTTTTTACTAAATTGTGTCACTGTGGAATTTCATTGTTCGAAAAATTGCACTGAATGAAAATTCAAGTACTTTCAAATGAGGACACCAAAAAATTCAAAAAAATCATATTGCACTTCCTCTCCCTGTCTACTTCAAAAGGGTACTCTCATTTTTCTCATTGACGATCACATTGAAAAGAAAATCAAAGGATGATAAAATGTACTGAAACATCACTGTTTTTTTGTCTTCGTCCATTTCAAAAAATAATAAAAAATAGTGATTTAATCCGAAAATTACCGAAAAATAGTCTGTGCACTAGTGCAATATATGCAGATTATGATGCTATGGTTTTTTTCCAAAAAATGAATAACCTTCCCTAAAAAAAGTTAAGGATGATAAAGTGACTATTTATGTTTGCCTGAAAATTTCAAGTATATGCAGTTAGTAAACAAGAAATTTACCCCTTCTATATGTCAATTTTTTTTTTTTTTAAATATGGGTATGGAGGTAAGACAATTCTCTACAATTCTTGTTTTTATGTCAAAGCATAATTTGCAATAAAAATATGAGTTTAGTGGAGTTGAAGTTGAAAAACATAGAAAATTACAATTTTCAACGTCAAAAAAGGGCAAAAATTGTTTCCCAACTTCACATTTTCACCCTTATAATGCATGAGTACATAATTCATAATGCTATGCTTGATTTTGGTGCCTCTCAAAATTTGATGCCTAAGGCTATTATGGAAAATATGGGCATGAAATCACCCATCCTTATCATGATTTGTATTCATTTGATTATGGTAGAGTTTGCTGCATTGGTCTCATCAAAGATTTAGTGGTTTCCTTGGACCAAATCCCAACCAAGAATGTTTTGATGGATGTAGTGGTGGCTGATTGTTGGGTACTAACAGGTGTCTTTAAAAAATCCTAATTGCCTCACATTAATTATCAACCAGAGTAAGTCCTTTTATCTCAAGTATGTACACAGTATGTGCAAGTTATTCATACAAAGAGTAATGCAAAAACCAATCGTTTAATATAGATACAATCATAAATTTTGAAGCTTAAAAGGAAGTGATTCATCTACAAGTTAGAACACAAATCTGTAATTAATTCCTAATTCAACTAATTCAAATGACAATCAACCGAGAGCATTGAAGCATTAATCGAGCTCTTTCAGCTGGATCTAAACTATTGAACAGAAGGCAAGTATTATAAATAACTGTTTATTCTTTAAGTAATCAAACCAATTCTGTTTGCTAGTGACTAATTCCTTAAAGAAACAAATTAGAAATGTGTATTCAAAGAAATAAATTAGACATGAATATTCAATGGAATTAAATACCAGAAATGCAAATTATCAAAAGTACTGCAACTGTAAAGCGAAAAAGTAGAATATACTTGCAATAAACAGAAGAGTATAACACAGGGAACAACAGTGAAATCCACTAGAGACCGGGCCCTTAGCCACCGACGAATACTGCTTAACTACTCCAGAATACTTGAATGAACAACAACGCGAACTATATATTAATCATCGTAGTCAATAGACATTACAATCCGATCTCTGTTCAGAACTATGTTCTGTGCATTATAATTACGATTTATGAAGAAGTAAAAGATACAACATATCCATTATTCGAGAACTAGCTCTCTTTGTCCCTTTATAGCTGAAAATGAAGGATAAATGTGATCCCTCAGGATCAAGAGATCCTTAGGGATCCACGACAAAATGCTATCCTTAGACAGTTCGTTCGTCTCTATGCTATCCTTACTGATTTATCTTTGATTTGACCACATTTAACACGTCCTCTTTGCCATGATTAAGTCTTGTTGTTCTTTCTTGTAAACAATCGTTGTTTCATCTGTTATTTTAGCATAAAAACAACAGGAATTAGTTTGGACGGTTAAATTGTATTAGGATCATTTGTCATCCATTCTTCATCAAAATCCTTCCATTATATTATTATATCATGGCTCAAAATGGATAAGAAAGAGGAAAAAGGACAGTAATCAAGAGTAAATACGTACCTATTGCAAGGCTCAACATACTCCCCTGCTTACATTTGTTCATTTCCTCATGAAAAATAAATAATTCTGATGTAAAGAAGTTAAAGAGTAGGCTGGAGAAGGTCTGTCTATAATAGGCCTAAGACCATGATGTCGTGCCAAGTGTGCAAAGGCTGCCGCTTCTTGTCCTTCAAGTAACTCATAGTCAGGATGATATCATTCAGGAGGATAACAAATAATGGGGCTTCTATAGCGACATCCCACCCAATAAGGTCCTCCTCTTAAGATAAAGTTACCGTATGGGACTAACTGCCTCGCAACAACTTTGAAATTTCCATAATTAAATGGTTCTCTGTCTTTAAAACTGTTGCTTGAAACCATCCATCTCATTTTGGATGAAACCAGGGATCTTTCTTGGATGGAGAGGAAATATGATGTTCCTTCCAACACAAGTTCCTTATGTATGGGCCCTAAAATCTTAGTCACACCCTCCTGTGTCATCAGTGCTTTATGCTTATTAAACACTTGCAGAGGGTGAGTAGGTTCACTTCTTACCCAAAGATCCAAGTTGTGTTCCTATCTTTGGAATGAATTATAAGCCTTCAACCATTTGAGTTGGTTGACTGCAAAAGAGATAAAAGCCTGAAATGGAACATCTCCAATAAAAGGGCTAGGATTCACATCCACTTCTTTATCTAATATGAAATTATGCAAATAAAATTCACAAAGAAGCCTTTGGACCTTTACTTCATGTGTCTTACAGCAATTTATAAAATCCTCCATCGTCTTTAGCTCAATTAGTTTGCCGGCTCTAACAACTTTGATTTTTAACAATAAATATTGTTCTAATAAAAAAAAATCATAGTTCGTAGCAGGAGATTGATAAGTCAAGATATCTGAATATAATGAACAAATGGTGTTCAACTGATTCTTGACACTGTTCAGATTAGTTTTCATTCTATTCATTTTTTCTTCCTCTTGTCTAGCCTTATCAAAAGCCTCATTCTCTGCTAGGGCTAATTCCCTCAATTGCTTTTGTAATTCCTGGTATTTTTGCAGGGAGACTGTCTATTGTTGATGTTGTTCTAAAGCAAGGTGGGCTTGCATCAGCTCTTCTTGAAGTTTTAAAATAATAGGGTCATTTCTTGACAGGAAATCCTTGGATTTCCCTTCTGTCTGAGTGCCGATGCTGTGAGAGAATACCTTTTCAGTCTTTATTTCTTTATTGTGGGAGGACCAACCCTCCGTTTGAATAGCTACATTTACCAAATTTCTATGCAAATTAACCTGGGTGGCTATTGTTCGAGTGGGAGCGAGTTCGGTTTTAATTTCTATTGATTTATTCTTGCATATTCTTGTTTGTGTAGCTACAAAATTTACCTCAGGAGTGGTGTTTTGAGTTTTACATTTTTTAACTTCTCGTCATAGCCTTCTGACTATCTTTTGGAGGTTCCGGTATTGTTGTCACAGCTTCTTAAGTTTTTCTCCGGCTACTTAGCTCTTTCGAGGAGCGTCCACTCCACTAACAGGTTTATCAATAGTTTCTAATGCTACTTGTTAGTCATCAGGGTTGTCACTGTTCCAAAAGAACCATATCACCTGAATGATTGTTAGACTCGGGACTAACATCTATGTCTGCAGACTTATACTAGTCCTCATGGCTGTGTTCTAACAGAATCGTGTCGCCGGACTGGTTGTCGGATTCCTGAACAATTTTTGTGTCCGCAGCCTCTCGAGATGGCAGTGTTTCTATATGCCCGAAATTATCTAGGACTTGTGTTTCCATTATGCTGGGACCAAGTGGTCCTCCAGGTTGCATATATACATTAATATTTTCCAGGACCTTGGCCATCCCTATCTCGAAAGCTTCCAAAGGATCATCCGATCCTGCCTCACTTTCCAGTTCATTATTATAATCCTGTTCTTGTTCTTCTTCTGAATTGGCCTTTTCTTCAGGCTCTGAGGTAGAATGGGGTTCCTCTTCTTCGGGTTCTGATGTGGAATTGGGTTCCTCTTCTTCAGATTCAGAATCTCTTATCCTAACTGGACTGACTGTCTCCGCAGGTTGATTACTTTCATCCCGAATATTTTCAGACATCCTCTGGGCTAGTTCAATTCTTACAGACCTCCTGTGTTTATGGGGTTCAGCCTTTGAATGGGCAAGCCTTTTTCTTTTCGGAATAGGGTTCTGCTGGCTTATCTCCGCAATTTCTGGATTTTGGATTACAGGGTTTTGCATGCTCTCTAGGGCCGTCATGAAATCATCCCAAGTTAAGATGTATTGAACCAGGCTATGACTGATGATTAATCTAATCAATCCATAGTGACTTACTATAGTTTCCGGATGTCTGGCCCATCTTAGTCTAACAGAAGTATCATGCAGAAAAGAATTCAAAAGAGATGGCAGTTTAACAGTTAATTTTTGTTTCAAGACAGCTAATATTTTATGTTGTTGTGGTCTTACCACATCTCGACATCCATCACAGGTAATGTATCTTTGGATAATTCTTTCTAATTATTTCCATGGTTCTGCCAGGGGAGATGGTTGGATGCCTTTTCCTTTCCTGACTACTCGTTCACCTTCCTCTTTGAAAGTTTCCACCGCGTCTTGCAGTGATACATGTTTTTGTGACCATATAGTTCCTTCTGTTGGCAGCCCAGATACTTCAACTATTATAGTGTCTGTGACTGTAATTCTTCTACCTTTTACCATGGATTCCCCATTCTGCAGATGTTGTAGAAATTCAATGGAAATTTCCTCATTCGAGGGCTGAAATCTTGTGAGATAGGATATCCACCCTGCATGGATCAAAATTTCCCTGGCTCTGTCGGAGACCTCTAATACTAAAGGTTCGCGGCGCACTGTCTTACCACCCATAATGCATGACTTCTTCCTACTATTGCAAAAAATGATTGAAATGGAAAGATGCAGCAATACTGAAAAAAAACAGCAATACTGAAAAAACACTGCAATACCAAAAAACATAGTAATACTTAGAGCGATAGAACAACAAGTTGTTGTAACAGCTAAGTGCAGTTGATATTAATTGTCTTATAAATTTCCGCATGCAGGAATATCTTATTAGTTAATGAAATAATGACAATGCATGCCTCGTGTAATGGAAGTTCTCTCCCCCTTACGAAATGAGAGGTCGCCTATGACTAAATAGACGTGGAATGACTGTTCTGATGGCATGATATAAGGATGAAGAGTACAAAGTACGTAAATAAATGACGGGACAATAAGAGAGATGGATAGAGTGAAAGCGCGGTGTATAATCATAGTAAATGATAAGAGACAAGACACTTTGGTTGATGATAAGTTATATAATAAGGAAAGAGGACAACAATATGTACAAAAAGAAGCTTTGCCGACGATAATCCGACTGTACACGATATGATTGAATAAAAATATGAATGCATGCATAAAGGTTCAAAGTAGGGAAGTGTTTTGAAGGAAATAATCTCTCAGATAAAAGATAAATGGGAAGAGGGCATTATAATAATTATTGATTGAGGAAATATAACTTCAATACCATAAGCAGAGCTTCTACTGCTAGTACGCATCCATAGCCTCTACAGAGTTTATTTTTAACCCATGTGAGCCAAGATCCTCAATTTATAATTGAAAATATTCATTGTTGTTTCTACAGAAGAGACTAGTGTGCTGGCGTGGTAACCAGATAACCATACTACCATTCACTGGGAAGTAGCAAAAGTGAGCAGGCTGGCTCGTGATGATACCTCCTGTTCCAAGGATGTTTTAGCCATCCAATGGATCATAACCCTAGTGTGGTGGCCATGATGGGAATGTCACATTGCTACCTCCTTATGAACATGGTAGGTTGGTTCTTAATGAGACCCCCTATGCTCTATCTGTAGATAAAATTTAGTTGTAATTACATATTTTTATGATAAATAGAGGGAGGCTGAGTACTCCTTAAGAGTAGGGATGGTGTAAGAAGTTAAAGCATGTCAATAATAAGAAAATATTATACCCATAATCCCATTGATAATAGAAAGAGAGAATTATAACCAGGAAGAGTAGAACCATCATGGTAAAGATGATCAATCAATATCATATACAGTAGAAATCAGTATAATAAAGTGAAATATAAATAATTGTATCCCTTTCAATTCTTTTAAGTCTATCATCAAGAAGCTGTCTTTGTCAAAGATCATGATGTTAAAAATATTCACCTGCTTAAATAAAATCCATAATTCTTATTTGCATGAAGGTATTGTACTTCAGGCCATAAAAGAAATCAAAGAAATAAGGCTAAAATGAGCTAGGAATAAGTCCATGAGAGGAAAGAGGTGTTTGTAAAGTATATATAAAAAAGGTGATGTTCAGAAAAGACAGAAATTGTACAAGAAACAAGAGTGTTGTTCCAAAATTGGAACAAAAAAACAAAAGAGAGTGTTGTTCCAAAGATGGAACAACAAAACCAAAAAGTGTTGTTTCAAAGATGGAACAAAAAAATCAAAAAGTGTTGTTCCGAAGATGGAACAGAAAAACCAAAAAGTGTTGTTCCGTAGATGGAACAACAAAATCAAAAAGTGTTGTTCCGAAGATGGAAAAGAAAAATCAAAAAGTGATGTTCCAAAGATGGAACAACAAAGTCAAAAAGTGCTATTTTGAGGATGGAACAACAAAGTCAAAAAGTGTTGTTCCGAAGGTTTCGAAGATGGAGCAACAAAATTTAAAAAAACTGTTCCGAAGATGGAACAACAAAATCAAAAAGTGTTGTTCCGAAGATGGAACAACAAAGCCAAAAAGAGTTGTTTTGAAGATGGAATGACAAAATCATAAAGTGTTGTTCTGAAGATGGAACAACAAAATCAAAAAGTGTTGTTCCGAAGATGGAACAGAAAAATCAAAAAGTGTTGTTCCGAAGATGGAACAACAAAGCCAAAAAATTTTGTTCCGAAGATGGAACAACAAAATAGGAAAAAAAACAAATTGAATCAGCAATCCTATTTACAGTTTACAAAAGAAATGAATTTTTACAAAGGTGAAGCTGTCGAAGGATTATCTTCTGCAACTAAAACTAGCATGGTGGAGTCCTTGCGTATTTGTTGACAAAAGGGTTCTCTTGTGAGTGGTCTTTGGTAGAGGCACACCAGATGCCCATTTGATTTAAAGGAACAATCAGACCCATCAATGGTGGTTAATGTAAGAGTGCCATTGTGATGTACTTCCTTTATTTCATAGGGGCCTAACCACCTAGTCTGCAATTTACTAGGGAAGTCTTGAAACTTGGAATCATAGAGAAGTGCCCAGTTGCCCGCATGAAATGTCTTTTTCTTGATCAGAGAGTCATGCCATTGGGCTCTTTTTTGTTGAATAAGTGCAGTATGCTGCAGAGCCAAAAGCCGGATTTCGTCTAATTCATTTATTTGTTGTAATCTATTAATATAGGCTTCAGTTAAATCCAGTCCCACTTCTTGGGCCGTCCTTAGTGTTTGTATCTCAAACTCTATGGGAAAAATAGGTTCCTTACCAAATACCGAAGATGGAACAACAAAATAGGCAAAAAAACAAATTGAATTAACAATCCTATTTATAGTTTGTAAAAGAAATGAATTTTTACAAAGGTGAAGATGCCAAAGGATTATCTTCTACAGCTAAAACTCGCATGGTGGAGTCCTTGTGTATTTGTTGACAAAAGGATTCTCTTGTGAGTGGTCTTTGGTAGAGGCACACCCGATGCCCATTTGATTTAAAGGAACAATCAGACCCATCAATGGTGGTTAACGTAAGAGTGCCATTGTCATGTACTTCCTTTATTTCATAGTGGCCTAACCACCTAGTCTGCAATTTACCAGGGAAGTTTTGAAACCTGGAATCGTAGAGAAGTGCCCAGTCACCTGCATGAAATGTCTTTTTCTTGATGAGAGAGTCGTGCCATTTGTCTCTCTTTTGTTGAATAAGTGCAGTATGCTACAGAGCCAAAAGCCAAATTTCGTCTAATTCATTTATTTGTTGTAATCTATTAATCTAGGCTTCAGTTAAATCCAGTCCCACTTAAATCCAATCCCACTTCTTGGGCTGTCCTTAGTGTTTGTATCTCAAACTCTATGGGAAAAATAGGTTCCTTACCAAATACCAGCTGAATGGGGAGTATCCAGTAGTATTCCTCCAAGTTGTCCGATATGCCCACAAGGCTTCTGGCAGTCGAGTAGCCCAGTCTCGTCTGTGCGAAGAGACTGTCCTCGTTAGAATAGCTTCACTTACTTTTTTGGTGCTTTCCACCTACCCATTTGCTTATGGGTGGTATGGAGAGGTAATTCTGTGAATAACATGATGATTTTTCAGTGTAGCAGCGATCTTATGGCCTAGAAATTGCGGCCCTGCATCAGTGATTACTTCTCTGGGTAACCCATATCGTACAAAAATTTCAAAAAGAAAGTTTATCACAGTTTCTTTTGTGGCTCTTGGTAATGCTACTACTTCTACCCACTTAGTTACGTATTCTGTTGCAAGTAATATATATGATTTTTGGTTGGATGATGGGTTTATTGGCCCAAAAAAATCTAATGCCCAGTGCTCAAAAGGTTCTATGAATAGCTGTGGATGCAGGGACATCTCATCAGATTGGCTAGGGCATCCCATCCTTTGACAACTATCGCAGGCCTGAACAAATTTCTTAGCATCCTTAAAAATCGTGGGCCAGTTGTAGCCCATTTGTAAAATTTTATGTCTAGTTCTATGGTCTGCAAAATGTCCACTTCAAGGTCCATCGTGGCAGGCTTTTAAGATATCATAAATTTCATCTTCCCTGATGCAACTGCGGATATGCATATTGGCCCTTGTATGAAAAAGGTATCCTCCAATCTAGGAGAATCGAGTACTGTGATGTACTATCGATTTCCTTTCTCTGGGTGTCAAATGTTTAAGTAGTTTTCCCACTGCTAAATAATTCGCCACATCTGTGTACCATGGTGTTTTCATGGTTACAACAAACAGGTGTTCATCCAGAAATTGATCCTCTACTACTATTGCATCATCTGTTCTTGGCACTTGGGAGAGGAAATCTGCCACAAGGTTTTCCTTCCCTGGGTGATCCCTTATAGTTATATCAAATTCCTGCAAAGTTAGCAACCAATGTGTCACTCTTCCATTTATAATAGGTTTATTAGCTAAGTATTTAATAGTGGAGTGATCTGTATACAGAATTACAAGAAATCCAATTATATAGTGTCTGAATTTGTTAATAGCATAAATAACAACTAAAAAATCCTTCTCTGTTACTATGTAATTCAATTCAGCAGGGGTTAAGTTTTTGCTAATGTAATATATAGCGTAGGGTTTCTTGTCTTCTTCTTGGCCAAGAACTGCTCCAATGGCTATGTCTGATGCATCTAATGAAATCTGGAATGGTATATCCCAGTTCGGACCTCGTAATACTGGTGCTGTTGATACTAGCCATTTTAAATCTGTAAAGGCAGTATCACATTTGTCAGTCCATATGAAATCACTGTTTCCTATTAAGGCATATAATGCTGCAGCAATTTGTGAAAAATTCTTGATAAATCTATGATAATATCCAACAAATCCTAGAAAACTACGTACCTCTGTTTGAGTGCAAGGAGTAGCTAGTAAGAGAATTACCTGTATTTTTGTCGGATCTACCTGAATTCCATCTGCTGAAATGTAATGACCTCGGATCAGGCCTCCTGTCATCATCATATGGAACTTTTCATGATTTAAACATAGGCTGGTAGCAATACATCATTCTAGAACTTTTTCCAATGTTTGTAATGCTTGCTCGAAGTCATCTCCATAGGGTGTGAAATCATCCATGTATACTTCCAATCCTTCATTTATCAAGTTTGCAAAAATACTGAGTATGGCTCTTTGGAATGTGGCAGGTGTGTTACAGAGTCCAAAAGGTAATACTCTGTAAGCGAATGTTCCCCACGGACAGGTAAAGGTAGTCTTATCTTGGTCTTCAGTAGCAATCTGAATTTGGTTGTAGCCACTGAAGCCATCCAGGAAATATTTTTTTTTTCCCCTGCCAGTGTCTCAAGGACCTGATCAATAAATGGAAGGGGAAAATGGTCTTTTTGCATTGTCTTGTTGAGTTCTCTATATTAAACACATATTCACCATTTCCCATTCTTTTTGGGAACCAAAACTAATGGAGAAACCCATTTACTGTCAGATATAGGATAGATAAAATTTACATCCAACAGTTTTTTAAGTTCTTCTTTAACAATATCTTTTAGGTGAGGATTTAATCTATGTTGAGGTTGTCGAATGGTTTTTGCATCCTTTTCAATGTAGTTATGATGCATGCATAGCTGGGGGTAAATCCCTTTCATATCTGAGTAATCCCAAGAAAAAGCCCCTTTATTTTTCCTAAGGACTTGAATAAGTTTTTGTTGTTGGTCATCACTCAGATTACTATTAATGTTCAAGAGCTTCCCTGGCTCAATTTCGATAGGTTTGCTATTATAAATACTGGTTTTTGGTATTGTTTGATCATTGATATCTCTTAGGGGATATTCTTCGATTTCGTTGTCAAGGACTACTTTAATCATGTGACACTTCGAACTTAATAATTTGGTAGGATGATTGATAAAAGTCTTAATGACATCGTCTTCAGTTTGGTTTTTGAATTTAAGGGCATCTACCATAGTCAATGGTGACCGAATATATTCTATTAAGTATGTTGCAGGTTGCTTCCTAGTTTTCATAATAGTCAATCGTGGCTGAGCAAGATGGTATAAAGCTAAAATTTTCACATCATTAACCCTGGTTATATTCATATTTCCTGTCCGACAGCTGATATAAGCATCAAAAGTCACTAACCAAGGCCTTCCTAATATTAAGGGATGCCCATCTAGCTGGTTTCTAGGATTAATAATCAAGAAATCTGTCGGTTATTCCCAAGTGTCTACAAATACCATCACATCTTATAATGTTCCTTCTGGTCTAATGACAGAGCGGTCAGCTAGTTCCAATAGGGTAGTTGTTGGTTCCAAGGCTGTGATGCCAAGAATGTTGAAAGTTGTAGTTGTGAGAATATTAATGGCTGCCCCTAAGTCAACTAAAGCATTGGGAAAAGAATGGCCATTTATTTGGATTGGGACAATGGGGTTTCCGAGATCCTCATATTTTACAGGAGTCTCTTTGCCTAGTAATAAATCAGAGAAAGTCTCGACAACATGGACAGTAGGGGTTTTTTTTGTTTTCCTCATAGACTTCTTTATACACAATTCTTTAATAGTTTTGGCATATATTGGAATATCTTGGATAGTCTGGAGGAGGGGAATTTTTATAAAAATGTTCTTTAGTTCACCCAGAAGATAAAATTCAGGATATTCAATTGGGCGTGGTATCAACAATATTTCTGGGAATGGGGGGGAAGTGGTTATGATTTGTTCAGGATTTTTTTGTCTGACTGTATCTTCCCCTTGTTTTATTTCTTGGTCATCTATAGTCAGAGGCTTATTTGTGTGCAGTTCTTCCGGTTGCAAATCTTTATCCTTATCTAGAGTGATTATGCGTCTAGATCTCAACTTAAGCTCGTTACATTCTTTCAACTCAACCTCAGGGTCCAGGCCCTCAATGATTTGTATTGACTGAAGTGGTTTGTTGTTAGGATTTGGGTTAGGTTGAGCTGGAAGTTGCGGTCATATATTAGATTGAGGATTTTGCTGCAACGTGTAAGGTGTTGGTAAAGTTGTTTGAGGCAGAGGAGTTGTCCCCATAGGCTGGTTCATAGATCTTTGCCAATTTTATTGCCAGTTCTGATTTTATGAGGTGGAAGGGGACCATTGGGAGGAATAAGGGTTGTTTTTCTAGAATGGTGGTGGGTAAAGGGAATTTGGCCAATTATTATTATTTGGATTTGACTAATTGGGCCATGGTGACATAAAAAATGCTTGAGGTGGCAAAAAAGGTGGCTGATTCTTCCATGATGCCCCTGAATATTGCTAAGAATTATATTTCGAGGGAGGAAAGAATCAAGATGGATTAGTAGGCATACCTATCTGACGTGCTTGCCATTAATGACGTTGGTTTAACAGATATATTGGTTCCACTTCTTCTTCTTCCTTGAAAACGTCTTTATCCCGGAGTGATGGGCAACGTCTCTGCGTGCTTTAGTGCATATGGCACATGTTCGTATCGCATCTAGGGGGCATTCTTTATGACTATGCTTCTGTCTACAACGAGGGAAAAAAATAGCCAAGTTTTGTTCTGCTATAGCCTACTTTTGCTTAGCTTGCATGACATCCAATTGTGTCACCATGGTCCCCAGGATATCAGTCTTGAAATCCTCCAACAAATTGTCAATTTCACTTCATGTAATGCTTCCTCCTGAGGCTTTGCTATCTCTGGGGCTTGCATCACGTCCGACTAGTTTCATCCTTGTACTACCCTTGGAACACTTAATGCACAAATCTATAATATTGTTATAGCTTTCTTGATAAATGTCACCTTTACCCATTATATTTAGTGTCGCTACCCATTGGTATTTCATACCTCTGATCATTGTGGTTTTTAGAACATTATCAGGTAGATTTGTGTAAGGAGATATTTGCAGATTATATTGGAAACACTCTACATATTTTTCCAAAGTCTCACTAGGCTTAGCTACCATTTGAAAAATTTCATCTTTTAGTTCTCTAGTTTGGCAATGATCTTGGTATTTTTTAAGGAAAGATGTTTTCATTTGGTCCCAATCATTGATGGTGCCTCCATCAAGTCCCATAAACCAACACAATGCTGCTCCCTTCAGAGTAGAGGGGAATAGCTTTAGCTTCTGGGGGTCGGTAGTGTAATCATAACCCCTGCATAAAACATCAAAATCGAAAAGGAATGCATCGGGATCTTCTGAAGTTAGCGCATGAAAGGTAGGAATATTCTATAATGAGATAGCCTTCATGGGGGCATTGACAACTATGTCAAAAATAGGGTATTGCAATGTAGAAGTTTGAGGTTGCTGGTTATTAGCCATTTGGTAAAAAATATGCCAATATTCTTCAAGGATTTCCGGAGCTGGAGAGTTATTCCTAGGATGTCTACAAGAGGCTGGAATAGTTCTAACAACACTACCTTGATCTGGAATATTAGGTGTCGTCTGTTCAATCACTACTTTAGGAGATATAGGTTCTGATAATTTAATTTCAGGATTGCCTGTTTCACCCTCTCCTTCACGAAGGTTGCAAGAATTTCCTTCTTGTGAAGGGCGAGTTTGTGAATTCGTAGTATCTTGAAAAATCTTCTCTATCCCTTCAGTCTTACTATGAATCTCAGCGTTAGCTATAGATGGTGGTCTTTCGGCTTGAAGGAAGTCAGTAGGATGTCTGGCAGCAACAATTTAGGGTCCTATTGATGACTGAGACTTAGCTTTTCTTAAGATTTCATCGATAAAAGTTGATCGTCCAAGGGTCACCGGTCCCTTAGGTTTTTCAGGTTTAGAAGGAGGAATTTTGTCTTTTTCAAGTCTTTCCCTCTTAGTCATTCATGCAGAAATACAAACATTCATTCCCACCTTAAATTCTCATGTAATTATGCTAGAAAGCGAGCGGACGAGCAAGCATTTTACTCGTTCTTTACGCAGGTTCTTACCTTCTGTTCTTAATACCCAATTCCCCCCTAGCAGAAAAATCATCAATCAGACATTACTCTTTTTACAGAGTGACAACACACTCCCCGACAACGACGCCAAAGTGTTGGGTACTAACAGGTGTCTTTAAAAACTCCTAATTTCCTCACATTAATTATCAACCAGGGTAAGTCATTTTATCTCAATTGTGTACACAGTATGTGCAATTTATTCATACAAAGAGTAATGCAAAAACCAATCGTTTAATATAGATATAATCATAAATCTTGAAGCTTAAAAGGAAGTGATTCATCTACACATTAGAACACAAAACTGTAATTCATTCCTAATTCAACTAATTCAAATGACAATCAACCGAGAGCACTGAAGCATTAACCGAGATCTTTCAGTTAGATCTAAACTATTGAACAGAAGGCAAGTATTATAAATTACTGTCTATGCTTTAAGTAATCAAACCAATTCTGTTTGCTAGCGACTAATTCCTTAAAGAAATAAATTAGAAATGCGTATTCAAAGAAATAAATTAGACATGCATATTCAATGGAAATAAATACCAAAAATGCGAATTATCAAAAGTACTGCAACTGTAAAGCAAAAAATCAGAATATACTTGCAATAAACAGAAGAGTATAACACAAGGAACAAAAGTGAAATCCACTAGAGACCGGGCCCTTAGCCACCGGAGAATACTGCTTAACTACTCCAGAATACTTGAATGAATAGCAACGCGAACTATATATTAATCATCACAGTCAATAGACATTACAATCCGATCTCTGTTCAGAACTATGTTCTGTGCATTATAATTATGATTTATGAAGAAGAAAAAGATACAACATATCCATTATTCAAGAACTAGCTCTCCTTGTCCCTTTATAGCTGAAAAGGAAGGATAAATGTAATCCCTCAGGATCAGGAGATCCTTAGGGATCCACGACAAAATGCTATCCTCGGACAGTTCATTTGTCTCTACGCTATCCTTACTGATTTATCTTTGATTCGACCACATTTAATGCGTCCTCTTTGTCGTGATTAAGTCCTGTTGTTCCTTCTTGTAAACAGTCATTGTTTCATCTATTATTTCAGCATAAAAACAACAGGAATTAGTTTGGACGGTTAAATCGTATTAGGATCATTTGTCATCCCTTCTTCATCAAAATCTTTTCGTTATATTATTATATCATGGTACAAAATGGATAAGAAAGAGGAAAAAGGACAATAGTCAAGATTAAATATGTATCCACTGCAAGGCTCAACACTTACATACCACCTCATTTAGCATGCTATTGTCTAGATCATGGGGAGCTAAACTCAAAGGTACTTTACAACTTGACTTCTCTTATGTGACTATTCCTTTTTTCGAGCAATTGAGGAAATTGTATCGGGAAAAGAAAATGAAATATATGATAACTAGTAAGGAGAAGCCTATCAATCATCCAATAAAAGATGTACATAAAAATCTAGAATATTTTATTTTATATAATGATGGTGATTTGAATTATGTAAATAATCAGTTAGTAGTAGTTGAAGATGTGCCAGAAGTTTCAGAGAGTTTCAGAGAAAATCTTGATAAAGAGAAAGTAATGGTGCCTTCTTCAATGGTGGCTTCTTCTGAAAAACCTCTTGAAGAATATAAAATTAGTAAAAAACAGAAAAATGAGGTGATCGGCCAAAATAAATCAGAACCAAAAGTTAAATTTTAGCATCTAGAAGATGAAGAGGGCCTTTGGAGCATGGATTTCAACGGTGCTTTAGGTAAGGAGGGTGGAGGTATTGGTATTTGGATCTGAAGTCCTGTTTGTAAGACTAGTGGAATTCTAAGTAATGTTAGAGAATGCTCTTATAATTTGTCTTTTGACTGTTCTAATAATGAAGCAGAGTATGAAGCATTGATCACAGGTTTTGAGATTTTGAAGAAACTTGGTGCAAAAAGAATTTATGTTTATGGTGATTCTGAGCTTGTCATAAAGCAGGTGAAAGGAGGATATCAAGCAAAGCATCCGCAGATGAGAGCCTATATAAATTTAGACTTGGATATCTTAAAAATGTTTCCTGAGTATACATTAACAACAGTGCCAAGAACTCAGAACATTATTGCAGAATCGCTTGCTACGGTGGCAAGTAATCTCAAAATTTTGATGAACTCTAGTAATAAATTTGAAATTCATGTCAAACATAGACCTACTGTTCCAAATAATTTAAGGTACTGGCAAGTTTTTTGGGATGAAAAGGAAATTAATAGCTTTTTTTAGAATGAAGGAATATTCAAAGATGCTTTTATTGATAATGTTTGTGATGTTGATGATCAAGACATAGAAGCCAATCAGATGAATGTTTTGCAGCTGAAAGACAATATTATTCCTAGAGGTCTGATACCTTTAGAATATTTTTTCTATCA
Organism: Pinus albicaulis; assembly: GCA_034641835.2. Lineage (NCBI taxonomy): Eukaryota > Viridiplantae > Streptophyta > Pinopsida > Pinales > Pinaceae > Pinus > Pinus albicaulis. The sequence continues at coordinate 15,396 of JAXQQM020091390.1, read as the reverse complement.
GGATGATGTGGCCATAAAACCAACATTGACTCCTATAGAAAAGGGTGTGGAAGATGTGAACATTGGAACAACAAACAAGCCCAAGATGGTTAAGTTGTCTAAGACATTATATCTGGAGGCGAAAGATAAGTACATTAAATTGTTGTTTGAATTTTATGATATTTTTGCATGGGATTATGCAGATTTGAAGGTTTATGACAAGAATATTATTCAGCACACTATTCTCATCAAGCTAGATCAAAAACCATTTAGACAGAAGTTGAGAAGGATAAATCCTAGATTGTTGCCATCCATCGAGAAAGAGGTAAACCTATTGTACAAATCTAGTATTATTATGCTGATTAGGTTTTCAGATTGGATTTCAAATTTGGTTCTGGTAAGGAAAAATACCGGAGAGATAACGCTATGCATAGATTTCCGGAATTTGAATAAAATATCTTTAAAGGATAATTACCTCTTTCCTAAGATGGACCATGTTCTACAAAGGGTAGTTGGAGCATCACGGATGTCACTGCTTGATGGTTATTCAGGTTATAATCAGAATTTGGTACATGAAGAAGACCAAGGTAAAACTGATTTCACAACACCTTCGGGGACCTTTCAGTATGTTAAAATTCCATTTGGACTCAAGAATGCAGGGGCACTTTCTAATGAGACATAGCCTTTGCTAATGAGAAAGATGTTTTATTATTAGTGTATCTAGATAATTTGACAATGTTTTCTGGTTCTAATGATCAACATTTGTATCATTTGAGAATTATTTTTCAAAAATGGAGGGAGTTTGGAATTTCTCTAAATCCGAAAAAGAGTCTTTTTGCCATGAAGGCAAAATTCTTGGTCACATAATTTCCAAAGATGGCATTCGCATTGATCCTTCCAGAGTAGAAGCCATTCAAAAGATAGATTTTCCACGAAAAAAAAAGGAGATACATGGTTTCAATGGTAAGATGAACTTCTTACAAATATTTGTCCCTAATTTAGCTGAGAATTTGCAAGAAATGACTAATATGTTGAAGAAGGAAAGCATTGTAAAATGGACTGCTGATGTTATGAAATATTTCAACTTGGTAAAGCTTGCTTTAACCATAGCCCATGTTTTGGTTAGTCCAGATTATACTAGTGATTTCATAATATTTTCATTTGCATCTGAGCACACCTTGGCCGCAGTTTTGATGCAAAATAAGGATCAGGTTGAACAACCTATTGCTTTCTTCAGTCGAGCCATTAGAGATGTTTCTCTTTGCTATAACATTATTGAGAAACAAGCTTTAGCCCTAATCAAAGCTTTGAAAGATTTCCGGATTTACATTCTACATTCACAAACTATAGCCTATGTTCCAAATGCAATAGTAAAAGAGGTTCTCACAAAGACTGATCCTGAAGGTTGGAGAGGTAAGTGGATAACAGTAATTCTAGAGTATGATCTCGAGATCAGGCCCACCAAAATGATCAAGGGATAGGGGTTAGGCAAGCTGGTGGATGAATCCAACTTGCATGCTCTAGACATAAAAATGATAGCAACAATGTCAGATGATGAAGAAGATGGCACTCTAATACAGGTATCAAAAATGTTTCTCACTTCACCATGGTATTCTAATATAGTGTATGTTCTTCAGCACTTATGTCCTCCTCTCAGAATGTCAAAAAGACAGGGTAGGTCTTTGAAATTGAAATCTACTAAATACTGCATTCTAGGTAGTGCCCTTTATTGGAAAGATCCAGGAGGTGTTCTTTTGAATTGTTTGGTTGAAGATGAAGCTAAGTAGGTAATGGATGACTTCCATTGGGGAGATTGTGGAGGCCATTTGTTTTGGAAAACAACAGCTAACAAAGTGTTGAGAGAAGGGTATTATTGGCCAAATTTATTTTCTAATTTGTACAAAATAGTTCCAAACTGTCATGAATGTCAGGGAAAAAGGAAACTTCGTCCTCTTCTGCTGAAACCTGTTGTAGTAAATGCTCCTTTTCAACAGTGGGGACTTGATTTTATTGGGGAAATTCATCCCACATCATCGACACAACATAGATGGATTCTAATAGCCACCGAATACTTCACCAAGTGGATTGAGGCTATTCCTACAAGGCAAGCTACAGACACGGTAATTATTCAATTTTTAGAATCCAATATTTTGTCTCGTTTTGGTTGTCCTCACAAGATTATTACAGATAATGCTACAACATTTAAGTCAAATAAGATGGTTGAGTTTTGTCACAAGTATAATATCAGATTGGGCCATTCCACCGCATATTATCCACAGGGAAATGGATTAGCTGAGTCCTCTAATAAATCCTTGGTGAATATCATTAAGAAAATGTTGGTAGAGAATAAGAAAAATTGGCATAGGAAGCTTACCAATGCTTTGTGGGCAGACCGAGTGAGCACCAAGAATTCTATAGGTAGGTCACCCTTTGAATTGGTTTATGGTATAGATACAGTGTTTCCTACATCACTTGTAGTCCCAGTTATGAGGTTATTACAGGAGGTAGATAGTGAGGAAGATGATATGAAACATCGAATCAATAAAATGATTCATCTTCAGCAAAAAAGGGAGGAAGTTTCTCAGACTTCTTGTAAGCATCAGGAGAAAATCAAGAAGATTTATGATCGCAAAACCAAGTAGTGCTGCAGTGGGATGCAAGAAATGAAGATAAAGGTAAGCACGAGAAGTTTGAAAATATTTGGAATGGACCGTACAAGATAAATGCCTATTTGCTAAAGGAAATGGATGGACGGGAATGTTCAGGAGGACCAGTTAATGGTAGGCTCTTGAAACATTATTATTTCTCATGAAAATTCTAAGAGAATGTTTCACTTTCATTGTACATAGTAGTTTATATTTTCTGCATGGTTTGGATGCAAATAGTCATCTAATCTTGGGGCCCGAAGTGAAGGCTATAAAGTTTGTTGATTTTATGTTGTTTATAGATTTTTGGAGTTAGTTTTGAGTTAGTGTTAGAGTCATTTTTTGAGTCAGTTCCTAGTCACTTTAAATGGTTTTGAGTCAGTTTAATAATCTGTAGTCTTCGGGATTGTTTGACCGTATTTACCCAATGGTTAGGCACTTGGTCTACAGTGTTCTTGACACTTCCAAGGAGATGCCATCCCCAATAAGGCCAATGTTAGTGTTATTATTTGCATACTTCCACCGGGGATGAAAAAAAATTTGCATGTGCATCTTAGGTTTCCCATTTTGAATATATTTTTCATCATTCCATTAGGTCATAACATAAAATTGTTCCACTAGTGGTTGTCTTTGTCAAATAAGTTTCTTTCTCCCTCAGAAGATCATATTTGGATGATTCATTTTCATGATTCCTTGAGCATGATAACACCTATGGAGATGCTCTGTTCACTTGGAAATCTTTAAAGTCAAAATCTTATTCAAAGGTTAGGTCAAAAAGCAGCCCCATTAGGTCATTAGGGTTTTTCATTTCTCAAGGTCACTCCTTCATTTAGATAAGGTCAGTACATATATGAGTGCGATTAAATAAGATCATCATGATGTATTTATTATACTTTTAAAGTTGTATTTTTAGTTTAATGACTTTTATATCAAAATGTCATTTTGATAGAAAATTCAAATTTGTAATTTATTTCAATATTTTCCAAATGTAATTTTATGTTATTATATTTAATAAATGCAATCCCAAAGCTGTAAAAGTGCAATCATGTCCAACCTAAGTGAGCAATGAAAGCCAAACTCCAGGTTGATCAAGCCTGTAGTGCCAAAAGGTCAAAAAGAAAAAAGAATATCAGTGTCAAAGAAGAAAAATTAACATTAGAAAAGTGGACAATTTAAATTAAATTTCAAATCCACCAAAGCTATAAATCCCACCAAGCACTTCAAAACAAGTCATTATTTCCATTCAGCTATTAAGAGTCTTCAACAAAGTAGAAAATCTGAGTTTTTGAAGAATTTGGGCAAAAATCTCTTGGCGCTGCGTTTTTTCACCTAGGTGCTGCGCTAATGTCCAGGCGCTGCATTAATACCCAGCCGTGTTGTGCTAATGCCTGAGGAACACATTGTATTTAACACATGCATTGTGCTAATATTCGGAGGTGCTGCGCTAATCTCCAAACGCTACACTAATGTTGGAAACGTTGTGCTAATACACAGTTTGGTCTATGAGCCTCAAAAATTGGTCAAGCTGCCTCCAAAACTTCAACAAAGTGTTTCTAAAGCCTTTTGACAAGTAAGTACCAATGAAATTCACCCCCTTGCTATCTTCAAAAGCATTTTCATGGTGATTTTGTTTTCCTCGTGAAATTTGGAGGCTGGATAGCCTATAAAACCATAGTTTCAGTCTTTGTTCCCTTTGTTCTCACATTTGCACTCATAAACCTCACATTTGTTTCCTCCATTATATCCCTATTCCCTAGACCCTACTCCTTCCCTACAACACCATTTCACTATTCCCTAAAGCTCGTTTCACTCCCCATTCGCATCTACCTCATCCCTAGGGTTTCAAAGCTTTCAAACTCAAAATTTCAGAAGAAGAGGATAGGATATCAGTGAGGAATAATTACCAAAGAAAAGTGATCACAAAGGAGGGAAAATTAATAGATTTGAACCAATGACTATAAGGGAACTCATGGCCTCTCCTCTTACTGTGCCTTGTTTCAAGCATGTTGGTTGTTTTCAGTTTTGTGAGACGGTGCATCAGATTCAATATCACTCTGAGTTAACAAGGTTGTTTATCACAAATCTTAATGATGGGCATGTCACTCTTGCTGGGGTCACATTTACCATGTTTTCTAGTGTTATTTCAGCTGGCACAGGGATCCATAATGTGGGAGAGAAATGGTTTAAAAAGGTAAGCCTTGATTCGAGCTATTATGAGCCATACCTCAAACCTAGATATAAGGATGATAAGAAAATGGTTTTCCCTTTCTCTCGTCTCTTTGACCGATATGTTCCCATGATGAAAATAATCATGAAGTATTTTACTTGTGAGGGGAGATTTTATCGACTCTATTCATACCATATCAAACTCCTCATGCACTTCACTAGAGTCAGAATGCTTCATATACCTTACTATCTCTCCCAAAGCATTGACAAAATGGCATACATTCTACAAAGGAGGCAATATAATCATCAAATGAAAATTCTTTTACACCATTCACTCATTAAAATGGTAGTCATGCATCATCTTGAGCAGAAGAACATTTCATGGGATACATTCATTGCAAATGAAGTTTTCACTACCCCACCTAGTCATCATGAGCAGAGCATCCCTTAATCATCTCATCCTCCCATATCCACTTCTCCATCTCAGCCTGCTGCTCATACATCATCAACTATTCATATGCCTTCACCTCATGTTGACCCTACTTCTTCATGCTTCTGTAAACCTTCACCATCATCACATCATGATACTAAAGCATCAAGCAGTGAAAGGGACATTGAGGCAACTTGGGCTAATGTGACTGATGTTGATCCATTTCCCAAGACCTATTAGAGAGGCCACATGCATGTGTTTTCTTCACTTGGAGTGAAAGGGTACATGCCTTCTTCATCAACAAAATAGGTAAACAAGGGAAAAGAGCCAATCATTGAGGAGCAGGACGACAAGCTTGAAATAGAGTAGGAGTTTCAGCTAATTGACCTTGATGAGGAGGATGAGGATAGAATCACCAAGGCATTGATCAGAATCAAAGAGGAAAATATTAGTGAACTTCAAGCTAATATTGACAGAGCACAATATGTGATTGGTTTTCTTGAGCAAGATAATCAATAGCTAAAGACCAAGCAAATTATCAGTGAGGTAAAGACCATCAAAGCAAAGAAAGAGGTGGAAAGGGCTAAGGCCTTGTTACAAGAGACCTTGGACAGATTTGGTGAGATTGATGAGGAGTAGGATCGGCCTCCAAGACAAATACCAAAGAAAATAGGGCTTAAGATAGCTCTAGCCATTGAGAGATAGAGAGAGGCTGAGTAGGCAGAGCAGCTCACTCCAAGTGAGTTGCTTGCCCTTGAGATTAGAAAAGATAGAGAGTCATGGCTTAATAGAGCCAATTTTCATCTGGAGGGCTTGCTAGAGAAGGCCAAGAAGGACAATTATATTCAGAGGAAAATGGCAAAGCACTATGCCATGAGAAACAAAATTGCAAGGGCCAAGATCAAATGAGCCCATGCAAAGATTCAAGCTTTGACCGAGCAAAAGGAGAAGGAGAGGTTAAATATAATTGCTAAGGTGTCTCTTCATGCCTATAACCCTTGATCAGTAGGTAACCTCACAATTTTGACAAATTTTGGCACATTTGGCACTGTGGTGCATTTTTTGGATTTTTGGGCAATTTTGACACACAGTCACACTGCAAAAAACGCAGCGCCCATGGCGTTGCGCTTTTTCTTAGAGCATCCAATGGAGAAATGGTCACCACCATCATGTTCATAATGATTATTACATCAACTCCAACAAGTTTCGGAATATTTGGAGGAGAACTGGTCCCTCAAAAAGGCAAAAAACCACCAAAAAAACATGTTTCTGCCCTTGTTTTTTCCTAGGCGCTGCGCTAATACCAGTATTGGGAGAAATGATTTTTGACAGGGAAAATGGGCACCATTTTGGAATCTGGAGGCATATTTGGAAACTAGACTCAGTTATCTTTCCAATGAGCTATCATGGAGCTGATTTGGACACCGGGAAGGCCTCCAAAAGTGGATTGCAAGAGAGGCTATTTTTTCTATCATGGCGCTGCGTTTTTGCTAGGAAATTGTCTTTTTCACCATCTTCAGCATATTTTGACTTTTTGATTTTTTATCTTGGGAAATGATAAATTATTGATGTAAAAGGTTAAGATAAATGTAAATCTCATTTTTTTATTTTTATCTAGGGTAGATAAATCAGATAATTCCTCTAGAGGTCAAATGAATCAGTTTCCTCTCTTTTAAAGGCAAATTGTTGAGTTTTCCTAGTCTTCAAATTCTTGTTTGGGAGTAGGTGAAACTGATCCCTATCTCATGGATTCGACTCCCTGAGGCTAGGAATAGTGGTTTTGAGGTCTATATGATGTATTTTCTTAGTCATTGTAATGGTTGGACTCACTTGGAGCTTTGGCATCTCAAGAGACATATTTGTATCAGTTTGGCCTAGACATTAATGATAAATTTGCAGCTATTTATTTGGGATCCATGTGGTATGAAATGTTTGACATAGTTTATTATTTTTTATCATTTGTATGAATGTATTGTAAGCTTATAAACCATTCCATGTCTATGATATGCTTCACTTCAAGTTGAAAGGCAGAATTCATGTTTCATGCTCTGTTTTGGGAAATTTTGCATAATTTGTTTATTTTCTTCAGTTTATGGAGAATTCATATTATATGCTCTTCCTAATTCCTCACTAGTCTATTCACATCACCATAATCATCCTTTAAATGTCAAACCTTCTACCTACCTTGCCCCTTAGAACAGCCTGCAAATTTTGACCTAATTTCCTTGCCCTAGCTGTTTGACTCCTCCTGATCCAACAAAACCCTACACAAAATCAAAATAAAAAACCCCGAGCTACTATACCTAGACTAATATCTTCTTTCCTTGGTAATTTTAGTTGTCATTCATACGAAGATAGCCCTCTCCTGACCTAGTAGGGCTAGCTAACTGGCTAAGCGTGGTTTGAGGTTACCTTGGAATTGCCTACTTCAGCCTGAGGTTCAATCCGAGTGATAACATTTTGGAAACTCCACTGGGGAAGAAAGAGTAAGATCAAATAAAACCCCAGTAATAAGTTTTCACTGAAATTCTTAAACTTTTGGATGGTAAGCTTAGATTTTATTCAAAGGCTAAATTGAAAAATCTGTCAAGTGCATATTTTTTTTGGAAATTGGACATACTAGCTTCCCGAAGATACACCAGATCCAATCCCGATCCGAATCCTCCCACCATTTTTAGTGATCCTCAAAATATTTGAAGAAAAGCTAAAGTTGTTGTTGAGACTTCTAGTTCAGTCGGAAATCAATCAGAAGGAAGTTCCATCCCCAGAGCTCATTCATTTCCCAAAGGGTTAGAAAACTTGCAAGATATTGAATTTGATGTAAATTTTGAACAAAGTTTATTTTGGAGTAAATATTTGAGTTGGATTGACGAAACAGTTGTTGATTCCTCCATTCACTTCCACAGTCTTGCTGAAGATCTGTTTTCACACTCTCAATCAGAGTCTCAATTAGGGGCACAACTTTTACAAGTTCTTAAAGATCTGCAAAATTATTCTTCGCAAGTCAATGCTTGGGTGATAAGAAGACCTCAGATCTCAGCTTCTTCTACCAGCACTTCATCTATTTTTACCCAGAATATTCCTTTTCCCTACCTCCTTCTTCACTCCCCATTGTTCACGATCAGGGTGGATATTGGTAGCCACTCACCTAATTTATCGAGGGCCTGGTATCTCTTTTAGTTTTTTTCAAAACTTACTATTTTTAGTAGTTTTTTGGGTCCTGAACTTTCGGACCTGTTTTGAAGCCCAAAATAGAGATATTATGCTGAAGTTACGTCCCATGGAAGTTGAAACACCAACTTACCCAAACGGGGCCCATAGTTTTGGCACTTCATCTCCTAGGGTTAGGTTTTTGGGTGTTTAGAGTTCTCCATTGTTTCTCCATAATAAATAAGCCCTCGATCCTCGTTGTAACACAGTTCAGAGGTCTGTAGTCACCACATATCTTCTTAGAGATTCGCTACCAGCACCCTAGCTCTTTTATTTCCATCATGTTTGTAGGCATATTTATGTGATTTGATATTAATGAAATGAAGCCTCAGTTCTGCTGTATTTCTATGTTTATGGTTATTTATGTATTTTGTTGTATTCCTGCATAAATCCTGATCAGTGGTATCAGAGCGGTCTGTTTTTTCTCGATCCTTCTTTTCATGTCCCCAATGAGGTCGGGGTATAAGGAGTTAGGGCTTGATCTGGTGGAACCTTTGCAAGATGAGCCTTGCGAACCCCAATGGACGCCCCTGGGGGATGAAAAGAAAGATGAGGGAGCAGGAGATCCTATCAAAATATTGCTCGAGGAGGCCCTCGAAAAACAAAGGAATGCAATGATGGATAAATTTTCCCAGATCCTTCAACTACTGCCCACCGGCAGTGCATCTACATCCAGCAGCCACTCTGGAGGCGCGACTCCCTTTAAGGTACAAGTAAACTTTGACATTCCCATATTTGAGGGTCAAATAGAAGTAGATGCCATAGATAGATGGTTGAATCTATTAGAAGGATATTTCTTGGTTCATGACTTTTTCGACCGGGAGAAGATTGTTTTTGCACTCCTCAAAGCTACCCCCCATGTCAAGGACTGGTGGGAAACCTACTGTGAGAAAAAGGATGAGACAAAACCCTCTCTGTTCTCAACCGTACCCACTTGGATTCTTTCTGAGATGCCATCAAGGAACAATACTATCCCATGGGGGGCTGTGAGGACAAGTACATACAATGGAACATGCTGTGGCAACAAAGGGATCAAGATGTGCATGAGCTAACGAATCTGTTCCATACCTTGTGCACAAAGTTGGGTATCAAAGATTCAGAGAAACATTTGGTGCTAAAGTATCGTGGTTGTCTACATAGATACATTCAGGAGGAAATGGAGTTCCTCGACATCTCCTCGCTTGTCATGACATACCGGTATGCTGCCAAGAATGAGAAAAAATTCAAACAGAAGAAGAGATACTTTGGATTTGCGAATCAAAAGCAAGGGAAAGGTGCCCCCAAATCGTAGAACAAAGGAAAAATCCAAGGCATTGTGTCCCAAGACAACCTGCCAAAGACACAAGCAAAGAACAACACTATGAAGCCAAAGAAGGAGACAGGAAAGTGGTGTGAGTTCCATAAGAGCTCCACTCACAACACAAGTGAGTGTCGATCCAAGTAGTCGTTGGTGGCCGAGATGAGGGATTTTGAATCAGATGCATGCTCTAACTCTAAATCATAACCTGATAAGGTGAATGAAAAAGGGAAGCAGATTATTAATGCGGAGCCCAACGCCATTGTTGCCACTATGAAGATCTAGATGGAGGAACCAGAAGGTCCAGAGGAGGCAAAGCGTCCCTTCCACTCCTAGATGTGGGTGAAGGGTTCCCCACTATAGTTCATTGTCGACAATGGGAGCCAAAAGAACCTCATTTCAATAGATGTCGTGAAGCGGTTGGGCTTGCTGACCACAGCACACCCACAACCATACACTATTGGGTGGCTTCACCAAGGATGGGATCTCCGTGTCAGCCAACAGTGCCGCCTCCCCTATAGCATCAAGCTCTTCACGGATGAGGTATTGTGTGACATTTCTCCTATTGATTTTTCTGATGTATTATTAGGCCAACCATACTCGTGGAAGTGACATGCTGTGTATGAGTCCCGACCTCGCACTGTTATTGTTACTTTGGGAAATAAATTGTATAAGATACCAAAGGTACCACTGCCTCCCACTATCTCTTTGGTTACTGAAAAATAATGCAGTAAGCTCATTTCCTAAAACAGGAAATTTTTTTTCCCGATGTTCTGCCCCCAGGGAAAGAAGAAGACTATGGCCACGACCTCCAAACATGGCTCCTCTACACGACAACAACAAATGGACAAGATTGTGGAGGAGTACGGGGACATCTTCACCTCACCCACAGGGGTGCCTCTACCCTGTTAGGTCAAGCACCCCTTTGACCTAACCCCAGGTGTGCTGCTACCCAATGGAATGATCTATAGGTGCTCTGTTCTAGAGAATGATGAAATCAAGAGGCAGATTCAGGAGCTACTGCATAAAGGTCACATCCAGCCAAGTTCATCGCCTTGTGGGAGTGCGATCGTGTTAGTATAGAAGAAGGATGGGACTTGGAGACTCTGTATTCATTATTGGGCGCTGAACAAGATCACTGTCCAGAATAGGTACCCAATCCCACGAATTGATGACCTTCTGAACCAACTCAAAGGGGAAAAATATTTCAGCAAGATCGACTTGAAGTCTGGGTATCACCAGGTACCAATCGAACGCTTTGATGTGTGGAAGATTGCCTTCAAAGCCAAGAAGGGCCTTTTTAAATGGATCGTCATGCCTTTCGTATTGACAAATGCTCCCGAAACCTTCATGAGGTTGATGGATGACATCTTGCATCCATTCACCAACTCTTTTATAGTGGTATACTTGGATGACATTCTGATCTTCAACCAGACTTGGGAAGAGCACCTCCACCACATCCGAGAAGTCCTCCAAACACTGTGGCAACACAAGTTGTGTGCCAATTTGGAGAAGTGCACTTTTGGCATGACCTAGGTTTGATATTTGGGATACATTATTGATGAAAGGGGGGTGCATGTGGATCCAGCCAAGATCCAAGTCATTCGGGATTGGCCGCGGCCCCAACCACTGAGAGCTTCCTACAGGTCTTGCTAATTTCTACCACGGGTTCGTGTTGGGATTCTCTCCTTATCACTTGGCCCTTGGGTAGTCACCAAGGGAGGGAGCGAAAAAAAAAAAATTACGTTGGTCGAAATCTCAACGAAGCGTTCGTGATTGAAACATTGCCTACGGTACGCCGGTGCTCACATTACCGAGACTTGCAACAACCATTTGAGATCGAGACGGATGCGTTTGACTATCTCTTTATTGGGGTAGACGTTCTTACTCAACGGGGGCATCCAGTGGCATATCACAGTGAGACATTGTCCGACACAGTTTGAAAGTATCCCACTTATGACAAAGAAATGTATTCCATTGTATAGGCTTGTCGACAATGGAAGCATTACATTTTGGGGAAGGAGACAATCATCCACATAGACCACCAACCCTTATAGCTCATATAGACACAAGGGAAGTTGTAGAACGATCGCCATTAGAAGTAGTCCACATATCTGCAACAATTTCATTTGAACATCAAGGGCAAGAAGGGTAGCACCAATAATGTTGCAGATTGCCTCAACTGACCACCGATCGTGGCCATAACCACCGTTCTCAACTCTTGTGGGCATGAGACTTTTTATTGGCCGCTTCTCTAGAAGATTGATCGAGAATTCCGCTACACATACAAGACACTCTTGGGGAGTATGCAAGTTCCAATTTTTCACCTCCAAGATGCACTATTATGTCACCTGGGACACCTTTGTGTTCCTTCAAGCGAGTGTGCCAAGATGATATGGGAAGCACACTACGGTCGAGGCGCTAGGCATTTTGGGGTCGAGAAAAAAGTGGCAGTACTGCAGAAGTATTTCTATTGGCCGAAATTTCGACAGGATGTCGAGAAGTACATTAGATCCCGCACTACTTGCGCCATTTCCAAACCTACCATCAAGAAGCAAGGGCTCTATAATTTTCTACCTACCCCTATTTGACCTTGGGAATCCATCTCCATGGATTACATGTTAGGCCTTCCTTCTACTAAGCATGGAAACGATTGTGTTTTCGTAGTCGTCGACAGATTCTCAAAGATGGCCATTATGGCGGCCTACAAGAAGAATATCACAGCGGAATCCACTGCTAAACTCTTCTTTGAACGAGTGTGGGTGCACTTTGGGATCCCACAATCTATCATATCAGATCGCGACAGCAGGTTCCTCAGCACATTTTGGTCCAGCCTCTGGTCAATGTTGGCCCAAGCTCACCAATTCCATAGCTTTCCATCCCCAAACTGATGGCCAGACAGAGGTCGTTAACAGGATGATTGCACACATTCTGCGCATGTACAATTCAAAGCATCCACGCACATGGGATGAGAGCCTTCACCATGTACAACACATTTATAACTGGGCTCTCCACAGCTCAACTGGCCACAGCCCCTTTCAGGTGGGCTTGGGATTCCAGCCACTATGTCCCATTGACGTGGCCATGCCATTTGTAGCTACTCAGGCCAATTCGGCTCATGTCTAGTTTGAAGCTGACAAAGAAAACAAATTCATCGAGCGCATTTAGCACATCCACCAACAGGTTCATGACATATTGGATAGAGCCAATGCTAAGTACAAGAAACGACATGATCAACATCGGTTGCCACACAACTTCCAGGTGGGTGAAAAAGTGTGGCTACATTTGCAAAAGGAGCACCTCACTGGGCCCCACCTCAAGATTTGCCTGCTCCAATATGGGCCATACACCATCACCAAGGCTATAGGGAACAATGCCTTCGAGCTCAGTATTCCACCATTCCTTGGTCTGCACTCAGTAGTCAATGTAGACCGCCTTTGTCCCTACTTCCCACCTCTATTGGACACCTCTGACATTGCAAAAGAACTCACACCAAAAGAATTAAACACAGACTACATAGAACAGGCCACCACAAACTGTATCATGGACATGAAAATCAAGAACACTCACCGATAGAAGATCCAACTATATTGGGTTGTCAAAGTTGGCCAACTCCTACACCAAGGCAAGTGGTTCACCAGGGACCAAGTTCAACAGAAGTTTCCTCATCTCATGGAGGAAATCAACGCAATGGGGACCATTGCTTCTTAAGGGGGGGAGGAATGATCCAGGTGGATATTGGTGGCCACCTGCCTATTCCAATTAGGGCCCCACCATTGTCTCTTTCAGTTTTTTTCACAACTCACTATTTTAAGTAGTTTTTCGGGTCCTGAACTTCCAGAGCCATTTCGAAGCCCCAAATGGAGATATTATGCTGAAGTTACGTCCCCGGGAAGTTGAAACACAAACTTACCCAAACAGGGCCCATAGTTTTGGTGCTTCATCTCCTAGGGTTAGGTTTTTGGACGTTTAGAGTTCTCCATTGTTTCTCCCTAATAAATAAGCCCTCGAGCCTCATTGTAACACAATTTAGAGGTCTATAGTCACCACATCTCTTATCATAGATTCGCTACTAGCACCCTAGCTATTTTATTTCCATCATGTTTGTAAGCATATTTCTGTGATTTGATATTAATGAAATGAAGCCTTATTTCCACTGTATTTCTATGTTTATGGTTATTTCTGTATTCTGTTGCATTCCTGCATAAATCCAGATCATCACACCACTCAATAAGTGATCAATCCTCCTACATCAGGCATCCAAATCCATGTTATAAACCCTGTTATAAATCCTCCAACTCCAATCATCATGGCTACAAGATATGCCCCCTTGTTCTCCCTCAGAACCCGGGTGCTATGCCCGCAGACTATTAAACTAAAATCCATTTGTTTGACAATACTCAGCCTATGATAGCTCAAAGCATGTAGATAATATGAATGAATTCTTTGACCTTCATGAAATTTATATAAAGGATGTGAAGATGAGAGGGGAAGTGAGAAAATGGTTCAGAGCTCTACCAGTAGCCACTATTGACACCTTAGAGGTTTTGCATCATCAGTTTGTAGAAAGATGGGAAGAAAAGAAGAATCCCCTTCAAAATCCTGATAAGTATGAGAACATCAAAAGGAATGTTGGTGAGTTTGTTCAAGTTTATTGTGTGAGATTTAATGCAGTGTACAGCACTCTTCCTACACATATGAAACCACTGGAGGGTATGGTTTTGGTCAAATTACCGGATTGATTTGAGGCTGATATGGCATATCATTTGCGTGAACATGATCGTAAAACTTTAGTAGATATGAAAAAGAATGCTATAAGTGTGGAATCTAATTTGCTGGCAAAGAGAGCAAGGATGAGATTAGAAAAGAGGGTGACCATCAAAGAGGAGACATCTACTTCTGATGCAAAAATAGATTCATTACTCTGGACTATGGAGAAAATGGTTGATCGATTGTCTATCTCATATACACCTGAACCATAGATTTGGAATCCAAATTTCAGAGGGCAGCAGCCTCAGGTTAGAATCAAGTAGAGAGAGCAGAAAGAACCTAACCAAACATCACAACAACAACAACAACAGATTACGACCCCGTTACAACAGAATTATGTCCAAGGAGTGGAAGAAGAGGAAGATGAAGATCCAGTAGTTGAAACAAATCATTTCTTTACAGCAGATGTACTGCCCATGTTCTTGACTGAAGATGAAGAGTATACTAAAAATATAGATTCTCCAAAAGATAAAGACTATATCTTGGAAAATGATGATGATTTGGAAATAAAATTAGATGATTTCCAACGTGGGTATATGAATTATTTGAGTGCGCAACATAAATTTTTTTCTTTAAGGAGCAGAGATGAACCTGTTAATCCCATTCAGAAAAGGAAAGAGAAGTCAAAGAACGATATTCCGAATAATCAGAGAAAGGGTAAAGAGCATGCAAATTAGAATCATAGCAACTGTTAGTCATCAGTATTTTTCACTTGTTGGTGATGACTAGTTGTAACAGTCAAGTTTTCCAACAGTCGATCTAAAAATTTGTCAAATTTTCCAGCTCGGAAAACACCCATAAAATTCTTTTTCCCTCCTACCTTTTAGTCCGACCATGACGAGATGAAACCTCATTATCAAATCCACACACAAATTATCAAAACCACACACAAATCCCCT